>CM067379.1:14594807-14915670 GCA_034510155.1 Eucriotettix oculatus
AGCCAGAGTGACTGCGGGGCTCACCTGATCATGTCGGGAATGCCTCGCACTCTCTCTGGGTACTTTTTATCAAAGTTCTCATATGCCGAGACACCTTCACCTATTTTAGGAGGTATATGTACCGGGGTCAAAGACCTTGGGCATATGGCAAGAGTTGTCCGCTAATCCCATTGGATCAGTCGGCCAACTGCCTCCTGAAACTGGTGGAGACACGGAGAAGGGAATGCTGCGTCCCCACAGCAAACTCGTCTCCCGTCATTCGGAAGGGCGTGAGAATAGTACCCAATGCCCGACCTACCTGATGCAGGTTTTCTAGGGTTTTCCCTGCATCTCTTTAGGTGAAACACCGGGTAGGATCCTTAAACCATAGCCCGGGGGCCCTAGTTAACCCTTGGCTACCTTGCTCTACCTTCAGCATCCCCCCTTTTTCAATTCCCTTCCTATGCTATTAAAGGGGAGTTGCCTGTTTCAGGATCACCCTCATGTAGCCTGTTAACCAAAAATATATATATATTTAAACATCATAAAATGGTATTAAATTTCACAATGGCGTAGGTCATTCCGAATGGACACTCAGGGCTCGCAGTATTTTGACGGCCACAGGGGTACCACTACAACGTTGTGGTGAGGAATCGTCCAGAGCAGGTGATGGAACCCGAGGACCTGCGCGGAACGTGAAATTCTAGAATATATCCCAAACCAATGGATGAATTAAGAGTTTCCCGTATCTATTGAACGAGTCCCCATGGAAGTGATCGTCGGTGGTCGTGTCCCACTCCTCCACATTCCAATCCCCCGAGGAAGCATTTAAGACTAATGACGCGTTCGTTCCGTTTCCCTATTGATCCGCGAACCTTTTCAGCGAGGAGCGGCTCAAGTCTCTCCCAAATAATTCTTCTGCTCCCTCGACGGAGAGAAAGTGAGTAGGGGATGAGTAGAGAGGGAGGGGGAAGGATCGCAAGGGGAGTTTTATTCTGTCATTCGTATTTGTTTTCTGTTTTTTTTTTAAATTAACAACCCTTAAGCAGAATATACATTGGCCTGTTTCATGATTACAAGGCAAATCAACAAACACAACAACCGTCTCCATATTTAATTATTTTGTATTTGCATGTTAGTCTACTATTGGACGTAAGGTCAGGTGACAGATACGTAATTAAATTTACTTATATACGATTAGTGGGAATGCTCAATTAAAGCCCAGTAAAGCATATAGCTAAATTTTTAGAAGAAAGACAGGAATGGAAAAATGTCAACCGGACCAGGGAATCGAACCCAGGACCTTGCGACATGGTCCTGGGTTCGATTCCCCGGTCCGGTTGACATTTTTCCATTCTTGTCTTTCTAAAAACTCAGAAAAGATTTAAATTGGGAGACGAGTTTGCTGCTGTGGGGTCGCAGCATTCCCTTCTCCGTGTCTCCACCAGTTTCAAGGAGGCAGTTGGCCGACTGATCCAATGGGATCAGCGGACAGCTCTTGCCATATGCCCAAGGTCTTTGACCCCGGTACATATACCTCCTAAAATAGGTGAAGGTGTCTCGGCATATGAGAACTTTGATAAAAAGTACCCAGAGAGACTTGTGGAAGCTTAATAACTAGAGTAGGATTGCACAGGCAAGGAAGGGTTTTGCGAAAAAAAGAGGAATTTACTTAATATGTCTGCATGTTTTCATATCCTTAAACGCGTGGAGCAAATTGCTACACACACACACATTCATTAGAGAAACGCCAAGCCCAAGAAATTTTATTTAAAATAATGTGTCGGCATGCGAGCGTCTGTGACGTCACAGATGTAACAGAAGGGAAAAATCCGCCATACTTAATTAGTAGCAATATGGCCGCTCTACGGTCACATTTGATACGCGCGATACAAGAAACCCGGAACAGGTGAAAGACTAAATGATGCGTGTTTCTTTACCTGTGACACTGCCACGTGAAGAGCTGTAAAGCTTCCTTAAGGCGGTTTTCTTAGAGACCTTCGCACATTATGTTGTATTCGTTTTATAACCGCATCCGATTCCACCAGAAAATACACAAAGAGAGTGAACACGTTCCTTTATTATTTCCTTCGCTGTTTTCTTGGTAACCCCTCTGTCTCTCGCTCTTTCGTCCTCCGTTTCTTTCTCAGACGGCAGTCCTACAATAGCTCTGTAAAATTTTGCCGGGATGAGGCACGTTCCAAGGGAGACTTCGAGAAACTTTGAAGAATAAAGTATTATCTTGTAATTGGATGGTTCCCTAGTAACCCTTGAGTTGATGCTACAATTCAAAAAAAAAGTATTATCTGACTGTTTTGAAATGATAGATGGTGAAAAGGCCAACTGAAGTGACAAGAATTAATACATTCATCGACATCAGTTCATTGCACGACGTTTCGTCCCTTAGTTCGGGGTTCGGGACCTCGTCTCATGTTTTTAACAAACAAGAAATTTTACGCAGAAAAAATTGTGGTGTGCAAGTCACACCCAGATGAGCTTAAATCAATTAATATATTAATTCTTCTGATTTACAGGCCCTTTCACCATGTATTATAAATAGAATAGACTATTTTTTCGAGGTTATTTATAACATAACACGTGCGTCAGTCTGTTTAACGGCGTATTACACTAAAAATATTTTTTAGCAGGGCTGGTAAAGAACGGGAGAATAGTTTCACTTACGGTTCCTCTAAAGACGCAATTCCTAAATAAAAATTACGAGAGAAAAATTCGGTGTTTTATGTCCCGTGAAAAGAGAAAAAAAAGATATTTAAAGGATTTCTTTCAGAGTGTTACTTTGATATATCTGCGGCGACATGTGAAGAAGAAGAAGAAGGGTGTGGCCCTTTCTCTCTCTTCCCAATGTAGTGACATAAAAAAGGGAGAGAGAGAGAGAAACAGCTCGCACACACACATACATGATGGAAAGAGAAGAGGAAAGAAGTTTTCTCGCCTCTCGTAGAACGGAAATGCATTGCTCGGTTCCCCCCTCCAACTTTTAAAAGTCTTCACGAGTTCTCAAACGTTCCTTCTTCGCGTCTCCTGGGAAGAGGAATTTTTTTTCTCCTCATACACATTTGCGGAAAGAGGACAATTCAGTTCAATTAAAAGATAGAAATGTCACGATAGAAATTTAGAAGCTTAAAACTGAGAAAGAAAAAAATAGATTCTCTTAGGAATGATCTTGGATAAAGTGAAACGATTCAACGTAATAAATTTTTTTTATTAAAAAATAAAAATAAAGAAATTTTATGAATTCCCTTAGTTTAAATGTATGAAAAGCAGAATTCGGCAATGATTACACACACAAATAATGTTTTTTTTTATGAAGGACAGTTATTTATTCATGAACAATTCTCGGGTTTTCAACCGGGTAAGTAAAAAGTTTGAACACGACGTTTCCATGGCTTGCTCTGCCATCTTCTTCACCTGAACGTCGTGTTCCAACTTTATACTTACCCGGTTGAAAACCCGAGAATTGTTCATGAATAATATACACCGGGAAAGCCCACGTTCTCTTATGACAGTTATTTAATCAACCAACCACAACGCTCGGAATAAAGAACGGGACAAGCAGAGTTGCGTTGACGAACAATCGCGGTGTTACTCTACTATTATTTTGAGGGGATCTGTATAATGTATATATGTATACGTGGCAACAGTGCCTCACTCCACGAGGAAACGTTTACCAGGAGTAAAGGCTTAAAATGTCGTTTTTTTCCAGAGAGATGGAGCGCACAAAGAGCGAAAACCGAAGAGATGTCCGTGAATTGCCTAAAAAGGGGATGATAAAAATTTTGTAGAAAACTATGAATAAAAGATCTTTCACTATTGTTTCTAAATTATTATGTATTTTTAGATGAAAAAAAATTTTTTTAACTTGTACGCCTGGTGTTATAGGTGTACATCTAAGAAATTTATCTACCGACTAGGGTAAGAAACAGTGGACATATATTGTAATATACTTTTTTGTGTATAAAAACATTTATTAATTTAAAGTACAAATATGATCAATTTTAATATTTTTGTTTATTAATTTTAGTGAAGACACGGGCTTACTCTCAGGGGATTTTGGGTCTCTCAAGAGATGGAGTATGCAGGAGCTGAAAATAGAAAGAAAATCATTGAATGTTATTTATCCAGAGCAATGAGCAAGTTTCACTATTTTTTTTATCGCTTACCCACAATTACTTGGCCAACAAACATCCACCTCTCGAATGTTTGTGCGTCTCTCTGGTGTCTTGCAGGATTCGATCACGTCTGCTCACGTCCGTCCACTCGCCTGCCTTCTGGGGTCTGGTCCACTCGCCTGCTTTCTCGGGTCTCTGCTCCACTCGCCTCCCTTCTGTGGTCTGATCGCGAGCCACCCATCGGCTTCCCTTTTAAACTTTCCGACGGGAATTCCCCTATTTCTCAACATTTCGGAGTTCCCCGCCCTCATTTTTCCCGCGGGGGTTCACCATAGTCATTTTTTATACACGCTCGGCGGGCCTCCCCCGCGGGGAACCACCATATTTCAGCCGACTAGCCATTGTTGTTGGCCGAACTGCGCCTCATAACGCCACAACCTTACAAAATCCGCCTTTTTATCACAATATATATGTCGTAATCGTTTTCTTGATGCCTTACAACTAACTCCACGGGTTTTTAATTGACCTATAAAATTATTTAATACTTCATTACAGTATTTATTTCATTTTAAACGAAGCATCTTTCAGGGGGTAATTTAGTCATGTTCATCTTTAAAAAAATATCTATTTTAAAAAAGTTTTACACAATGTATCAGCAGAGTAACTGTAATTTGTGGAAGGTCTGACCGTCCGGAGGTTAGCGACGGAGCCGCGTCGAGTCCCTCGGGAGCGGCGTCGTGACGTCACAGCAGCAGCCAGCCAGCGTCCGTCTATTCCTGGCCGGGCAAGTTCAAGGTCCGTCCCTCCCTCCCTCGGCGTCCCATTCACAGGAGCGACGGAGGCGATCCTCACGCACCATTCACGGCGCCTCCTAATTAATTGAGCTCCGGATAACCGCATTCTATATCCGCCAGAGGACCCGACAGGTGCCATTACTCGGTCCCTTTACGGCGCCTTAATAATCCCGAGACGGGGGAACCGCGGTAGCCGACAATTCACTACCGAAATACCCATTTCCATCTGTCTCCATACCGACGAGGCCCAACAAGACCCCCTTTTAAGCAAGAGAATTAACACAAAGCATAAGCGATCCTAATTACATAGTATCACTATAAACTTAACACTACCAAATAGTTACAGCGACAAACAACACACAAGAGCAACATTTGGTTGTCACTTCATTATATAGTAAATCAATCCCGTCGCCTCAAAAGAAAACTTCCGATTGACCTCATCCTTCCTTCCCCCCTGATCATCACCCTAACCCACTACTCTACCATCATGTCCACATCATCATTAATCCTCCATAAATCAGTTCACTCACTACCTGTCAATCCTCACCCACCTAAGTCGTCAGGTACTCGCAAAAATAAATAAATAAACACAACCAATTCTCCTAAAGTAGGTTAATTAAATGAATTAACCTATCTTCACGTTATCATGTTAATTATATACCTTTTTTTTAATATTGTATATACTGTATCGTCATCGTCCTAACTGATAATCTGTACGATAAAAGTTTTTAAAATAATAATAATAATAAAATAGTTAATCAATTATCGTTTGTTTTGCACCATAATTGAATCGAATATATTTACGGTCAAATTACACTTAAGTTGTGTTGTAGCTTTAGTTTTCTTCCACGTCCCCCCCCCTTTTAAATTCCATTCCGATGCTATTAAAGTGGAGTTGCCTGTTTCAGGATCACACTCATGTAGCCTGTTAACCCCCCGCCACCCCCCCCCCCAAAAAAAAACATATTTGGGGTTTCCACAGAAATTTGCTTCAAATATTACTACAAAAGTTGTACAAGGAAAAACTATTAGGTAATGACAGGCCTACATTAAAAATTATTAAAATTTCAGAATCTCATTGGCAGATATCATCTGACAGATTTAACAAATCTGAAGGTCGTTTACACGTCGCCAGTGTAGGTCTGCCGACAATTCTCTTACGATCGAGATCTGTGCAGATTCTTCTGTTTACTATCTTAGCTAATTATCTCTAATAACGAAATAAACAAGTCAAAGATAATTTTTATACATAAAACACGTTTTTACTTAGGCTTAACGTGGATAAGTGAGCCTCAATTACAGTCAGAAAATTTCTTAAATGCATGGTACTTACAAGAGTGCAATAGTTGCTTCCTTTTATAATTTACAAGACCCTCATCAGTCAAAACGTGACCTACTGATCTATCCTTTCAAAGTCCTCTCTTCTCTTATTCTACTTAGAACTTCCTGGTTAGTTAACCTATCCACCCATCTCATTCCCCTATAGCACCACATTTCGAAAGCTTCTATTCTTTTCCTCTCTGCAACTCATACCGTCCCCTTTTCCCGCGCCCGTGTAACGCCACACTCCGTACCAACGTTTCCTAATATTCACACTTATATTACCAAATTCCTCTTCCTTGCCTGTGCTATCCTACTCTATGTATTATGCTCTGCAAGTAACAGAATTCCTTAACTTCCTTCAAAATATCCCTTTGTTATTCCACTGTTTCCATCATCACCTTGGTCTTCCCTCTGTTAATCGTCATGTTGTAGTCTTCCTCCAGGATCACGTTCATGCCATTTATTAAGGTTTCCAAGTCTTATTCTGACTCCTCCTAATACCACAATAACATCAGCAAACCTTAGGGGTTTTATATCTTCGTCTTACATTTTGACAGGTTAATATATATTTTTTTGTTTCATTTACGTAAATCGTTTTTTTTTTCGAATTACGCATGTGATGTATTAATGTATTCCTTGTATTTTTATTTTATTTCCGGATGATTGTGACGTAAGTCCCGAAATATACTGGTATTTTATTGATGGCTTTGAATTTAGTAAATTAAAGACCGAGTTGGTTTTAAAGGAATAATTTTTCCTTTCAATAATTCCCTAAATTCTGTATCCTCCACCACCGCCGTTTATAGTACATTTTTCTACAATTAATTGTAATTTTTTCGCCTATATTTTTTTAATTTTTGGATAGTGTAAGTGGGGCTAAACCCTGCCCAAAGAAGGCCATCACCGCCACTGCGCTCGTGAGTGGTTTTTCGCACGAGGGTGTGCATTTTTCGCGAGAGCGCGTCTGTCTGTGACCCAGGTGAAAGGGAAAGCAGACGAGGTTTCGCAGGTTGTTTAAGGCTCTCTGGAGGAAGTGACGTGGGCCCGAGGAGTAGGTAGAACCTCCAAACGTGGGCATCGTCGGGTCCGCTGTGGGAGGCGCGGCCCACGGCCCTCGAGGTGGGCTCCGCAAGCATTTCCTGGACACTATATATCACACCGACCTCACAAAAAACCGACAGTGCACCCTTTGTGACACGGGAGACATCTTACATTCTACCCTCATCATACATGCGTCTTTTGTTGTGGTTTACTATTTTTTAAAAAAATCCTCCGTTGTCAGTTTGGCATTTCTTCCGCCAAGAATATTTTTTTGAGTCTTGCAAGAAATAAAAAGAGGGACTCAATAAGTAAATGTCATTTACTTATTGATATATATATATATATTAAAAAATTGTTACATACAACCCATATTTAATTTATGCCTGAGGAAGTTTCAAAAGGGAGACGAAACGTCGTATTTATGGTAGTTAAATAGTAATAAATTGATATGCTGATTTATTGGCCTTCTTTTTATTTATTGTAAACTTAAAGTTTAATTTTTTCGAGTCTCGTTTGGTTAGTCTTAACTTTAAAAAATATTCAAGTACCTACAAAATTAATTCAAACGTAAAGTTCATGAAACTGAAATGGAACATCAGGACGGGAAGCAAACTCGAGACTGGACCGAGAATAAGTAAACGACATGAATTGCTAAATCTGTAAGCTTTGAACCACGTATATATATATTAAAAAATTGTTAAATAGAACCCATATTTAATTTATACCTGAGGAAATCTCAAAGGGGAGACAAAACGTCGTATTTATGGTAGTTAAATAGTAATAAATTTATATGCAGACTTATTGGATTTATTTTTATTTATTGTAAACTTAAAGATTAATTTTTTTTTCGAGTCTCGTTTGGTTAGTCTTAACTTTAAAAAATATTCAAGTACCTACAAAATTAATTCAAACGTAAAGTTCATGAAACTGGAATGGAACATCAGGACGGGAAAAAAAACTCGAGACTGGACCGAGAATCAAACCAGGGAAAAAGTTGTGGGTGATGTAGAATTTCTTGACTAATCTAAGAAGAATAATTGACTGTAAATAGTGAGGGTGAGTATATGTTTCACAAAATTAACTGTTTAGGATTTGTAATGCAGTGTATATTGGGCAAACTGAGAGAGCCATAAGAACTCAGAAAAAAAACAAAAACAACATCAAATGGGATGCACACAGTTCTGTGTCCAGGAACATCCACCAAAAAAGAAAAACCGATAATTTCCCATTGGAAGATATGAAAGATTTGGATGAAGAAAATATTTATTTCTCAAGACCGACGAGCAAAATGCCCCAATGTGCTCAATGTAATATAAAAAGGGCATAAATAATTTGGACAACATTTGTTATACACTCTTGCTACAGTTACTTAATTATATTTTTTCAAACTTCATTTGCCAGTGTAGAAATTTAAAGGCCTATGTTAGCTGATTTATCCGACTGGCAGTGCGAAGTTCCTCAAGGGTCAATTCTCGGACCTTCACCTTTTATTCTAAAATCGATTCTCTTCGCGGATGACACGAACACAGTTATTGAAGACAAAAATTTCGATAATCAGGACGTTCTAAATGTCTGGTTTAAGGTGAATAAATTATCCCTCAATCTAGATGAGACCTAAGTTAGTTGACTTGAAGTATTTGTTACTTGGTGAAATGTATGACAACCAAGGGCTAAATTATGGAGTGACTGAGGTGCAGAAGACGGGAGCCACGTTCAAATCCTGTGTAGCCGTTATTAACAGAAGCTGTAAGGGGAATCAAAGTAGAATGGGGAAAATGGATTATTCACCCCCATTTCCCTTGTCGCAGAATATGGGTTCGTTATCCAGTTTTATGTATATATATATATGGTAAAAGAAAATGAAATGGCTTCCCACGCGACGAGCGACGGCGGCGAACCAGTTAGTCGGTAAGGTAAGGTAAAGAGGCTAGCTACACCTACCGTTGCCAGGTGTCGTAAGATTCGCTACCCGAACGGGGACAAATAAGGGGATAAAACTCGTGTCGAGCGTAACAGCTACCACAAAATAGAATCACCCACCTAGGGGCGAAGATTCCGTCTTCGTTAACTTAGTTTCCTTCTTAAACTTCCTAAGAGGTGAAACAGTTACCCATTTAAAGGAAAACAACCACGAGAAGCGGCGGGGAAAAGGTTGGAGCCAGGCCAGCGGTCAGGGTTGCCGCCCTACTTTACCCTCCCCCACCCCCAATAAACCTTTCCTTTCTCCCAGCACTTTTTAAAAAACCGTACAAAATTTTGTAGCAACAATGAAGAATATATTTTATATTTATGACTTTCAATCACTACAAGGAAAACTTTGTCCCACTCTTTTGTGATGCGCTGTCCAAGAGTTAGTAGAGGTCCACTAATAAGTTAATTGTAAAGAACGTAAGAAACACAGATGATTCGAACTTGGCGAATGGGTTTTGAAGGGTTTTCACTGTCTCTTGTTAAAGGCAACAGTTTTAAATCTATGAGTTATCAAAGTCGAGCTATATGAAACCAAGACCAAACAACAGTGACTTTTTCGACAAACCGTATATTTAAAGTGTCTTTAAAAATATTCTATTAACGTATTATGAAATGGCAGCCTGAAATACTAAACTCCTATCGCACTTTCACAACATTAAGCAGTAGATCAAAAAATGTAATAAATAAATAAAAAGGGTCAGCAAACAGATTTAATTAATACAAATACAAGGCATCATCCATCTTTGTGGTAAAGTTTTTAAGTGGATAAAACTGATTCCATTGTGAGTATTTTGTTTTAGGCCTCATAACGCGGTAAATGTTTCCTTCTTCCCCTTTGAAAAGACTAGAATGGAACAACAACGAGCAGACACGTTGGGAAAGTGCCTTGGAAAACCTGCGAGGTTATGTCCCATGTGTCGGACAAAATACTAAACAGGCGCGCCTCACACCCAAGTCTTCGCGGAATCCAAAGTGGTTCTCTTATTCACACGTCATAGACGAAGGCCGAGAGAGAGAGAGAAGAAACCCTTCAACCTCCTGAGTCACTTGAAAAAGAGAGTTGCTTATAAGAAAGTGAAACTCACAGTATAGGCTACATATGACAGTGAGGAGTCAGAAGAAGACTTGGAAACCATAATAAATGGCATGAACATAGTCCCGGAGAAAGAGTTCAATATGAGGAATAATAGAGGCAAAACGAAGGTAATGCAGTGTACTATGGGAAACAGTGAAATAACAAAGGCTGTTAGATTGGGAAGGGATATTTTGACGGAAGTTAAGGAATTCTGCTACTTGGGAAGCGTAATAACTAGAGTAGGATAGCACAGGCAAGGAAGGCTTTCACGAAAAAGGGGGATTTACTTACGGGTCTGAATATTAGGAAATCGTTGCTAAAAATGTTTGCATGGAGCGTGGCGTTATATGGGTGCGAAACGTGGACGATAGGAGTTGGCGAAAGGAAAAGAATAGAAGCCTTTGAAATGTGGTGCTATAGGCGAATGCTGAAAATCATATGGGGTGGATAGAATCACAAACGAGGAAGTTGTAAACAGAATAGGGGAAAAGCGAACAATATGGAGGACGTTGACTAAGAGAAGGGAATAGATTAATAGGCCACGTTTTATTAGACATGATGGCCTCGTAAAATTAGCAATAGATGGAAGTGTGTGTGGAGTAGAAACAGAAGAGGTAGGAAAGGATGGAATACGCTAAGTAAATTACAGAGAAGTTGGGTTGTGATAGTTATGAGAGAATGAAAACGCTTGCGCAAGGTAGGTTAGCATGGAGGGTTGCATCAGAGGACTGAACACCACAACAAATTTAGGTGTATATTTATTTTACGATTGGAGACATTTATTACTAAATTGACGAATGTAAAAATTTATGATCTAATTTCAAGTATTTTATTAATTTAAACTTTATTGTTTCTAAGAATATTTAAAATACAATATTTTTGTATTTCTTATTCCATAATTATTTTTAAGACGATGACATTTTTATATAAATTTGTGATTTCAGTTATACTATTGTTTATCCATTACATAACTTTTACAATAAATGTTATTATAAATAAAATACAAAGAATGGCTAAAAGTCAGAAATAGAGGAATTTAATTTCCATTGAAACGTTTCACCCCCCATTTTCGGGACGCCTTCTAATAATTAATTACGTTATTCTTGATATCGTGTTGCTGCCGGAATTTTTGGTCGTGCACCCGACGTTACTGCATCAACACTTAATTTTATAATATTTTAATTAGTGAGCTGAGGAGGTCCGCAGAGTAGGGGAGGAAACGTTTTAATTCTAATTAAATTATTCTAGCTGTGACTTTTGGCCAATCTTTGTGTTCTTTAAATAATATTAAGTCATATTAAATTACTTCTTTAGGATATCCGTTATTTTTATATTAATTAACATTTTTAGAATTTTTAAATGTTTCTCGGTTACTCGATTTATAGTTTATTAAGGTAAATAATCGTGTAAAGTACAATAAGTAAAGGCAGTCATTTAATGAATTTCATGAAGGAGAAGTTTGTTAATATTCTATGCTATATTCAGTAAATAATTGTGTGACAGTACAAAATTGAAAAGAATATGTGATAAAATACATATTTTTTAAAAAATGTGTCCGTTATAATGGTTATTTAATTTTCATTGAATAAATTAAAAATACACTTAATACGGCAAAAATAGTAATTAATATTTAGTTAATAGTATTACGACGTTTCGTCCATATTTGTGGACTTCATCAGGTAAATTTTTAAACGGATGATGCTATTACACGCATGGACTGAGTTATTTATAATAATAAATTACATTTGTAAGAATAAAACCAGACTTTAAGTATTAATAGAAGCTATTAAACGCGTGGACTGAGTTATTTATAATAATAATAATTTACATTTATAATGATAAAACCAGACTTTAACTATTAATAGAAGACTTATTTCGTACGAACTTTTAACTTGAATATATGAGGTTATAGAGAGCGACATTGATTCAAAAACAAAGATTACAGATATCAGAGATTCTGTAGTGTAATTTCACAGATGCTGCTGAGATCAATGTCGTGCTGTTTCATATCTGTGGAATTGAGTTTATTAAGAAAAACAGTAAGGTGATTTCTCTGTCTGTAAAGAAGCAATTTGAAAGGAATTTGAGGCCACGAGTTGCGGCATTTTGTGATGTTTGACGTTTCGTTTAGCGGTCGTCAGCAAGATCGTGCCTTTAAGGGAAAACAGTCGATTGACCTTCAGTATGCCACGGAGGTCTCCATTCTTCTCCTACAGCAGGTGAGGTTGGGAACAAAAACTTCAGTCTACATTTTCCAACAAATAAAAAAGATTTTTATAAGCTAGTATGTATATCTTAATAGCCATCAAAGTGCGGACGTTGAAAGTTCTGTAATGGAAGGGGAAGCCGACTTCTGCTGAACCAAGCTGTCTTATTTTCCGCCCCCCCGTTGCCGTTTCATTTTGGCCAAATAACGACGGAGCTCATTAGTGGGCGAGTGACTTCTGCTGCAACGGACAGACAGCTGGAGGTCCATTACCAAAGGTTCCCGTTACGAGGCTCCGGTATTTGCCAACGAGGATGACCACATCAAACAACGGCTGCAATTCCAGAATGGGAAAAGACAGAAGTACACAGGAGATGGAGACAATCTTCCACAAACAGGAAGGACTAAAAGTAACACAAATAAATTTCTCTAAGGAAAATAATAGACCTGGACAGGGCGGAGTGTCTTTTTCTTTTAATGAAGTGCTTAGAAGCGACGAAAAATTAAACAACATTTTAATAAAATATTATTTAGTCTTCACACATCGTCAATCAAATTTACTTAATTGCAAAGCTTGAAATTTTCCTTTGCATGTTTCTATTATCAAGTACACGAAATTCATAAGACACACATAACCTAAAATTATCAAGAGATGTTTCTTCAAATTATTTCTTCAGTCTTGGAAATTTATAACAAATATATTAAATTATCGTGATTAAAAATTGCACGATATAATTGATCAAATGTGAGAGTAGCAGAAAGTTAACAAATATCCTCCATATTTAGCGCATTTAAATATGGCGCATTTCCAAGTATTCTGTCTTCCGCAAAGAGTATCTTTGGTCTTACGTCTACTGACACGTTTCCGTATATTTTTAACTACAATTGGTCCCACACTTGAGCAACGGGGTTTCTATACGTTCTGTAAGCGTAAAAAGCTACTTCGCGATTTGTCCAAGCGTTTAAAGTCGTGTAATTAATACGTAGGCAAATATACAAACGAACATCAATCACTTTGTAGCATGTACATCTAAATCTCCTTTTTATTTAGCAATTAGCTGGATGCCGGGCGTAACCTGTGCACTTATATATATTAGTCGAATCCAAACTCCGACTAAACACGTACAAACTTGAGTCACGACCTCGCAGAATTTTAAACAAACAGCCACCACATTGAGCGAAATTAAAATGGCGGCAGCTTAAATTCTTTGTATTTAATATATAGCCACCGACCCATGTAACTGTTTTCAACTTGAAGCTTGTATGAATCACGTTTCACTGCGCAAAATAAATGGAATGTAAAAAAGAGTAACGAAATCCTCCAAATATTAAATCGAACAAAACGATAATTTTGTGTAATGCCGTCAGACTTTGCTCATCGTCATTAAATCTATTAATAAAAATCATTCCAAACACTGACATAACCAATGGTGACTCTGTTTATACTATTTCGTCAGTCTACGCACACTGACAATCAATTCTATGAAATGGAAACATTAAAACAAAAAAATCTTACTTATTACATAGATTGCCACTTATTATATATATACACATATAGTATTATTCACTTGCCTACAAAAATTTATATAGAAACAATTTTGAAGTTTATTTTTTAAATTATAGTTAATACAACAGCGTCTGTCACTGGACACACTGACATGTGCCATAGGAGAAAAAAAGGCAAGTTTAAATAAGGCCAAAAATAGATAAAAAATAGTGAAACATAAAATATAAGCAACTACTGACACTGATTTGCTTAGTAGTGTATAGTAGGATATCTAATATCTTAATTTATTAAATGTATAATTATCAAGTTTATTTTTTTAAATATTTTTCTCTTTTGGTTCTTTATTTACTGTATACTTTGTCTCTACTGCAATGTCTTTGGAATCTCATGCTTTGTAATTCAGTTCAACCTGAAGAGGACCGAAACATGTAGTTGCTTTTAAATTATATGATACGTTTCTCTATTTTTTGTCTGTTTTTTTTGGCATTATTTAAATTTTATATTAAACGTACAGACATTAATAAGTATTATGAAAATGAGAATTTTCTGTTGGTATTTTTCATCGCAGGAGGAAATTCACCAACAAGTGGTAAGTGCTGGAGGAACACAAAATAAGGGAAGGGAGAGGGGGTGGGGGGTGGAAATAGTCTCAGCAGAATGTGCATTACGAGTTATGCATATTTCAGAAGCTTCTTTCCGAAGGCACTCTCCATTTCTCCCTCGCGCCCTTTCAGATAAAATAAATTCGTGGTACGCGGCGCAGTTAAAAGGTGCTGGAAGAACCCTCGGCTTCTGTTCGAAGTGTACCTCTACAATAAGAGAGACAAAAGAGAGAAAGAAAGGTAGGCTAAATTTTTTTATGCAAAATTATGTAATTAATGGAGAGTGGTAATGGCGTTTTGTTTGGATGTTAACAGGCTACATGAGGGTGATCCTGAAACAGGAAACTCCCGTTTAATAGCATAGGAAGGGAATTGAAAAGGGGGGGATGCGGAAGGTAGAGCAAGGTAGCCAAGGGTTAACTAGGGCCCCCGGGCTATGGTTTAAGGATCCTACCCGGTGTTTCACCTAAAGAGATGCAGGGAAATCCTAGAAAATCTTCATTAGGTAGGTAGGGCATTGGGTACTATTCTCACGCCCTTCCGAATGACGGGAGACGAGTTTGCTGTGGGGTCGCAGCATTCTCTTCTCCATATCTCCACGAGTTTCAGGAGGCAGTTGGCAGACTGATCCAATGGGATCAGCGGACAACTCTTGCCATATGCCCAAGGTCTTCGACCCCAGTACATATACCTCCTAAATTAGGTGAAAGTGTCTCCGCATGTGGGAACTTTGATAAAAAAAACTCAGAGAGAGTGCGAGGCATCCCCGACATGATCAGGTGAACCCCGCAGTCACTCTGGGGTGAAGCGGCTGCGAGAAAACTATCGCAGCGCCTACCCAGCGCAAGTTTACCAGTTTTGCCAATCTATGAAACAATAATAATCGAATCTTACTGCTCAATGGTCTTCAACCAAAATATTTCTCGCTGCATGTCTCGAATTAACAAATCATTTCCTTCGTAATCTTTTCCACTCAGCAAGAAAAAATAATTGCAATTTCCAGTCAACAGGACGGTGTCCAGATCTCTGTCTCCCCTCCCTCCTCTCTTCGCTGCTATCTCTCTCTCCTCTCCTAACTCTCTTGTCACTCTCTTCTCTCTCTTCACTCTCTCTCCTCTATGACTTCTCTTTCTCTCTATCTCAGCCCCAAAGACAATATCTCTCTTCTTGGCCACTTTCGTCCAGAGTTATTATTATAGTTGTAGTGTTATACCTCAGAGAATTTTGTCATTATTGACGAAATTTATCGGTACGTTTTATTGACTAAAACAACTTTTATAATTGTTCTGAGTTTACCTCAAATAATGTAGGCGAAAAATTACGGCCAAAATTGGTCAGAATTAAAATTATTATTTGTTTATTAAATCAAAACACGACGTTTCGTTCCTTTGTTTGGAACCTCCTCAGGTGTGCAGACAATAACAAATATAATCCAAAAAGATTTATTAACAAATTTGTACTTGAAGCACTTGTTATTGAACGACTGAATAAATCTTTGGTTTTAAAATTGTGCGAAATCTATTAACAAAATTATGCTTATACTTGTGAAAAACCTCTCCAATGATATGTAATAATTTTCAATCATGTTTGTGAATAAATTGCAGCACCAACGACAACCCTGCGGCAGTTTATAAAACGAAAATGAAGAAAGAGGGGGAACAAAAAAAATGGAAAATTGCTGGCGAAAAAAACATTAATTTATTTCTGATCCGCCAATATCGGTTTTATTGAATATTAACGAACCGTATTTTTTAATGGAAGATTTAAAATATTTAATCAACTTTTCTGCCGTCGCCTACGAATTTAATTTATATTAATTACGTAATTGTAGGTTACGTGCGTGTGTGTGAGTGTGAGTGAGTCACCGACGTCGCTGCCATCTGTCGGGTGTCAAAACCAAAATAATTAAAATGAAATAAATCGACGTAGATGTAATTATCAGATATGGAGTAAAGGAGAAACCTTGGGAACGTGACGTGACAATCAGGCCTAAGGTCCAGTTATCAAGTGGGCGATAAAAAATTAATAATTATGTCCTTTGGGGCTAAATGAAAATATCTCGTGGAATTGATTATTTTTAAAATTCGAATGGCTAAAAGTCAGAAATAGAGGAACTTAATTTCCATTGAAACGTTTCGTCCTCAATTTTCGTGACACCTTCGGGTCATTAATTACGTTATTCTTGATATCGTGTCGCTGCCAGAATGTTTGTTCGTGCACCGGACGTTACACCATCAACACTTAATTTTATAATATTTTAATTGATGAACTGAGGAGGTCCGCAGAGTAGGGAAGGAAACGTTTTAATTCTAATTAAATATTCTAGTTATGACTTATAGCCAATTTTTGTGTTCTGTAAATAAGTCGTATTAAATTACTTACACTTTACGATATACGTTTTTTTTATATTATTCACTTTTTCGAATTTTTAAATGTTTCTTGGTTACTCGATTTATTGTTTATTAAGGTAAATAATCGTGTAAAGTACAATAAGTAAAGGCAGTCAGTTAATGAATTTCATGAAGGAGAAGTTTGTTAATAATCTATGCTATATTCAGTAAATAATTGTATGGCAGTACAAAATTGAAAAGAATATGTGATAAAATATATATAATTTTTAAAAAATCTGTCCGTTATAATGGTTATTTAATTTTCATTGAATAAATTAAAAACATATAATACGGCAAAAATAGTAATGAATATTTAGTTAATAGTATTACGACGTTTCGTCCATATTTGTGGACTTCATCAGGTAAATTTTTAAACGGATGATGCTATTACACGCATGGACTGAGTTATTTATAATAATAAATTACATTTATAATAATAAAACCAGACTTTAACTATTAATAGAAGACTTATTTCCTACGAACTTTTAACTTGAATATATGAGGTTATAGAGAGCGACATTGATTCAAAAACAAAGATTACACATATCAGAGATTCTGTAGTGTAATTTCACAGATGCTGCTGAGATCAATGTCGTGCTGTTTCATATCTGTGGAATTGAGTTTAATTGTAATTAAATTCTTCTACTTGTGACTTTTGGCCAATATTTGTGTTCTTTAAGTAATGCTAAGTCAAATCGCATACATTGTCGTTTTTCTCTTACGCCTCTTAACTTTCTTTTAACATATATATATATATATATATATATCCAATTTACTTATGTAATGGGTAGTAAAAACTTCTTTACGGTCAGTGTTTAGCAATTTATTTATTTTAAAAGAGGTACCTTTCGGCAGTTATGCTTCCATATTCATCCTAATAATATAATAATCAGTCAATCTTTTAAAATATAATAACTTGCAAAACAGTAGTGACCGTAAAGGAGTTTTTATTACCCATTAAATCAACATTTAAACGGTCAAAGAACGCAATGGAACCAATTTACATATATATATAAAGTGTCATAACGGCGGTCATTTCGAACAGACACTGTAAATTAAGATGGGAAGTCAAGTCGTTACAAAAGAGGTCCCGGATGTTCCTCTGCAGGTCAATTTTGTGTCCTGCATCGAACAGGTCAGTGACCTAACGGGAGACTATTGAGGAAGAATAGTGGTCATAGGGACGTCCTGCAGCCACGTTGGGACCCTATTCCCTTCCTGGCTTATTGCGGTCATTATTTTCAGGTACAGAAACGACACAACCGATCGATTCCTTCCCGTCAGCGAGTCTGGACCAGCCTTCCGCCATTTTGACGGGACGTGCGCGCTTCTTCCAAGAATCACAAAAACCCTCTTCGCTTGTGCCACACACGCACGTGTAAGTAATTTTGCAGGTTTTCATCGCGGTGATATGCAGGATCTGGCCCGTGGAAAGTTGCTGAGGGACGAGTTCTGTTTCTGTGGACACGAGCCAAACTACAAGTGGAGTGGAGTGAAGTGGAGTGGAGGAGTCCTTGCTCCACACTCACACACGTGACAGAATTTGTCACGTTTGAAACGTGAGTGGCTCACAGAAGCAGACAGAGAGGGATTTTTTCCCATTCAGGCGGAGGAAAACGGAGATTTTCTCATTACCATCTACTCCCAGGGGAAATAATTTAAATTATAATTCACACATATGCTCTTAATTACTCCAGCTGTTGTCAATTACTGCCGATAAGCCTGTGTTACAATAAAGGAGTGTGGGTGGGAAACCTGAATCAACCGACACTGATAATAAGAATAAGAATACTTTAGTTAATGGTATTGCCGCCACATTGGAAAATTAGTGCACAATTTAAAGCTTGTATTGTTACTCATTCATTTTGAGTCATTCCAAAGAAGTCAGAAGAATTGAGTTCAGTGGAGAAAGTAGTGAACTAAACACTTTCCTCTTTAAATAGTTTTCTCCGTTTGAACGTTTTTTTTCTGTTTATTTATTGCTTCACTGACTAATTATTTCATATAAATGTTTTTTCTTTTCTTTTTGGTTAACAGGCTACATAAGGTTAATCCTGAAACAGGCCAAAAGGTCGGGCAGGTCCTTTTATGCCGTTGTTGATTGAAGTGAAAGTTTAATCACTCAGATGAATGAATGAAAGACAAAAAGTCCGATAGGTCAATTAAGGCCTTAAATACGCTTCCCTTACGTCACAACTCCGCCATGGCTCGAATTCCATTTATTTTTTTTCTCCCTGCGCTTAATTTATATTTTGATCGTTTTCGGTTCAGGTTTCGTGAAACTTTGCAAATAAAATAAATGTACTCAGTAGCCCATACAATTAATTCGTTCTAGTCTAATCTACTAACGATTTTGGAAGAGATTAATGGAGTTAGTAACCTGGAAATGCCAAAACAGAAGGAGAATAAGAGAAGAGAGAACAACAATATGGAGGATGTTGACCAAGAGAATTGATAGATAATAGGCCATGAGGGTCTTGTAAAATACTCATTAGAGGGACGTTGCTTTAGGCTTTCCCTTATACCATTTTCCCAGGCCAAGGATTAGTTTATTATAAAATAACCGGGGTTTTCCCTAAATTTGTATTTTAAAATGACATTGTAGTATTAGGTGAGTCGTAACAAAACCATAATAAAGGGCAATGACGTGATCCTAGAGAAAGCGTTCAATATGAGGATTAATAGAGGGAAAAACAATTTCATGGACTGTAGTATTGCAAATACTGGAAAAACAAATGCTGTTAGATTGGGAAAGGATATTATTAAAGAAGTTAAGGAATTCTACTCCTTGGCCAGCGTAATAACTAGAGTAGGATATCACAGGCAAGGAAAACGAATTTACTTACACTGAATATAAGTGTGAATATTAGAAAAATCATTGCTAAAAATGTTGGTATGGATCGTGGCGTTATATAGGTGCAAAACGTGGACGATAGGAGTTGCAGAAAGGAAAATAATAAAAGCCTTTGAAATGTGGTGCTGAAGGAGAATGAGATGGGAGGATAGGTTGACTAGCCAAGAAAATCTAAAAAAAAATAGGGGAAGAGCGAACAATATGGAGGACGTTGACCAAGAGAAGGGATAGATTAATAGGACACGTTTTGCTAATTTTACAAGACCCTCGTGTCTCAAAACGTGGCCTATTAATCTATCCTTTCTCTTAGTCAACGTCCTCCATATTGTTCGCTCTTCTCCTATTCAGTTTATAACTTCCTAGATATTGATTCTATCCACCCATCTCATTCTCCTATACCACCACATTTCAAAAGCTTTTATCCTTTTCCTGTCTTCAACTCCTATCGTCCACGTTTCACACTCACATGACGCCACGCTCCGTACCAACATTTTTAGCTATAATTTTCTCATATTCACACTTTATTTTACCTGTAAGTAAATTCCTCTTCCTTGTCTGTTGCTATCCTACTCTAGTTATTATCCTGCCCAAGTAGCAGAATTCTTTAACTTCCTTCAAAATATCCCTTCCCAATCTAACAGACTTTGTTATTCCACTGTTTCCCATTCTACACTCCATTACCTCTATTAATCTTCATGTTGTACACTTTCTCCAGGACACCGTTCATGCCATTTAATTTGGTTTCAAGCCTTCTTCTGACTTCCGTAATACTAGAATATCGTCGACAAAGCGTAGGGTTTTTATTTTTTCTCGTTGCAGTATGATGATTCCTTTTCCATATTCCGTTCGTTCATCGCCTGTTCTATGTATATAACTTAAAGAGCATGGGCGACCTTTCTTTATTTCTGTATTCTTTTCGTGATCTCCTATTGTAATTACTGTTGACTGCCAATTGTAGAGGTTAAATATACTACATTTTTAGGAACATATATATATATATATATATATATATATTCGTGTTCTGTAAAGATAATCGACAATTATCATTATGTTCTCTCCTAAAAGGTAAATAACCACATCTGTCCATTTTCCCTATAACGAAAAATCGATTTCTTTATCGTCCAATGACATATCGGATGACTGGACTGTATCGATATCGCAAATGAAACTCGTAAATCGGTTTCCTAGTAGGATTAGATATCTGCAATGACAGCTAACAAAAGTCCAAAAAAAAATTACTTGGTACGTCAGCGCGTGTGATCACAAAAAAATCGTGAGACGAGAAAGCAACATTGTAATTCTTTTTTTGGGCAGTTATTTACAAATGGAATGAACATTTTCATTAATATCTCTGTAATAGTTGCAAAGTTATCGTATAGTGACAACTGTGAGGTGGAGACATCTATCTGTCAGGAATCTATTAACCCAAAGGGGAGGAGTCGTGAAATACTGCTTAATAATCAGAGGGTTTTTCCTTAGAGTATCTGTACCATTATCTGATTCCTTCAAGTAATAAATGGTCTATAAGTCAGAAGAATTAATAAATATATTTATTGACATCAGTTCCTTACACAGTTTGGGACTTTATTTCGGCCCCTACGCTCGTGCTACACTCACCCCAAAATTGTTACTTTAAAGGCACGAGATGACGTCAATAAATTTAATAATCCTTCTGACTTGTGGGCCATTTCTTATTTTCTCTGAAGAGTTATAACACTTGGCCTGCCTCCTACTATGGAGAAACACGCCGCGTCGTGCGGTAAGATATGGATGGACCTTCCTGTTTGCAAACTACATCCTATCAGTTACGTCAGGAACCTTCTGCGAAGTAGGTAAGGCACGCCGCAAGCCTTTTCCTGTAATACTCTCCACTTCCCACCCGGCAGAAAAAATTATCGGAAACAAAATAAGGCCTTAAAAAAGAAGGAAGACAAACGGCATTTCGTTAAAAGCCTCACTCATCAAGCAATGGCTTTGACTCTGCACGAAGCCGCAGTGCTGCCAACCGTTAACGGGTTCCACTAAGCAACTCAAAAAGTTATAAAGCTTACTTACCCACAATATTCCCATAATTATGTGTTCAGAATTTTTTTTAAAAATTAACAAATCACTTTTGTAATTCAAAGAGAATCCCATACATACGTATTTGACAGCACAGACACACACATATATATCTATTTTTTTTCGAATAAGGTCGGGTTATAGGAATGAAAAAGTAGAACAGCTAGGTTGGGATATATTGTTAGGAAGGAAGGAGAAAGCAAAGCTTATACCTATGGATTAGAGTTAGCTGCAAAGTTAAATAGGTAGATGGGATCATCAATTCAAGGTGAAATGTAGAAAGCAAAAAACAGATGTTGGCAAATTCTCATTCATAAATAGGACCATCAACGACTGAGATAATTTACCTGTGGCGGGAGTGTTTGGAGGGGGGGAAGAAATCCCCTTCAGAAAAATAAATTCAGGATGAAACTAAAAAAAAAAGTGTGAAGTGGGTATTTTGAATAATATAAAAGTATATTCGAATTTAAGAATTGAAGTGAAGTGTTAAGATAATATAATTCTTGTAGTGTTTCTCTTTTTTTCTTTGAGGGCTGTAGAAATTTTAAAGGACGGTGATTAGCTTTCTTTAGATTAGGAGTATTTATGTTTAAGAAATTTCATTTTGTTTCTGCCACCAGATAACAGTAGATTAACACTATTATCACTATTCTGTAATCAAATGTCTTTAACTCCTGCATTTTAATATTATGTCCCAACAAAAATGTTAATAATAAATAAAAAGACGGCCAATAAGTCGGCATGTAAATTTATTACCATTTATTGAAAAACGACGTTTCGTCTCCTTTTCTGAGGCTTCCTCAGGCGTGAAATTTAGCAATTCATCATATTTAATTTTTGACTTCCTCAGCCGAAAAGATTATTGAATGTACACGTGAACAATTACATGAGCGTACATGTGAAGAATTTAGTGACGCGCATGGAACATCTCCAGGCCCTGACGGTTACTGCAGAAATTTTTGAATAAATAGTAATTAATTTTTATGCCACGAGGAAGTCTCAAAAAGGAGTCGAAACGTCGTTTTTGAATAAAAAGCAATAAATTTGCATGCCCCGAAGAAGTCTCAGAAAGGAGAGAAAACGTTGTTTTTGAATAAATAGTAATAAATTTACATGACGGCTTATTGGCCGTCTTTTTATTTATTGTAAAATTTTCAAAGTCAGTAAAACTATGTTTCAAAACTGTAAATGTCTCATCCAAAATACTGCAGTGATCATATATGGTTCCCTTTCAACAATATTGTTACTAATTCAACATCCACCTAAAATTAATTATTTAATTTTATTTTACTTATATTTTTCGTTTGTTTAGCAAACTGTAGTAGTGTGTTCTTTTGTGGGCCACTGGTGGAGAAACCCCGGTCTATACGTCACTGTAGTTCAATAGAGCATTACAAATTTTATAATTTTTTAGGGGGGGATAACAGGCTAAATGAAGGTGATCCTGAAACAGGTAATTCGCATGGGAAAGGAATTGAAAAGGAGAGGGGATGTGGACGGTAGAGCAAGTCAGACAAGGAAGGCTTGTCTAAAACCTCCGGGCTGTAGCTTGAGAATTCACCTAAAAGAGATGGAAGGGAAAAAACCCTAGATAAGCAGCCAGCATCTGTAAAATGGCTAATTAATTTTTTTCTTTATCAGTATGGTAATACGCTCCAACAAAAAAGTAGGTCACGGAAAAAAAACTTGTGGGGATATATATATACCAAACTAATGAATTTTATAATTGATTGAAAAGGTTGCTGACGAGTTAGGTGTGATGAGGGAAAAATATTCGCCCCCGGGTGGGCTCGAACCACCAACCTTTCGGTTAACAGCCGAACGCGCTAGCCGATTGCGCCACGGAGGCTGACGGGAATTACGAGCTGCAGGTTTGCAATTCTTACCACAGGGGGAAATCCCGGCCGCCATTAGGATCAGGAGGAGAGAAGACGGAGAATAGCTCAACATCTGCCTCAGGAAGACTCAGAAAAGGGAAAAGAAACGTTGGGAAGAGTGGAAACACTTAAGACTCTTATAATTCATCAATTTATTTAATTATCAGAGGAACTAATGCATTATATATATTTCTTATTTCCCGATTGCTCGTGTGCCTTTCCACAGGTTGTTGTAGTGGTAGATTTACATCTAGAATATTGTTGTTTTCATTAGTCCTCGATTGAGGAAATAGGATACGTCATACATTAAAAATTAAAAATGAACAAAATAAAGTACATAATTAAAGACAATTAAATTTAAAATAAATTAGTAAAAGAAAGTGTATATAGACAAAAGTCAATATAAACACAACACAGGGACACACACTGGGAAACACAAACAAGCACACGCTGAGGAACACGCAATGGAGTTTTGACTACTTGGACCAGGAAACTGTCCTTCCCTCTGTCGTAGCTCCAGCAGCTATATACAAGAAACAAACAAACAAAAGAGCAGAAAAAACTGAATAGAAATTTTAAAGATATGTGATGTGCTATTTTATAAGGCAGCTCATTCAACACTTGCAGCAGGAACCTTGATTTAAATACTAGAAGGACGATTAAGAAAATCCTGTACCGAGTAAAACAGCAGCGCCATTTAAAAGAATAGTTTTACTCTGCTTCACGAAGCTTTTGTAGTTACTATTTTTAACCTCTGGCGGAAGGAAGGAAGGCTGTTGTATAAAATTATCCCGGGGGTATTGTGAATACTTTTCTGGTGTAGAGCAAGGCGATGCTTGTCCGACCTTAGAGCTGAACGATTTCTAGTCGCGTATTCATGAAACTCGCCATTTGTTTGAAACAAATTAGTGTTTCGCTTTACAAACTTTAATATTTCATAAATATACACGCTTGGTAAAGTAAGTATTTGCAAACTTTTGAAGAAAGGTTTGCAACTCGATCTAGAATTCGTGCTAGAAAGTATTCTAATTGCACGCTTTTGCAACTTCAAATCGTTGCTAAAAATGTTATGCAAAGTGGCTTTATATGGGTGCAAAACGTGGACGATAGGATTTGCTGAAAGAAAAAGAATAGAAGCCTTTGAAATGTGATGCTATAGGAGAATGCAGAAAATCAAATGGGTGGATAGAATCACTAGCAAGGAAGTTATAAACAGAATGGGTGAAAAGCGAGGTATATGCAGGACGTTGACTAAGAGAAGGGATAGATTAATAGGCCACGTTTTAAGACACGAGGGTCTTGTAAAATTAGCATCAGAGAGGGAAGTGTGTGGAAGAGGGAAGAAAAGGATGGAATGCGGTATGCAGATTAGAAAGTATGTGTGTTGTGTTACTTATAAGGAAATGATAAGGCTTGTGCAAGATAGGTTAGCTTCAGACCAGTCTTAGGACTGAATACCGCAACAACAACAATAATGGGAGATAACCAGATGGTGAGAGAGAAGGAAGGAGAGAGAAAGAGTAGGTGCCATTAGTATGTTTTAGGCTACAGAAGCTGGAGATGAAAGACTGGATGATGGAAAGCAATTGAAGCAACTGATAAAGTAGGCCAAAGTTCCCGAAGGACTTTGACGCCAACCATGAATCAATCAATTAAACATCATATTTTTGGTTTCTAAATGGAAAGATGATTAAGAGAAATTCACCGAACGACCTTTTGCTGACTGGGAGGGTCTTCAATAGAGACGTAGGGAACCTTGACGTCACAATTCCCAGAAGCAACTCCAGCCCAGCGAGGATAGATAAAGAGTTATTTGACACCTTTAGTTGAAGAGTCAGCTGATAATCACTGTAGTGGAACGTCTTGCCACGCAGAGGTTGACTTTTTCGGTTTATCTACTTCCCTGTGTGATATCTTTTCTCTGGACTTTGGCCCTGGTCATTTCTCGTGTCGCCGAGTCTTTTGCGCGAATTCCTCTGACGTGTGGGCGCGGGTGTGTGTGTGTGTGTGTGCTTCTTGGGTGCGGTTTCTGACTTGACTTGACCAGACCCCAATCTTGTCGCCTGCATTCCATTCCATTTCCACATTAGCGGGCGTTAATTCATGTGATTACCGTGTGTGGACCAGTTCGGAGGATTGCAATTAATTTTAAACTCTCTCGACTTTCCGATATACGTTCCTAGGAAAAATTGTACAGTGTACAACTTCTCAAGGACGTTCTGTACTTTGGAATCTCCTACCTATGAAAAATGTTTCAGGTAGACTAATTGGATAAAAATTGTTATTGCTATGCTATTAATTTAAGGATTTTGAAGAGCACTGGAATAAAATATCGAGAAAGGAGGCTGATACATAACTTCTACAGAAGACAGGCAGCAGTAATTAGAATAGAAGACCAAGAAAAGAAAGCCGTAATCAAGAAAGTAGTAAGTCAAGGATGCAGTAGTCTGTTGCCCATGCTGTTTAACTTATATGTAGAACAGGCGATGAAGAATGTTAAAACGGATTATGGAAAAGTAATCATGTTGCAAGGAGAAAAAATATAAACCTTACACTTTTCCGACGATATTGTAGTGTTAGGGGAGGCAGGAGAAGACTTGGGAACTATAATAAATAGCGGAGTCCTGCAGAAACAGTTCAATATGAGGATTAATGGAGGGAAAACCAAGGTAAAGGAGTGTAGTATGGGAAACAGTGGAATAACAAAGGCTGTTAGATTTGAAAAGGATATTTTGATGGAAGTTAAGGAATTCTGCTATTTGGAAAACCTAATAACGAAGGAAGGTTGAAGTGTAGACACAAAGAGCAAGGAAGACTTTCGTGAAAAAGAGTGACTTACTTACGGGTAATATAAATGTAAATAGTAGGAAATCGTTGCTAAAAATATTAGAGCGTGGCGTTATATGGGTGCGAAACGTGGACGGTAGGAGCAGCGGAAAGGAAAATAATAGAAGCCTTTGAAATGTGGTGCTATAGGAGAATGAGATGGGTGGACGCGGTAGTTAAAGAGGAAGTTCTAAGCAGAAAAGCGGAAATAGCGGAAAAGCGAACAATACGGAGGACGTTCAGTAAGATAAAGGATAGATTAATAAGCCACGTTTAAGGCACGAGGGTCTCGTGAAATTAGCATTAGAAGGATGTGTGGAGGGTAAGAACAGAAGGCTTGTGCACGATAGGTACGAATGGAAGGTTACATTAGACCAGTCTTAGCGTATATATTTATGAAATATTAAAGTTTGTAAAGCGGAACACTAATTGGTTTCAAACAAATGGCGAGTTTCATGAAGACGCAACCAGAAATCGTTAACAGGCTACATGAGGGTGATCCTGAAACAGGCAACTCCCCTTTAATAGCATAGGAAGGGAATTGAAAAGGGGGGATGCGGAAGGTAGAGCAAGGTAGCCAAGGGTTAACTAGGGCCCCCGGGCTATGGTTTAAGGATCCTACCCGGTGTTTCACCTAAAGAGATACAGGGAAAACCCTAGAAAACCTGCATCAGGTAGGTCGGGCATTGGGTACTATTCTCACGCCCTTCCGAATGACGGGAGACGAGTTTGCTGTGGGTTGCAGCATTCCTTTCTCAGTGTCTCCACGAGTTTCAGGAGGCAGTTGGCCGACTGATCCTAAAATAGGTGAAGGTGTCTCGACATATGAGAACTTTGATAAAAAAATACCCAGAGAGAGATGCGAGGCATCCCCGACATGACTTTCCATTCTCCTATATACCATTTTAGTTAATATTTTGCATGCATGCGATACTGAATTAATTGTCCTGTGCTGTTCGCATCTATCAGCCTCAGTTTTCTTCGGTATTGGTGTAATTATATTTTTACTAAAATCTTGGGAATGCAAGGGAAATTTTCCTCCGATCACATGGAAATATCTTGACGAAAGTACAATTCCGTTTTCTGAGTGATGATTCTGAAGAAAATTTTTCCGATTTCAAATGGAAACGAAATAACTGAGTGGTGTGATGTCGAAGATCACCTGACAACGTCCCGTATCACAGCTATTTTATCTGGAATTACGCCATCACCTCTACATTGTAATGCTGCAGCATGTCTGATTACTATTCCGCGATGATCCTGTTCCCAGAAGAAAATAGCCACGTAAGTGAAGACGTCACTGAGAGTCAGGGTGACGTCACGCCATGAAGTCACTGTGCGCGGGGTCACCACGGACACATTTATTTCAACAAGTCCTCGGTGATTTGTATCTTTCTCTCTCCTCCCCGTCTCCCTCTCTCCTTATCACGAATCTTTTTCTGGACGATGATCTCGACCGCGTCGTTCCCCCTCTCCCTCTGCTTTGGATAACTTTGTCAATTACTGGAACATTCGAGAAGAGAATAGCCAGGGTATGGCTGACTCTCTTCAAATTTATTGTACACGGATTTCTGACACCATGGACGATGAAATCAAAAATACGTAATGATCCAGATTAATGGCCGGCCTCTGTGGTCTCGGGTTCCATTCTTGGCAAGGGCTTGGGAATTTGTGTGCGCCTTTGACTGCTGTTGGCCAATCCCTAACATTGTTTAAAATAATGACGATCTCTCTCTGCCAAAATCCTCGTTTTAAGAGGACAAGATTAAGAAAGAAAAAAAGAAGAGAAAGATTAATAATTTCACAATAAATGTCTCCAATTTTACAGGGTTTTTTTTCTCCATGGCTCTACAGCCCATTGAGGGCCTGGGCCTACCGAGTCGACTGCGGACTGTCATCTTGCATGACACATTCCGAGTTTGGAGTGACACGTGGTCAGAGTATCGATTCTCCAACAGTCTTAATCCCATGAGGACACAAACATCCAAGCCCACACCAGGATTCGAACCCGCGACCTCTGGGTTGTGAAGCAGCGACGCTAGCCTCTACACCACTGGAGGTCGGCAATTTTACATCCATTAAAAATAAGAAAGATTAATTTAAAATTCGTAAATTTGCATATTTCACCTTTCATTTAGAACCGTCCATTACGATGACATATTTCACACGGAACCTCGACAAAAGAATTATTTTTCAAACTCCATTTTTACCCCATTTAATCCTGCAACACGAACTTCTGGACATATCAAAGGGTGAAAGGAGGTTCCTTTTTTTAAAAAAAAATTGATTTAATTGATTTGACTTTGCTTACAAGGCTAACAAAATAATTTCAACAATTTAGCGACGTTACACATAATTAACACTCTTCCTGACTTTTTTTCCAATTTAATCCTGCTACACGAACTTCAGGACATATCAAAGGGTGAGAGAAAATAATTTTTCTTTTTAAAACATTATGATTTAATTGATTTGACCATGTGTAAAGGCTGACGAAATAATTCCAAAAATCTAGCGACCTTTCTACTTGTGTGCTGGTGTATTTCTTAATAGTTTTTATGCAGTCAACCATGAACTGTGACGCAGTGCACGAGATAGGATCACCATTTACACGATCTTACCTAACAAAGAGCTATATTAATATAAAAATTAAACAAAATAAAACAAGAAACGTAGAGCTTGATGAGATGAAATAACGTAAGAATTAACAATAAAATGTAAGATGAAGGGAATCATCGACTGGATATATAGGGGGAGTAAATAAATAAAAGAAAGCACATACCCGTAACACATTAAACCATCATCTTACATCTGAACTGACAATTTACAAAGTTTTCTGAATAACAAAAAAAAAGTACAATATTTTGCAAACTTGTTGGCAGTAAGATTACCATTAGTCTTCTTCTACTCTATACTCAATACAAAGACTGAGACTAAATTATCTGTTAATGAATGAAGACAGATCCTCAAGGATCTCGTCATTCATGAGGACTGACAACCTTGAGAGATTTGATCAAGGTCAGATTTGTCAACGATTATTAAGTCTCCGAGTCTTTAGATGCATGAAAATTACCTGTCAATGTCTGAAATATTACGCTGATAATTAATTTACTGTGACTGTGGGTATGACATCACGTCCAAATACATACATACATATGTATATATTAATCAGTTGTAGTTTTAACGATTAGTGGAGGATAGGAAGAGTAGGATAGCACAGGCTTTCTCAAAAAAGAGGAATTTACTTACTGGTAATATAAGTGTGAATATTAGGAAAACGTTGCTGAAAATGTTCTCTATGGAGCGTGGCGTTATATGGGCGCGAAACGTGGACGAAAGGAGTTGGAAAAAGGAAAATAAGAAAAGCCTTTGAAATGTGGTGCTATAGGCGAATACTGAAAATCAGTTGGGTGAATAGTATAACAAACGAGGAAGTTATAAACAGAATATGGGAATGCGAACAATATGGAGGTCGTTGACCAAGTGAAGGGATAGATTAATAGGCCACGGTTTAGCATTAGAGGGAAGTGTGTGGAGTAAGAACAGTAGGGGGAGGCGATGGATGGAATACGCTAAGTAGATTAGAGAGGATGTGGGTTGTACTTGTTATGAGGAAATGAAAAGGCTTGCGTAAAGTAGGTTAGCATGGAGGGTTGCATCAGACCAGGCTTAAGACTGAATACCACAGCAACAACAGAGGAAGGACAGGAGTAGTCGTGGTGTAATAGACGTATTACATTCAGAGAAAATTTAATAACATTAACATCGATTGTATTGTAGCGAGATATCGGTTATTTTATTATTTCTTAATAAAAAGCTAACAAGGATTGGGAACTTGGAATTGGCGTCTGAAAGTCGGGTCTTGGTGCCGTCTCTAATCCCCTGGAATGGCTTTTAGGCACGTAGGAATTTCCAGCAAACAGCTTGCGTGGGAATCGAGGAACCCACGAAGACAAGGAAATTAAAAAAAATACGTGTTTACCTCAAGTATTGGGTTTCGTGGTTTAAAGAAAAAACGACTATTAAATATCTTTTTTGGAGGCTTTTTCACACTGCAGTGAGTCTGTGTGAATTATTATTCGGCTCATGGAAATTTTAAGGAGACTTAAAGGAACCGACGCTGAAGAAGACGCCCTTACAGAGAAGACACAATACAAAGGAGGTACGCTGTCAGGCTTCCAATCCTTCACGTCTAAGAAGGGTATCGCCCACGGTTTTCATCGTAAGACTGTATTCGATCTGATTGCTTCGCCGTACCTAAAATTTTGTAAATTTTTCCTTCATTGATGTTTTCCTCTTTCTCAATATATTTTGATTACCTTTTTAAATTTAACCACACACCCCTCACTATAGTATGTTTATCTTTGGGAACAGTATAAAATCTCTGGAGGTAAAGGATTTCTTCTTGTAGGTTTATCAAATAAATAATAAAATGACAAGGTAGAAGAGTATTTCAGTTAGGACCTGCCTCATGCTTTGAGAGCGCTGTTTTATGCACGCTCGTCGTTGTGGAATCTTGTTAATTTAACTGCGAGGTTTTTTTTAAATAAAAGAAACAAGCTGAAGATGCTATGAAATGGTGACGTGTCGTATATTTCATAAATTTCTTTGAATTTTAAATGCGTATAAAGGTCCAGCCTGAGATCGCGTCGCTGCAAGACGGAGAAAAGGAATAATCATTAGCGAACATCTGTTGAAAGCATAAGGATGTCGACCAACAGGACTCGACCTTTCCACTCCTCGTGGACGTGAACCCCGAGTCAGTCTCCTGCTATTAATCATCCTGTTAGCTCTCACACATATTTGCTTATTCCTTGTCGATCGACTTCATATTACGACCTCATTCGTGTTCTATTACAACACAAATTTGGAAGAATGGGGTTTAAATTATGAAAAAATAAAGAAACGAAGGAACAAAGAAAGAATCGAATGAATGAATTAAAAATAAAATGGAAAGGGAGGAAAGAAAGGAAAGGAAACGATATGGAGAAGAAAGAGAGAGAAGAGGGGAGGCGGGTCAAGCACGGTCTACGGTGTTATTTTAAATACAGAATCTTGAAATTTCAATGGTGTGTAGTGCTAAGAACTTCATGGCCTGTGTTGTTGACCGGATGCAAGAGCCGTCAGAAAGATGGGGGAGAGAGAACGACAGCGAGGAAGAAAGACGTAGCACAGAAATAGATCCAAGTAAGTGATGGTCAAGACACTGCGGAGTCTTTCTCAATCTCACTAAAGGAGAAAACAAATGTGTTGTAGCGAATGTCAACGGAAATAGAGGCAACGGCCACGATAATCATTATCACTTAATTTGATTTGTAATTTTCTTTTTATTTACTTATTTAGTTTAATCCTCACAGACTTTTCATACTTTCTATAATTTTATGTATGAAAACGTTTGATACACAATACTGTAACGGTAAAACACAACTCAATTCGGAATTTGGCGGCACAAAATCAAAGTTAATCGGCCTGAGAAATTGAAGAAAGCTGAAAACAGGGCAATAAAATCTGGACAATTTGGCACCGGTCTGGGTTTTCTAAAGTAGAGACTCCGTGACAACTGAGTGTGACGTGGCATGCTACTTTCTCCAAACGTCGACGGTAAGTAAGCTGAATGGCTCATCCCAAATTCTAAGCGTAAATAATTTTTGTAGAAGAGGATTTTGTTATTAAAACTGACGCAAATTGATTTTCAGGCAAATTGAAAATTGGCAACTGACAATGGGTTTTTCATGATGTGATAATAGATGGAGATGGAGTGTGATTTATATATATCAACTAAGAGAAAGATTGAGAGATTTCCAACACGGAAGTTTAAAGGAATATAGTTGGGACCGGCACGAGATCTGAGGATGAGCGGCGAGTTCCAGACAAAGCAGAAGATGGTAATTACTCTGTTAACAACCCTTTTTTCCGATTTCCTTGTCCTGCCAATTTCGAATTGGGGGTTTTTCTTTTTAAATCTATTTGTATTTAAATACGACCCGAGATAATGTCTCATTTTTTCTTAACATTTGTAAATATTGTATGAAGAGTATATTGTTAAAATTGAAAAAGACAAGCTTCATATAACGAATTTGGTTAAATTATAGTATCATAACAATTAATAAATGTAAAGTTAGGTCATGTCTATCTAAACGTAATAATTTCCTTCATTTAAACCAACTAAACCCCACTCAACCCTTTCAATGCATATACTTAAAATTCAAAACAGGACACCGTCTCTTATATAACATTAGTTCACTGCTGTATAACTTGTCAACGAATACGCCACAGGACAATACCTTACGTCACGATGACGAAACGTAAAACACTGTAAGTAATTATATTTCAGTATGGATGGAAACTATAACAAACACGTGAGGAGGGAAGGGGGAGGGGGAGAGGAGAATAGAATTCCCCGGTGGTATTAGAGCAATAACTCGTCCGTAATCACCGCCTCGGAGGTAATTCGGGTAGGTGCTTTCCAGCAATTGCTCCGTGTTAAATGCCATAGAAGCGGAGAGGGTCCGCCATCATTTGTGCACAATGGCCACTTCAATTTCCATTACTCTTTGCGAGGACTCGCTAATTACAGGACAGAGGAACCCTTGGGGACAAAGGGAAAAACTGTTATGAAATATTTTTCAACTAACCCGTACCATAGAGATTTTTGTATCTTATACTGCAGTGTAGCTTAAATTAAAAGGCAACAGAGGGACTAAATTCACCCCCCCAAAAAAATTTTTTTTAAACAGTTTTTACCTGGAACATCGGAACTAATAAATAAATATGTTTTTGGTCATCGAATTCGCTTACGACACTCTATGTCAGGATTGCTGGGAATCAGTAGACTTTTAGACGATGATATTAACGCCATACGTGGTCTTAAGTGCAGGAGTCGTTATTTATAGGTGATAACAAAAACCTTACGCTTTGCCGACGATATTGTAGTATTAGGAGAATCAGAACACGACTTGGAAACCGTAATAAATGGCATGAACGGAGTCATGGAGAAACAGTTCAATACGAGGATTAATATAGGGAAAACCAAGGTAATGGAGTGTAGTGTGGGAAACAGCGGAATAACAAAGGGTGTTTGATTTGGAAAGGATATTTTGACGGAAGTTAAGGAATTCTGCTACTTGGGAAGCGTAATAACTAGCGATGTTAGAAGTATAGTAGACAAAGAGTAGGGTAGTACAGGCCGTGAAGACTTTCGCGAAAACGAGGAATTTACTGACGGGTAAAATAAATGTGAATATTAGGAAATATTTCCTAAAAATGTTGGTATTGAGTAGGGTAAGAAACGTGGACGACGATAATAGTTGTGAAGAATTTAGTGTCGCGCAAGAAGGACCAGTTCCAGTGACAGTTACGGCCGAAAAATCAATGAGTTTATATGATGAATTCCGAAATTTTACGCCTGAGGAAGGAAGTCTCAAAAAGATGACGAAACGTCGGTTTTCAATAAATAGTGATAAATATTAAATCGATTAACGTTTATTATTAAATAACAAATTAAATAGTGATAAATTTATATGCTGACTTATTTATCCATGGTATATATCTAAGGCAGAAAACTATGTTGTAAAAAAATATTTATATATGATAAAAGAACCCCTTAACGTCATCTTCACGTGATGGATTGCATTCCAAAAACACGGTTGGTCACGTTTTGATGATTTGATCTCGTAGAATCTAATGTTAAGACGTATTTTCCGTCATTCATCTTAGTTTGATTTAATAGGTAAAGGGAAATGAAACATTGATCACGCTAAGTTGATCGGGTTGACCAAGAGTGATGAAGGATCTTCTCTACTGCCCAAGAGCTTAATTTTTCCGTGTATGGACTGATGCGGCTAGGTTAAAAGAGAGGCAGAAATTGAATCGGCGGGTTTAAAAGCTGCTGTGTGTGTCTCTCCTCCGCGATATGCAAACATGTTTTGCCAGGGTCTAAATATAGCTGTTTACCTCCCCCGCCTCTCCTCCCCTCCCCTCGCCACGGTCACCGTTTTAGGAATTGTTCATGAATAAGGCAGCCCTCTTTTACCCGCTGCAAAAGGCGCCCATGAATAATTCACGTCGTTTTTCTCGTCCGTCGTCTCTATTCCAATTATCAGCGAGCAGAGTCGCTCCCCCATTCATTAAGCGGCCGGATGAATGGAGCCTGTAAAAGGAAGCTTGTCGCGGGAGCGCCATTTGTATTCCTCCGAGGGAACCGGACGACGATGATGCCGTCGTTTTTGTGGAACTCGTCAACAAGTGGCGACCGACCACCCGTCACCCTGGAACAATGTCGTCGGCGGAAGCGCGGAGGACCTGCGCCCGTGAATGGACGAGACAAACACCTCTGAAACCAACCAACTTCGTTCCTCAATAAGGATCAAAGAAAGACCACTCTTGATATTTCACCACGACCTGAGAGGCTGCGCGACTGTCATGACCCATGAGACGTTATCGATCTTGGTCATCATCTGGTCACTGCTCCAATCCTCGACCAGCTTTAGAGACCAGACGAGTGGGCGACTAAAAACCTAAGCCCGTCATTAACCTGAATTAATCAAATGAACCCTGGTGAATGAAAACTGAGACGATCAAGATCCTTCTCATGTTGAGTAAATACATCTCGAGTGGCAAGTGAAAAGAAATGAGGATGATCCTCGTGTTTCCTTCTTGACTTTTCTTCAGCATGTGACCCATTCGGGTAATTAACGAATACATCAGGTGCTACGTTTACTGGACAAAAGACCTGGAACCAGTGTGCGGCGATTGGCAGTAGCGGAAGGAGAGAGTACTATATACATCAACAATCGCTGCATCCAACCGAGGTTAATTTATGTGGCGGTAGGGAACCTTTTCCCTTTAAATATATTCAAAACCAAACGTCTTATACCACAATAACAAGGTGGGTTGGGATTTTAATTTAAATCAAAATAAATTATCTGGTTAGTTTAAATAATAATATATTAAATTTATTTAAAGGAAAAAACAAAACAATAATTACTAAAACGTTATAGTCCAATTAAAAATTTAACCATTGTATTTAGTAACAATCTATCTACTTAAGGGTCATTTTATTTGTGTGCTTATCGTGCAGCACCAAAGTCGTCATCATGCAATTATCGATATTGGCACAAACACACCTGAGATTTAGTGTGGGTCGTAAACAGCTTCGTCCTTTGCCCACGCCGGTATCTTGAGGTCCGTCTTCCACGAATTCTGGTCGCCTCTGGAGCTCGTTCCTGGGCTCAGGGAAATTACTTGGAGTTCACATCGTTTTATTCTATTACGCAAGCAAGATTCCTCGTTTTCTCTCCACCTGATTACTTTAAATGTCGTTCCTAACTGACTAATTTTTCTACTGTGGTACATGGCGGATCACCTGACAGCTTGGCTCGCGGTTTCTCTCCCTAATTTCTGGCCTTCCAAAATTCCCGGAGTGAAATTCCTCTCATTTGGACGGCAATATACACCATTGAACTTCTACGGAGTCATCAATGAACGATTACCCTACTCACGTTTTAAGGCATTCTTTTACTGATTTACTTATTGCACTATATTGTGATCGTATATTAACAATTTAAATAAACCAAATATATATATATTAAATTAAGTAACCTAAATAAGACAACAAATAATTATGCAGACCAAGTTTTGTAGGATGATTTAAAATAAGAAATAATTATATGACATGAATTATTTTTAAGAAAAACAAAAATGTATTTTAGTTTTTGTAGTTATGGTATTCAGTCCCTGGGCTGATGGAATACCTACCATGCTAACCTATCTTGCGCAAGCATTTTCATTTCCTTATAACAACCCCAACCCACATCCTCCATAGAATGCTTAGCGGATTCCAACCTTTGCCTCCCTGTTCTGTTCTTACCTCACACACACACTTCCCTCGAATGCTAATTGTACAAGACCCTCGTGTCTTAAAACGTGGCCTATTAATCTATCCCTTTTCTTAGTCAACGTCCTCCATATTGTTCGCTTTTCCCCTATTCTGTTTAGAACTTCCTCGTTTGTGATTCTATCCACCCATCTGATTTTCAGAATTCACCTATAGCACCACATTTCAAAGGCTTGCATTCGTTTCCTTTCACCAACTTCCCAAGAAGCATAATTCCGTAACTTCCTTCAAAATATCCCTTCGCAATCTAACGCAAATTTGTTATTCCACTGTTTCCCATTACCTGGGTTTTGATCTTCATGTTGTACACTTTCTCCCGAATCCCTTTCATGCCATTTATTATGGCTTACAAGTCTTCTTCTGACTCCCCTAATAATACAATAGAAGTTTAGTTAGTGAAATTATAATTCTAAAATGTCAGTTTTCCTGCTACTTCATTTATTTTTGACTTTATATAATCTGGGAGAAATATTGGTGATTGGTTCCAAGGATGTATGAAAATATATTTTGCAGTGACACAAAGAATACTGTCGAAGTCACAAGATTATGTAAACTAGTATCACCGTTAGTTACATGACGTAATTAAGTTCGACCGAGGCAATTGCGCAGGAAGGAGAAAGAAAAGTCACCGGGGACGTCCTTAAAAAAAACTCTCCTTACGCAAGCAAGTAAGGTTCACCAATCAGAGTGCGAGGTATGGAAAGGGGATTGCAATAAGAATTTTGAACGAATGTAGAAAACTAAACGTATTTATATAAAAACAATACTCCAATTTACACTGATTTATACTTAACACGGCGTTCAGCTTCATGCCTGTCGAGGAAATTTAATAATTTTGGGATATGAATTTTCCATCATCCGTTTTCTCCTTCCTTCCCTGATCCACTTCCCGGATCAACTCTTCCATTCTACCCAGAATTCCCTGCTAAGGCTTTAAAGAAAATATCTAGCTCTATTCGTTCATACAGTATATGTTAGTGACATTTTTATTTCAGTAGATTTAAAAGGTTTAGACTCCACAAAATGAAGCCCATTACATTCTTTAACGATTTATGTAAATTAAACGTTGTGGTTGTATGTAAGTCGCTCATGTTGTTTAACTTATATATAGAACAGGCGACGAATAAAGTTGGAATATGGAAAAGGAATCATAGTGCAAGGAGAAGAAATAAAACCCCGACGCTTTGCCGACGATATTGTGGTATTAGGTGAGTCAGAAGAAGACTTGGAAACCATAATAAATGGCATGAACGAGGTCCTGGAAAAAGGGTTCAATATTGGGATTAATAAAGGGAAACCCAAGGTAATGGAGTGTAGTATGGGAAACAGTGGAATAACAAAGCTTATTAGATTAGGAAGGGATATTTTGACGGAAGTTAAGGAATTCTGCTACTTGGGAAGCGTAATAACTAGGGATGGTAGAAGTATAGTAGACATGATAGTAAGTTTCAATTTATAAAATAGGTTAATTTATAGAAGAATAAGTTATAAAAGCTGATGTAACATTAACTAATTACTTTGAATTGAAGTGTAGTTTCTGTGCAGTGGTTTCTTTGACGAAGCTAAGACCGAGCGTACGTGATGTATACCGAGTGTTTCTCAGGGCCATTATATATATATATATATATATGCGTGTGTGTGTGTACCTACGGATGGCTATATTGGGTAAAAATATCATCATAATAATTCATTTTATGTCGAAAAATGTCTTTTACTTTAGGTGTAAACGTGCGTTTATTCTTTTATTACAATTTTTATTTTTTTTACGGAAGAGTTAAGTGAATCATTTTTTCTTTATAAACCGTTTGCCGCCGGCGGTGGAAAACGAATTCCTCATTGAATTCAGACAAACCATGAAATTTTGCCGCCCGTCATTATTCAGTCCACGAAAATGGCGAATTTGTATCGTTCCTCCTCCTCCTCCTGCTGCTGCTGCCTGTTAAAGCGTTTTGAATGGAACCCGCAGCCGCAGTCGTTGTTTTCATCGAAGGATATCCTCAAATGGAAAGTTGTATGAAACTGTAATAAGCCCCTGCATTATTCAGTGTTTCATTGTACGGACAAGACAGAAGAGAGAAAGAGGGAGAGCGGGGGATAAGAAGAAAAAAAAAAGAAGCTGCTTCCAATAAAGTAAGAAATGAAGGAAAAATAAAACTGTGAAAAGGGAAAAAGTAAACTGGCGACAACTCGGAGTCGCTCCCGAGTCCTGTTAGGATTCCAGTTCTGAAAAGCGGTAACCATTTTGGGACGATTCCCTAGAGAGAGACAGAGAAGAGAAAAAGAGCGCCTCCTCTCCTTGTACGTCGTCGTCGCCGTTCCACCCCAAATAACTTTCGCCTTTGACGTGCGAGTTTCTCCAAATTTGGCGGTAGCTACTCCCCCATCTTGGGAGATCTTCCTTCCCTTTCTATTTTTGTTTTGCATCACATCCGTTATTATACACGAGGCCTCGGCCTTCGGCTTCACCAAACAGGACAGTTTCCTCCGTTCTCAGACGCGACAACGGTTAGTTTCTTTCAGCTTTTACAGACTCAGGCTTTCCTTTGTCTCCTTGATTATGGCTTCTTTTTATACTGCTCCTGATTAAAGTCCTCAACACATAAATCTTCAGAAAGAGAGCTACCAACTAAATAAAACAACAATATACGCGTGTTGTTGTTGTGGTATTCCTAAGACTGTTCTCATGCAAACCTCCACGCTAACCTATCTTTACATTTCCTCATAACCAGAACATCCCACATCTTCCCTAATCTGCTTAGCGCATTCCATACTTGTCGTCCCGCTTCTGTTCTTACCCCACACACTTCCCTGCAATGCTAATTTTACAAGACCCCTCGTGTCTTAAAACGTGGCCTATTAATCTATCCCTTCTCTTGGTCAACGTCTTCCATACTGTTTGCTGTTCTCCTATTCTATTTAGAACTTCCCCGTTGGTGATTATATCCACCCATCTCATTCACCTATAGCACCACATTTTAAAGGCTTCTATTCTTTTCCTTTCCGCAACTAATGTCCACGTTTCGCACCCATATAACGCGACGCTCCATACCAACAATTTTTAGCAACGATTTCCTAATATTCATACTTATATTATCCGTAAGTATATTCCTTTTTTTTCGTGAAAGCCTTCCTCGCCTGTGTTATGTTACTCTTTACGTCTACTATACTTCTACCATCCCTAGTTATTTCGCTTCCCAACTGGGATAATTCTTTAACTTCCTTCAAAACATCCCTTCCCAGTCTAACAGCCTTTGTTATTCCACTGTTTCCCATACTACACTCCATTACCTTGGGTTTCCCTTTATTCAGCCTCATATTGAACTCTTTCTCCAGGACCACGTTCATGCCATTTATTATGGTTTCCAAGTCTTCTTCTGACTTCCTTAATACTACATTATCGTCAGCAACGCGTGGGTTTTTTATTTCTTTTCCTAGCAGCGTGAATTCTTTTCCATATTCCGTATATATATATATATATATATATATATATATATATGTCCAAGGAATAATGAAGGTGAGAAATTTCGGCCAAAATGAGTCAGAATTAAAGTTATTTATTTATTATATTATATCACGACGTTTCGTTCCATTATGTGGACCGTCCTCAGGTGTGCAAACAATGGAAAAAATAATCCAAAAAATCCAAAAGTTGTATAATATCTGATTGCTCAAAGATTTATTTACAAATTTATACTGAAGCACGAACTATCTCCGAGGCTTGTTGTTGAACGACGAATTCTGACTAATTTTGGCCGAAATTTTTCACCTTCATTATTCGTGGTACAGTCAGAACAATTAACATGAAAAGATACAAAGAACAATGCAGGCCAGCTTGCGAGTTGCAATTGTTGAGGAACTGGCGCAATCCGGGCCAACAATGCAGTCTGGCGAGACGTTGCGAGTTGTCATGGGGTAGTGGAAGGAGCAGGTTGTATCGGCGGGACGACGAGAGAATGACCACGCCCTGCAGATATAAATTTTTTCATGCTCTGATTGAAATTAAAACTATTAAAATCAATTTTTGGTGTTTTTATGAAAAATACCTGGGGTCCTAAAGGAATTAAGAAATCCTCGAATACGGAGGAACGACGGATGCGCTACAATATATATTACAAGGAATAGTTTAGAAAGCGCGACCTCTTGATGATTAATATAATTGGTAATGAACTACTTTATATAATATGTAATTCAAAAGAGACGTTAAATCAGAAACATTGAATAACATGACTTGCGAGAACGTGAACTGAGCGCATTGAACACTGACGAGACGGATAGGAATGTGGGAAGTGGATGAACGTCGATCACAGTGAGGAGAAAGTCTTTTTTGATTCAGGCAGGGAAAAAGAAGAGTCGGCGATCCGCAAATGTAGATTAAGAAATGGACAGGGAGGGAAGAGGGTTGAAATAACGATTCCCGCCTTATAAGTGAAGTGGAACAGGTTGACCAAAGTCGTCCCGTTTATCAGGCAGCCGCCATCTTCACAGCCTCCGCGGATCAGAGATAACTGAATAATTCAAAGAAGAAGACTCATTTCTTATATTAACAACAACGACAACAGTAATAATGTCAGAGAGAGAGAGAGAATTAGACGTGTCCTTTAGTGAAGGTGAACTTTCCCGCCTGGTTGAGAGTCGTGACGCCCGATTTGTCTCGAGCTGGCAACAAGCCACGCGAGTTAAGGTGACATCTTTATTCATATTCATATTTTTTATGGTTTCAAAACCTCCCTTATATGGTCGCCGGAGAAGCTGCTCTCTGCATTACGTTAATTAGTGTCGAAACCATAAAACACTATTTATAACATCATCAGGAGGAAGGGAAGAGGCCAGGTCCGCCATATTTGCCTCGGCAGACCTCATCAGCATCTGGGACATTACGAGGACATGAGGAAACGCTGCATAATCATAATGCGATTGCAACATTTCTGTTTACATACAAATCCTAACATCGTTCATCTTTTCCCCCCTGAGGTTGGATTGCTCTCATTAATGTTAAAATTTCTCTGCATAAGTTCAATTTTTTTTTGGTAACAGGCTACATGAGGGTGATCCTGAAACAGGCAACTCCCCTTTAATAGCATAGGAAGGGAATTGAAAAAGGGGGGATGCGGAAGGTAGAGCAAGGTAGCCCAGGGTTAACTAGGGCCCCCGGGCTATGGTTTAAGGATCCTACCCGGTGTTTCACCTAAAGAGATGCAGGGAAAACCCTAGAAAACCTGCATCAGGTAGGTCGGGCATTGGGTACTATTCTCACGCCCTTCCGAATGAAGGGAGACGAGTCTGCTGTGGGGACGCAGCATTCCCTTCTCCGTGTCTCCACCAGTTTCAGGAGGCAGTTGGCCGACTGATCCAATGGGATCAGCGGACAACTCTTGCCATATGCCCAAGGTCTTTGACCCAGGTACATATACCTCCTAAAATAGGTGAAGGTGTCTCGGCATATGAGAACTTTGATAAAAATTCGCATAAGTTCAATTTATACTCATAATTTATATTGAATATAATTATTCTTTCAACTATAGGTTTAATATAGTCCTTACGACCAGTTTTTTAATTATTGTTTAAGTTCTATGTATCTGCCACCGGGCATCTGCCCATTTGTAGAATTAATAAATACAATACAATAATTAATTTCACGAAAATATAAACGTCTGTGTTTAAGGTGAACATATTAGAGAAAAAAAACATGTAAAATAGCCAAAATACACGCAGTAAATTAGCAATAAAATAACAGTACACATTGTAGTTTTCGTCAGGAGAGAGGCACGAGAACGTTACATACGACCCAACTGATGACCTGAAATGCCATTTCATACTGACAAAAGCTACTCGGCTAGCAAAACATCCTCTGGGTATTTATTTAATCACTGGTTTACTTGGACCATTTTTATTCACTAAATGAGTCACAAACAGCTTCGTTGTCAGTTTTTTATTTTATTTGAATAATAAACCATCCTAAGTTTAGTCTTTCATTTGAGACTTCTTCGGGTGTAAAAATCTAGACCTCAGTTCATGACGCCTGAGATCGAAATTTCGGCCTAAGGATTCATGGATTGAGGTCCATCAACAGCTAAGTTAATCTACCTGAAGAAATTTCCCGCCTAAGAAGTCATGGAGTGAGGTCCATCAACAGATAAATTTTTATACCTTAAGAAAATTTGGCCCAAGAATTTATGGATTGAGGTCAATCAACAGCTAAGTTAATCTACCTGAAGAAACTTCGGCCTAAGAAGTCATGGAGTGAGGTCCATCAACAGATAAATTTTTATACCTTAAGAAAATTTGGCCCAAGAATTTATGGATTGAGGTGGATCAATACCTAAATCAACTGAAGAAATTTCGGCCTAAGAAGTCATGGAGTGAGGTCCACCAACAGATAAATTTTTATACCTGAAGAAATTTCGGCCTGGAGTGAGGTCCATCGAAAGCTACATATTTATACCTGAAGAAGTCTCGAATGAGAGATGAAACGCACAACAGTTCATTATTTAAATAAAATAAAAACTGAAAAGAAGTCTGTTATAACCCAATTAATATTTATTTAAATGTGAGATTAACTAATATTTATATTTTTTTTGATGAGCCAGCAATGAATAACCTGCACTATGAAGTCGAGCGTTGTTGATGACTTGTATGTTAAAGACGTAAATTTGAAAGCGTCACCTTGATGGATCCTGGTTGTAAGGACCATATTTAACCTATCATTAGCTATATATTCAATATAAATCATATATACAACTAACAAATAACTATATGTGGAATCATATTTTTAGAAGATAAATTTTGAAAAACGGGATAATATTGTATTTGCATGAAAAAAAATTCACTGGAAATATATTTCACTTTTGTTAGAGATTTCGGATCACTTGGCTGTATTACACTAAACTTAAATTAGGTGTAAGTTTTCTTTCCGTTAGAGGAAGTTCCCCAAACACTCATCCAGGCAGATTGTTCCAGTTATTAATTGTCCTATTTATGAATGAGTATTTTCCAACGTCTGTTTTTTGGTCCTATTTATGAATGAGTATTTTCCAACGTCTGTTTTTTTGGTTCTATTTATGAATGAGTATTTTCCAACGTCTGTTTTTTGGTCCTATTTATGAATGAGTATTTTCCAACGTCTGTTTTTTTGGTCCTATTTATGAATGAGTATTTTCCAGCGTCTGTTTTTTGGTCCTATTTAAGAATGAGTATTTTCCAACGTCTGTTTTTTGGTCCTATTTATGAATGAGTATTTTCCAACGTCTGTTTTTTTGGTTCTATTTATGAATGAGTATTTAAAACGTCTGTTTTTTTGGTTCTATTTATGAATGAGTATTTTCCAACGTCTGTTTTTTGGTCCTATTTATGAATGAGTATTTTCCAACGTCTGTTTTTTGGTCCTATTTATGAATGAGTATTTTCCAGCGTCTGTTTTTTGGTCCTATTTAAGAATGAGTATTTTCCAACGTCTGTTTTTTGGTCCTATTTATGAATGAGTATTTTCCAACGTCTGTTTTTTGGTACCTTGTTTGTAATTTAAAGAAGTGATCTCTCCTCCTCCCGGTTCCCAGTCGATTCTTTCAATCTATCTCGCATTCCCTGCCAAGGTTTTTGACCTGCAAAGGCTTTGTAGAAAATGTGTAGCGTAGCTCTTTCTCTTCTTGTCTGTACAACCACTGATAAATGTGATGTGAACGATTCTTTATGGTGAAATAACCAACACAGACTCTGTTAATTTGAAAAGTCCGCGTGACTCAAGAATATTGTATTTATTGTTGGGGCTTGGCTCCGTGGGGGAAGACCTTGCTGATAAGCAGTACTGAAAGTCATCAGCCTCCGTGGCGCAATCGGCTAGCGCGTTCGGCTGTTAACCGAAAGGTTGGTGGTTCGAGCCCACCCGGGGGCGAATATTTTTCTTGACGTCCCAATGTGTTCCATCCCCGACAAGACAACTTCGCGCCACAAATTACCAATATTAACGCGAGGATTCCTCATTACTCGTCAGACTGAACATCCACTAAATGTTGAGTGTCTACTTATTCTTTTTATTCATCCTATAGAAATTATTCATCCTCTTCTCGTATTCAAAGAATAAGCTAACCCAGGTCGGTTTGGTTCTCATATTCGAAAATAATTCTTTTCCACGGCTGTCAGCGCCATAGGGTTCAAGAAAATTGACAAATCCACGAGTTCACCCAGACTATTTCTTTTTATAGAGAGACCCGAGAATAATTTCTCTTTTTGATAATATTTTACAATATGTTAAATTTTAATAATTAATTTGATGTAACAATAATCTGATCGTAAAAAAACTGAAGAAGGTGCGAGCGAATACGCACCGAAACGTAATTTAATCTATACAATAAATAATATTTAAGTTTCTGTCAGTCTGTCCGTATGTTTGTCTCGAAAATTCTTCGAAACGATTCAACGGGTTTCAATAAAATTGGAGAGTTTGAAAAAAAGGATTTAATATAAGTATTCGTGCATATTTAATGTACATATATTGCAGAAGATATAAATAAAAATATTAATTCCACGGGAAGCTTTCTTGGAAATTGCCGCGCCGTGTAAACCAACTGCGAGTTATAAGTCCTATAAGGCGTTCCTGTATCATTCATCCCACTTACTATCCATTGTTGCAGCAGGCTGAGAAAAAAATTAACTTCTTTGGATCGTCGATACGATATAGTTGATAAGGTGGTTTTATTTCTGGCGTCAGGTAAATTTTAAAATGCAGTAATTGCTGACATGAAAATAAAAAGGAAACTATCGAGTGCAATGAGAGTCGCTGTGTTACATTACGACCTTTAATGTGCGATTTAACTAAAAACTTAACTACTCAGTGAGGGAAAAATTTTATTATGTTTGAATACTGAATATATATTTATTCCTGCTATTGCAACGGGGGTAATTTGGACTCCCTCGAGATACTGGGAGTGTATATGAGGTTCATATTGTGACGTTTTCGATGTCGGTTTAGTTATGTGTTGGCCAAGAATTAAATAAAGTATCAGGATAATATAAATAAATACCCAGGTAACGCGGGACAACCCAAAAAGTTAAAAATAAAAACTGTCTGAAAATAAAATCTGGTCGTTAAATTATTTCACTTGAAAGAAATGACTGATATTAAGAAAAAAATATAAATAGGAATGAAAGACATACAGTAAAGCATAAAATAACTCTCCTAGAAGAAGAAATGAAAGAAAATGTCGTTTTGACCAATAAATATAAATACAGAAAAGAAATATCGAAGAGCAAGAACTGAAAGAAAATGAAAGTTAGAGCAGTAAACATTAAATGATATTAAGAGAAAAAATATATAAATAGGAAGGAAAGACATACAGTAAAGCAGAACATAATTCTCGTACAGGAAGAAATGAAAGAATGTAACGTTTTGACCATACATGTTGTCTGATTTTAAGAGAAAAATATATATAAATAGGAAGGAAAGACATACAGTAAAGCAGAACATAATTCTCGTACAGGAAGAAATGAAAGAATGTAACGTTTTGACCATACATGTTATCTGATTTTAAGAGAAAAAAAATATATTTATGAAGAAAAGAAATGCAGCAAAGCAGAAAGGAAATCTCCAAGAGGAATAACTGAAAGAAAATGACGTATAGAGCAGTAAATATACCTAGCCAGATTGGTTGAAAGCCAGGGACACAAAACATAGTAAGAAGAATTATGGAACTGACGATACGAATAGAAGAAAAACACACACATACACGCACTGTCCTTCTTCAGGGTAAAAAGCTTTCTGCGTATAGTTATGAGTCCGAAGAACCATTGTGGTCATCGACCAAGTCTGGGGAGATTAGTTTCCTTCAGCTTTCTAAAATTAATTCCATGTCGTCGCCACAAAATTTTCAATTCATACTTAAATATACGCTATTCTCTGGAAGACGAACAGAAAGGACGGTTTCTCTCACTCCTTCCTCTTTGACAACATTCTCCATCTTCATTCTCATTCTCTACAACCCAGACAATGGAACACATTACCAAGCAAAATATAAAAATTTAGTCAATCACGTTAATTGAGGAGTTGATAGAAAAAAGAGGAATGCATGAGGAAACGTCAGGATCAACATTTCCGGCAATTCAGTTTGGTGAATATTTTGGTTTAGATTTGCCCCTGTCGGATGTAACATAGTGGGACGTCAAGAAAAATATTCGCCCCCGGGTGGGCTCGAACCACCAACCTTTCGGTTAACAGCCGAACGCGCTAGCCGATTGCGCCACGGAGGCTGATGAAGATAAGTGCTGCAGATCAGCAATTCTTCCCATGGAACGAATCTCGCCATCTTGTCGTCACGGAGTCTGCATCACTTCTCTGTCGTGTGTGGACATTTTGTATTGGCTTATTTTACGGTACTTTGTTCTGTTGTTTTTAATTATAATTTCATCCATTTGTTACATTCAGGTCCGTCCCGAATAAGAAACATCTTACTTATCTGGTATATCCCAACAGCTCGGCATTAATATACTAATACACATCTAAGGGTCTTCTGAGTAATTTTTTTAAGGCTACAAACTAAAATAAAAGACATGAACGGGGTTCTGGAGTAAGAGTTCAATAGAGCGGAAAACCAGGGGAATGGAGTGTAGTGGAATAATTTTAGAAGAAATAATTGTTGAAGACAGGATAATAAAAAAAACAGACCTACGTTTAGGGTATTTGTAGATTTATAAAACACGTATGATAATGTGAACTGAAACACACTATTAAGGATTTTCAAGAGCACTGGAGTAAAATATCGAGAAAGGAGGCTTACACATAACCTGTACATAAGACAGACAGCAGTAACTGGAATATAAGATCGAGAAAATAAAGTAGAAATCCAGAAAGGAGTAAGACAAGGATGCAGTCTGTCACCCACGCTGTTTAACTTTTATATACAAAACGATGAAGAAGGTTAAAACGGAATATGGAAAACGATTCATACTGCTAGGAGAAGAAATAAAAACCTTATGCTTTGCCGACGATATTGTAGTATTAAGGGAGTCAGAAGTAGACTTGGAAAGGATAATAAAATGGCATGAACCGAGTCCTCGAGAAAGAGTTCAATATGAGGATTAATAGAGCGGAAACCCAGGTAATGGAGTGTAGTTTGGGAAACAGTGGAATGACAAAGGCTGTTAGATTGGGAAGGGATAATTTGACGGAAGTTTAGGAATTCTCATAGTTGGGAAGCGTAATAACTAGGGATGATAGAAGTATAGCAGACGTAAAGAAAATGATAGCACAGGAAAGGAAGGCTTTCACGAAAAAGAGGAATTTACTTACGGGTAATATAAGTGTGAATATTAGGAAGTCGTTGCTAAAAATTGTTCGTATTGAGCGTTGCGTTATATGGGTGCGAAACGTGGACGATAGGAGTTCCGGAAACGAAAAAGCCTGTGAAATGTGGTGCTATAGGGGAAGCCGAAAATCACATGGGTGGATAGAATCACAAAGGAGGAAGATAAAAACAGGATAGGAGAAAAACGAACGATATGGAGGACATTGACCAAGAGAAGGAATAGATTAATAGGCCAGATTGTATGTCTATTGTCAGATAAACAACTCATTGCATTTATTACTACCACTGACGGGAATTTACCCAGGTGGCAGTATAGATGATAAAAAAGTAAAATAAAAATTGTAGAGATCACAAAAAATATTTTTAAAAAAATTAGAATATATCCAAGTTCCTGATTCACTTCACTTTTCGCTATTTCTGATCATGATTTTGAAGATCTTTGTATTCTTTAGGGGAAAGTCTCCAGTATCCTTGCACTGGCAATCCCATATTAGGAACATTTACTCACCCGTTCTATGGCCCCTTTCCTTTATGGTCACACATCTGTGCATTCCAAATTTTATTACCGTTTAGTTGGACCCTCACACTCATAAAAATAATAATTTATGTATTATTTTTAAAAAGTTTCTAGCGTTTAACGGATCGCGTTCATCTCATCACCTCGAAATGAAATAGCTGAGTTGTTGTTGCGCAAGTCTCCGCCGAATGTGGCTCAATAAGGCGTCAGTCAGACAGACAGACATATATAGTGTCAATATTAGTCACGCTCTGTCCTTGTCTTATCATCTCGGGGTTTTTCTTTTTCTCGTCCAAAGTTGTCTCGGCTAAATTACGTGTCTATTCCAGCTCAACTGATTCATTTAGGAAACATCCTTAAACGTTCTTTGGTTAATGCGATGTGGAATAAAAGATAAATCAAACCCTTTCAATTTACGTCGTTGAAGGAAAATAGCAGAGTCTCTGGTGTCTTCGGAGATGAAACATTTGAAGTCAGGAACGCGCAACTGGTGAGGAGATTATTTGTTCCGGAAAAGAAGAGTAAGTAAAGACAACTGCTGAAAACTAGTACTATTGTTTCTTTTTTAACTTATGAAAAATAACCTAGTTCTCCTAAATCCAGATCAAAGAATTTAAATCTTTTCGGAAAATTATTGGAAAGTCGCCTGGATGAATCCTCAATACTGAAATGTTGTTGTGGTATTCAGACCTAAGACTGGTCCCATGTAAACCTCCGTGCTAACCTATCTTGCGCAAGCCTTTTCATTCCTTCATAACTAGCACAGTCCACATCTTCCCTAAACTGCTTATCGTATTTCATCCTTTCCCTCCCCCTTCTGTTCTTACCCCACACACTTCCCTCTAATGCTAATTTTTCAAGACCCTCGTGTCTTAAAACGTGACCTATTAATCTATCCCTTCTCTTAGTCAAGGTCCTCAATATTGTTCGCTTTTCCCCTTTTCTGTTTAGAATTTCCTCGTTAGTGATTTTATCCGCCTCAGAACTAGCCTATAGCACCACACTTCATAGGCTGCTATTTTTTTCCTTTCCCCAACTCCTATCGTCCACGTTTCGCACCTACATAACGCCACGCGGTCCATACGAACATTTTTAGTAACGAAATCGTAATATTCAACCCTATATTACCCGTAATTAAATTCTTCTTTTTCGCGAAAGTCTTCCTTGCCTGTGCTATCCTACTCTTTATGTCTACTATACTTCTACCATCCCTAGTAATTACGCTTCCCAAGTAGCAGAATTCCTTAACTTCGGTCAAAATATGCTTTTCCAATCTACCAACCTTTCTTATTCCACTCTTTCGCATACTGCACTGGATTACCTCGGTTTTCCCTCTACTAATCCTCGTCTTGAACTCTTTCTCCAGGACCACGTCCATGTCATTCATTTATTATATTTTCCAAGCTTTCTTCTGACTCCCCTAATACCACAATATCATCGGCACAAAGCACAGGGTTTTTATTTCTTCACCTCGCAATATGATTCCTGACATGAGAGAAAATTGGAACAGACAGAGCCAGGAATCAAGGTAAGGAAGCAACCCGTAAATTCTTAAATTTTCTGAATACGTGTTAATGCCTTTTTAATTTATCAAGCTGTATTTATTCGCACGGGTGACGTGTTTCCCTGCATAAATTTTCTGTTACCCCCTTTTTCTGCTTGCCTTGATTAGTTTGACTGCCGAGGTGCATGATGGTTGGCGGCGGCGGCGGGCGACTGAGAGAGTAGTAACTGCCAGAAACGCTGACGTAATTGCGTAAATAAACGGCTGACTTCACTGGACGACGGTTGGAGTAACGGATAAAGCCACCCGCACTCTGCAGGATCGCAGAAGAAAAGCCGACCAAAGGCCAATGACAGCAGTAAAGACTAGCAAGGGTCAAGGTGATGACAAAACAACCTTCAGGAGGAGACGAGAAAAGAGAATTATTAAATAAATTCATGGTCGTGGAAACAGCCACTGAATTTTGACGGGTTATATATAAGAACAGGGAAGTGACGAAAATGCTTCGTTGGGATGAATAATACTATAAACGTAAGAAAGGAAAATTAAGAAAAAGTGTAACCATAAACAAATAAATAAAATTATACCCAAATATGTCATCAGCAAACAAATTTAATTAACAATAAGACACAAAGGATGGTCTAAAGTCAGATATGGAACAATTCTAGACGTGAATAAAAAGTTGTCGGGTTATATAGTTAGTAATACACAATGTAAGCTCTCGAAACGTTGTATATTACAAATGATGTAACCCGGGTGAAATCCACTGGGAAAGCCTACATTCTCTAAAATTCAAGACGTTTCGTCAACCATCCAACTTAGGGATCTCCTCAGTTCTATCTACAAAAATATTTACACAATCAAGTGTAAATGATTTTTTAATTATAATAATAAGTCAGATAATTAATTGACTTCTTTATTAATTTAATTAACATTTAGCCATTATAAGTAATGTATGAAAGGTTAAATTAGTTTACCCATTTTAGAAATAATTACCTGAAAACGTCAAGAAATATGGACGGAACGTTGAATTTATAATAACTAAATATTGATTAAATTTGTTTGCTGAAACTTTTAGCCGCAATTTTATTTATATTAACACCACAATATCTTTATTTTTTAAATAATTTTATTTACGGCTAATATAAGCGTGAATATTAGGAAATCACTACTAAAAATGTTCGTAAGGCCATGTTATATGGGTGCGAAAGGTGGACAGTAGTAGTTGCAGAAAGGAAAAGAACAGAAGACTTTTAAATGTGATGCTATAGGAGAATTAGATGGGTGGATAGGGTAACTAAGCAGGAAGTTTCAAGGAGAACATGGGAAGAAAGAACAATATGCAGTCTTTTAAAATTAGAGGTAAGTGAAAAGAAGAGGGGGGAAGACGATGGAACAAGGGTAGCAGATTAGGCAGGAATTTCAATGTGGTAGTTATTTATGTGAAATATATGAAAAGGCTTGCGCATAATAGGTTAACATGGAGGGTTTCATCAGACCAGTCTCAGGACTAAATACAACAACAACCATAAACAGTCTCCAGGAGATTATTGTACATTTTTATCATTCTTTAAATAATTTTAATACTTTATTAGGATGAATATGACAAAAAATCTCGAAAGGTTTCGATGAATAAATAGTTTATTTTTTCATCTGGGGACTGTTTCTGGTTACAGTTTTTGCTTAACTACATAAATTAAGAGTTCTGTTCAGCAACAGAATTATTAAAAAAATAACTTAAATGCAGCGGTAGTAATAAACAAAATTAGTGGTATGTTGGAGTATAAAATGTTCAAATAGTGATGGGAAGAGAGAATTAAGTGATTTTCTCGGTCATTGAAGCAGTGGTTGAATTTTGAAGAACTTTCCGAGACTAAAACTTTTTACATTATAATTTTACCTGAAATAAACTCTAAGAACCCAACAAATCGAGTTTTCCACTGACAACCAGTTGAAACTGTGGATGATTACGTACATGAAAACGTCAGTAGAATAGCAATGGACCCACGGAACGGTCATGAAAATATCAACGTGAAAGGAGAAGAGTAAAAAAAGGGTTGATCCTGAAACAAGGCAAAACTCCCCTTTAATAGCAAATGGAATCCCGGACGACTACACAAGATTTATAAACGTCATATTAAAATATTTAAAGGACTTGAACCTATTCAATAATATATAATGTATTCCTACTAGTTTGTTTTGTACCCCTCTTTATTATTATAAAATATTATATTGTATATATTGTTATTATAAATACAGGAGTAATTGTAAAGTCAACGTGGTCACTAACAACCGCGTCGGTTGGCGTGATAATAAAATAATAATACAATAAGACATGCCAAATAAAGATTTATTTAAACTTTACCCCATCATTTTCCATAATCTAAATCATCCATGCAAGTATTCTGTTTCATTGTAATTAATTTTTAAATGCTACTTTTGGTATTCCATTGCCAGTTAACGACATACACACTTATAGATATTTAAAATAAACATTAATATATTTACCTCAGCTTAGAAATAAACACTTAGTTTGATAAGCATATCTTTTGATCTTTCGGTTTTCTTCGTGAGTTATATTCAAAAGCTGATGATACACAATTTTCTCATTGACCATTATTTAACATCATAAATTATATCCGATTCCATCCAAAGCACACAAACCAGAGATCGTAACTCTCCCGACCAACGACATTCAAGTTCGTCAGACACAGAAACAAAAAGTCACGCCAATTTAAACTAAACAAAAACTTCTAATAAATAAAAGTGACGTCAACTGGCACGACACACCTACTCTATTTATTAGTAGCTCCCTTTTCATCTGTTTAGACTCACGAAACCTGCCCCGAGAGCAGATAAAGGAGAGCAGCAGCATACATCAGACAAATTACGGACCGATAACATCGTAAAGAACAATTGAAATAAAAGTGAAAGAGGGGGGGAGGGAGAGATACAGGGGTAGGTCACGAAAACTGACTGCGGCGTTGCGAAACTAAAAATTATAGACCCAGTCGTGTAATATGGCAGTAGCGTAAAAGTTATGAAAACAAGCTGTGGGCAAGTCCAACCTCACACACACACACACGAGATCAAAGATATCGACACAAAAGCAAAACTCCAGCTAACGAGCAAACGTCGGTAAGAAGAAGAAGACATGTGCGACCTGCCTCGTTACCGCGTTCAGGTTCAGTTAACACACTTTTTTTTAATTTGACATCATAATAACGCCACCCCCGCCGCGTAAATCTACACGCAGAAATGTCTCGCCGGTGGAGAAGAAGGGGGGAGGGAGAGGGAGGTTCTGCCAAATAGGTGAGGGAGGGAAGGAGATGGGAGAATCAAATGAGAAAGAGATTGTTAAATGTAATGAAATCTCATTAGAGAAAATATTCCGCTTCACGTTCCTCCGAGGGACGCGACGCGGATGAAATACAACGGCCGTATAGATAACAGATAACCAATTACTAGTGTAATTAAATTACGCTCTGAATGGCTTCATCAAGTTTAATTGCCCGACACTCGCACACACACACACGCACGTAGCCACGGGGCATTATTTTTATTATTACTTACCTTCACGGTCATAGTCATCTGCTTTCCTCTTTCTTTTTGAAAAAATAAGATTTGTGTGTTGCTCGTTAAGAAATGTAATTAAATAAATTCTAACTGGCTGCGTATTAGTTTACATAAATTTATAATTAAAATAGCCTCACGTAAATTGGCTGATGTTTTCTGTATTCCACTTCCAATGTCCTTAATCAGTCACCCCTTTAATCACAAAACTAATAAATATATTTTCATTACGATGATACTTTTCATTATTTTTATCAGTCACTCAAATAAACTGTTATGAAAAAACACGGATTTTTGTGATATTGTGGGGTTATGAGACGCAGTTCGGCCAACAAAACGATGGGGATCCCCCGCGGGAAACTCCCACCGTGTGTGTGTGTAAAAAATGAGGACGGGGAACCCCGAAATTTTATGAAATAAACTGGCGGGGAACCCCGGAGTTTTATGAAATAGACCTATGGCGGGGAATTCCCGTCGGAGAATTTAAAAGGGGAGCCGATGGGTGGCTCGGGATCAGAAGTCAGACGAGTTGAGGAGAGGACGGACGAACTCAGATGGAAGGAGATGCTGTGAGAGAGGGCAGATGAGTTGCGACCAGATGGAATGAGAGCTGAGACGTCGCCAGATGCTGTCAGAGGTTTGCAGAGATCAGATGTTTCGAGGAAGCAGATGAGTTGCGGATCTGGTTCCTACTACCTTCATCGATAAAAATCCTGCAAGACGCCAGAGAGACGCGGAAACATTCGTGAGGTGGATGTTTGTAGGCCCTGTAGTAATTGTGGGTAAGTTATTAAAAAGCTGTGAAACTTGCTCTTTGTTCTGGTTGAATAATATTTAATGATTTTATTTCTATTTTCAGCTACTGCATACTCCATCTCTCGAGAGACCCAAAATCCCCTGAGATTAAGCCCATGTAATCACTTAAAACTAATAAATGAAAAATTTTAAAATTGATAATAATTTTTAAATTGATTAATTAATGTTTTATACCCTAAAAAGTATATTACAAAACCAATACTATATCATAATTTTGATTTCGGAAATTTATCTGGAAGAAACTTTCGGCATTGTCATGTTAATCATCCTCATGTAATTTAGTAAATATTTAAAAATTCTAATTTTCTTCATTGCGATTCCAGATCACAACAATCTATGATAACCTATCCTGTGCCAGCCTTTTCATTTCCGCATAACTGGTACATCCTATATCCTCTCTGATCTACTTAGCGTATTCCATCTTTCCCCTCCCTTTTATGTTCACTTCCCTCTAATGCTAATTTTACAAGAACTCTCGGGCCTTAAAACGTGGCCTATTAATCTATCCCTTCCCTTAGTCAACGTCTTCCATATTGTTCGCTTTTCCCCTATTCTGTTTAGAACTTCCTCGTTTGTGATTCTATCCAATCATCTGATTTTCAGCACTCGTCTATAGCACCACATTTGAAAGGCTTCTATTCTTTTCTTTCCCCAGTCGTCCATGTTTCGCACCCATATAACGCCACGCTCCATACCAACATTTTTAGCAACGATTTCCTGATATTCACACTTATTTTACCCGTAAGTAAATTCCTCTTTTTCGCGAAAGCCTTCATTGCCCGAGCTTTAAGTCTACTATACTTCCACCATCCCTAGTTATTACGCTTCCCACGCATCATAATTCCTTAACCTCCGTCAAAATATCCCTTCCCAATCTAACAGCCTTTGTTATTCCACTGTTTCCCATACTACACTCCATTACATTGGTTTTGCCGCTATTAATCCTCATATTGAACTTTTTCTCCAGGACTACGTCCATGCCATTTATTATGGTTTGCAAGTGTTCTTCTGACTCCCATAATACTAAAATATCGTTTCAAAGCGTAAGGTTTTTATTTCTTCTCCTTGCAGTGTGATTCCATTTTCCGTTTTAACTTTCTTCATCGCCTGTTCTATATAAAAAAAACTTGGGCGACAGACTGCATCCTTGTTTTACTCCTTTCTTGATTACGGTTTTCTTTTCTTGGTCTTCTATTCTATTTGTTTGGATAGTGAGGTAAATAGTTGAAAGATGGCGACGGTCTATAATACAGTTCTGCGTACATGTGTGTGACATTACCGATAATGTTTCATTATACGGCCACAAAAATGCCGGGATGTTTACGAAAACACGTTGAAGAGAAGGAAACCCAAGACAGTTGGCCTTGAGCTAGTAGCCTATAAACGCCCCTTCTTCGATAACGTCAGTATTCAGAGCGCGTCGGTGAAACATGGCTGCGTAACTCTTGTCACAACGGATTCATCGTGACGATATTCAAAATAAATAAAACAATACATTACATGAGGGAGAGACAACCTGCAGGTAAGCAAGCGTTGTATCTCCCACCAAAGAAGAAGAACGAGCCCAAGGCTGCAGATGTTGAGGCGTGGGTTTCAAGGTCAGCCCGTTTCCAGACTCAGTCCTCTCCTCTCCTCTCTTCTAATCCCTTTTACTGCCACTTCACCTCTCGCCTTCCATAAATTACTGCAGTCGTCACAGGTGTTAGGGAAACTCTATTCTTCCTGCTTCTCTAAGCGGCCCCGTGGTTCTTTTCTGGGGTTATTCTTAGTAGTTGCTCCTTCAGGAGAGGCAACTATTTTCGTCGCAATCCTGGACTCGTGAGCGTCGGTGATTACGATGACGTCACAGCTTCAATGAATGCTTAATTCTTATTCTCACAAGGGAGGAAAAAAATCTCTAGTTATGTAAACTAACGCTCATAGGCTTTGCTGATCACACCTTCTATCTATATAATAAAAGAGGTTGTATATTTGAATCTCTGCAATTCCTTTCACTTACAAATTTCAACCAGGTACACGTAATCCTAAGAAGACTTGGAAACCATAATAAATGGTCCGGTACAAAGAGTTCAATATGAGGATTAATCGAGGAGACCCAAGGTAGTGGAGAAATAGAGGAGTAACAAAGGCTTTTAGATTGGGAAGGGACATTTTGACGGAAGTTAAGGAAGAGGGAGGTCAAGAATGGAATGCGCTAAACAGAATAGGGAGGGAATGAAAAGGCATGCTCAAGATAGGTTAGCATGGCGGATTGCATCAGACCAGTCTTAGGACTGAATACCACAACAACAACATGGATAAAATGATAAAGCGAAGAGGCATCGGCTACCTTATTCTTCCTTCTACATCACCCCCTTTCAAATCCCATCTATAACAGAGAAGAAGTAATAAGGATGACCCTACGTGGCATGTTTTCTTTTTTTTTGGGTAACAGGCTACATGAGGGTGATCCTGAAACAGGCAACTCCCCTTTAATAGCATAGGAAGGGAATTGAAAAAGGGGGGATGCGGAAGGTAGAGCAAGGTAGCCCAGGGTTGACTAGGGCCCCCGGGCTATGGTTTAAGGATCCTACCCGGTGTTTCACCTAAAGAGATGCAGGGAAAACCCTAGAAAACCTGCATCAGGTAGGTCGGGCATTGGGTACTATTCTCACGCCCTTCCCTATGAATGACGGGAGACGAGTTTGCTGTGGGGACGCAGCATTCCCTTCTCCGTGTCTCCACCAGTTTCAGGAGGCAATCACTATTTATTTCTTTTAAAAGAATTCAAACTTTATCCGACTACATATAAATGAATTTAACGATTTCCAGTCAAATAAGACTGAAAAATACTACTAAATGAGTTGATTTATAATTATTTATCAAAATGGAGCCGTGCGATGATCGCAAGTGCTTAGAACATCATGTTCAGAGCGACCACAAGACCATTCTAAAAGTAGCCGCGACTCTCCTCCATCCTTCCTTCCGGCACACTACGCGGAATTGTATACATATATAAATTTAATGTTGTTGTCATGGGATTCATTCTCCGAAAAGTAACTTGCACCTAAAAGGCGAAATAGTTAACTAGCCATGTTCATTTCGAGTAATGAGTAGCCAAGGGAACAGGAAATACATTTGATTATCCTTTAATGGATAAGTATATCTTTTCTCCCGCCCTTGTTGCGGGTCTATATAAGGGCAATATGCTGCCAAAACTGTTAAATTATAGAAATGAATACAACCTATCATACATTGTGATAACTTTAATTGAAGATAATTAATTGCCAAAATACATTTGGATAAAATGACTTTGAGATTAATTTATATACGTAGAAGATTATAGGATTGTAAATATTGCTTTCTTTAAATAAATAACTTGACTGTATAACATTTCATAAAATAATATGGAACCATTTTTTGAAACAGTAGCCCTGAGTGAAGTAGAAAAGCTGAAACTGTCCCCAATTTGTAACGACATAGGCCAGCATCAGTACCGAAAAGAAAAATTATATATTTTTAATTACAGTTTAGTTTAGTCCATTATGAATTGTTCTACTAAAAACCGTTTCTGCTATTCTACTTCATTAATGACTAATCTCGATTTGTAATTACTACGTATATTGAAAATATGAAAGCTTTCCTAATTGACAGTTACCAAAGTACGCTCAGAAATAATAAATTAATCTTGTGATCCTTTACGGTGCCGACCTCGTGTCGTCTAGCGTCGCTGCCTCACAACACAGAGGTCCCGGGTTCAGATCTTGGAGTGGGCTTGTTATGTTTGTGACTTCATGCTCACGGAGACTGAGGATTAAGACAGCTGTGTCACGTCCACAGTCGACCGGATAGGCCAAGGCCCTCAAAGGGATGCAGAGCCAAGGAAGAAGAATATATTTTATGGTTATGCCAAAATTGGTTAACTACGGTATTTTATTATTTTCCACTATATTATTATTAATATCAATAATAAATAAAAAATCCAGTCAATTTGTCGGCAAAAAAAGATATTTATTTAATTCATTTACAACGTTTCGTCCTTATTTGCGAATTTCATCAGGTAAAAAGCAGAAATGTTCCTTTCAAAAAATATGGACGAAACGTTGAAAATGTATTAAATAAATATCAAATTTTTTGTCTGCAAATTAATTGGATTTGTCGAATTATTAATTTATTTTATTAATATTAACATTACTCTTTATTATTAATCTACTATCATATTAAGATTTTTGTCAATGTTACAGTTATTTTTTTATTGTGCAATTTATCCTCACTCTTTTTCATAATTCGGTTTAAAATTTACAGTGGAATTTTGTTGGCAGACATAAGGGAGCGGTTATGTATACCTAAAATTTACTCTAAAAACGACCATAATTACAAAAATGAAGGATGTGGGGAAATATTCCTTCGTAAACAGGGCAATAAGGGACTGGAATGTTTTGCCTGCAAGGATATTTGAGGTTTTCACTAGAAATACAAATGATTTCAAAAAGAATCATTGAAAAGATAGGGGTTTATTGTTTTTTTTAAAAAAGTTGGGGGAACTGAAATATTTTAAAAATTGTATTTTTAATTTTTTTCTGTAATTTACCTTTGTTTTTTTAATTTAACAACAATTTATCTCTGTAATTTAATTTTATCAATACTGCCACCCGAACCCCCTCTAAACACAATACAATATTTACTGATTTACTATATATGTTTACATTGTCTTTATTCCTCTTTTTATTAAAAAAGTAACTACACATTTTATTTCAGCCAAGTTTGTCAACGATTTATGAGTCGAAAGTAATGTATCTTTGGATGTTGTCGCTGAATTTTTCATCTTTGGGCTTCCTTTGTGTTTGCCCGTGTGAGGAGAATATCGCTGGAGCGTTTCGTCCCCGGAGTCCTGAACTCAATCCGCCAGTAAATTTTGCTTTGTTAGCGTCGTGTGGGATAAGGAGAGGGAGAGAGGGACGGCATGGGAAGATTCGCCATTTCCAGGCTATTTGTGCAATTAGCAGGCACAAGGCGTATCTTTGTGCAGTAGTACTTGAATAGAAGGAATGGCAAAGGCGTGAGTCACGCTGACTTCACTCTCTCTCAAGATTCAAACGCAGCATCCAAGGCCACCGTCGTCACCGGTCAAGAGCAAGCGAAACGGCTTCGAGCCTGGGGAATTCGAAACGAAACCAGCTGCTGGCGTGACCCCAAACGCCAACGATGACGTCAGCGGTGACGTCACGCTTTTTCGCCAACGGCCGGCGACTTTTTCTACGTGGAAACTCACTCCCCGGTACGCCGAAGTTACCAAGAAACCCTACGAGGACTAGCTGGAAAATGATCCAGTTCTCAACATTCATCCGTCTCACGTCCTCATGACGCTCAACAACCTGGGATAATCCTGACACGTAAGATTTCACCGGCCCAATCCTTGAGCAACCGACGCCGTTTGAAACTCTACAAAATCTCTTCTGGCGATTTTTTCAACCTAATAATTTCAATAAATCGAAAAAAGAACAAATTATAACACCATATTTTTATAGCGTCACAAGGATAGAGAGAATAATGCCTAAACACAATATTTCTCAACTTCCAAGAGAAAAACTGCTACGGAAAACAAATTCATAAAGCTGAATGGAGTCAACTGTGAGAATTACGTACTGAGCTTACGTACTGCTGACGAATGGTAACAGCATAAAATAAAGAAATAAAAGCAAGGGATGCAACAGGAAAGAGAGCTTTCTGGTATAAGTATAAAATCATATTCCATAAATCCTATAGAGAAGCACAAGCTTCAAGGATGTGGAACGAGTCAGAGATTTTACATAGGTTGCTTTATTAATATTAGAATATACTGTAATTTTTAACTTATAATAAGATTTTCTCAAGTTCTATACAGAAGACATACAATTTGTACCTTATATATAAAATTGATAAATATTTGTACATTACATACTAAAAAATGTTCTAATAATGTTCTTACATAATTATAAATATCTACCCTATGATACATTCAGCTTCATAAATTCTTCAACAGAGTAGAAGGAGTGGCCTTAGTAAGAACTTAGTTAGTTCATATTTGAACTTGTTTGGATTTATTTTTAATTGTTTAATGGAGGTGGGAAGTTTATTAAATATGCTAATAGATGGCATTGTAATGTACACCCTTTTGTATTACGGTTAGAGACTTCCCTTCCTTCCTTCCTCCCTTCCTTGTGTAAATTGTTTTTACTTCTGGTATCAAAGTCATGTATATCTGAGTTTAGTGTGAAGAGGTTACTGTTATTAATAACAAATAACATGAGTGATTGGCAAGTGAGTGTCAGTATTCCAATTAAGGTTCTCAAGTCACGTGGTCTGAACAGAAAATTGAAAGTAACTGCTCATCGAACGACGGTAAGACCGGTGGTCACGTATGGCTCGGAAACATGGACAACGACAGTGACATAAGAAAAGAGTGTCTGAGAAGAACGGGGAGAGGAAAATATAAAAGAAAGATTTCTTGAGCGGTAAATGAAGCAGGGCAGTGGAAAATACTGGAGAAATAGGAAACTGGAGGAACTTTATATAGGAATGCAGATATAGTATCGGAAATAAAAAGTCACAGGCTGAGATGTCTGGGCCACGTAGAGCGAATTTTAGAGGACAGGGTCGTCAAAAAGATCTACGAGGGAATTCCAGGGGGATAGAAGGTGTAAAGGGAGACCACGGAAACGACCTGCGAAACATGCGAGTCAGAAGATGGAGGAAGCGAGCTGAGGATTTGGCGGTAAGATTGGGTTACGATCGTCAGAAAGACCAAGGCCCTACATGGGCTGTAACGCCAAGGAGTTACAAGGATCCAATAACGTACATTTTCGGGGAACCTTCATCTACAGACTTCAAGAAGAAGGTTAAAAGTGCGATAACCATTGTGGGAAAGTGTGAAGATAGAAATTGTTGGAAAAAAAACCTAAATTGCCCAATTTAAATTTTAAGAAAACAGTATTTTGTAAAAATGGATGTAAACAAATCAAAGTTAATAAAATCTTACAACTATCACAGTATTTAATAATATAATAAATCCACTCAAATGTAATGTTTCAGGTGTGCCACCATTTGTACAAGAAGGGCAATCCAACTTAGTTTTTTATAATCTACTTCCATGGACTAAATAATGAAAACTGTGTTCGGTGATAACTATCTTTGTGTCTCATATTCTTCCACAAGACTGTCAATAAGTATCATTTGTGTCTTGTAATAAAAAGGTTAGGTGGTCTTCAAATTTTTCCGATAGTACCATGGGACTCCTTCATTGGAAGTAAACAGAGATAAATCGCCCTTGAAATTTACTTTGTAATCATAATTAAGTCATTCGTCGTCAACCTCAAGGAATAAAGATATGCGACATCCTACGTTGAACGACAATATATAACCATAACTGTGTACAGAGCGTTACGTTTTTGTGTCTCCAAGATTCTCGGCGTCGAACCGCGTTTTGTTGCCATGACAACGGCCCTGCGAGACTATTTATTTCTCGCCATAGAATAGCTTGCGAGGGGGAGGGGGCGGAAGGCAAAGAGCTCCTCCTTTCAGTCGTCTACATTACTTTTTTCCGATCATAAAGAGTCTGAAAAATGAGAAGTATAAGTTAGGGTATTCCGTTGGCTGCAACGGAAAAGATTGCGAAGGAATAAAACGTATATACGGAAGAAAAATTCAACTTTGCAAAATTTTAGGAACTCTATTCGCCTTCATTATTCAGTTTTTTCGGGTTTTCCATTACCTGAGTAAAAGAGAGAGGAAGATAAATGAGAATGGAAAGAGAGAGAAGGATATCAAAGAAGAAAAAATCAAAGAAACAAGTCAGGTTTACCGAGAGAGAGTGACGAAGGATAGCAGAGAAACAAATAATAGAGAAGGATATCAGAGACGAAACCAAGGAGATAAGTTAGGAATTTATCCCTGTGAAAGTGATGCAGGAAAGCGCAATAAGAAAGAAATTATACTTTAGAGATCTGTTTCTTAGCCTAGGGTTGTTGCACAGGAGTCAATATATTACAAAAAAATCGACCTTATGAATACAGTCTATTATTGCCGAGAGTCAGAAAGCTAACGAAGAATTAGTCGCTGACTGATTTGATGTCTGCAGAAATGATCGGAATTTAGTGAACATTTTCGGTTCCACGAACGGCGTTTCCATTGATCCCAGGATCGATTTGTAGCGTCAACGATATATTATCGTGCTTCTACAACGAATACTTTGTCGACGAATAACACAAAATAAATTCAAATAACATTTATTACATTGCAAACACGTTCTTTCTAAGATATATTGAGTAATTATGTTAGACAGTCGACTCGAGTCAGCGATGAGTGAACAAGCCGCGTTGCCAACGATCCTGCGATGCTAGCTTAAAAGAGAATCTCTCTGCCAGTTACGTTATTCGCCAGAGATTCATTCAATTCGTGAGTAATGAAATTTCAGCACTGAACGGTCAGTTAAAGAGATACCGGGAAAATGGCTGATAATAGAACTATACCAAAAACTGTCCGTTTTGTACAGGAGATGGCGGCAGGTCCGTCAGACCCTCATCATTCATCCCAGTGCGCTCTATACGACGAAAGCACATGAATGTTGTTGACATCTTGCAGTTACTTAGAGAGGATGACGGGCTACAGAAGAGCATTAATAAATCCTTTAATATATTTAATTCTGCTATATAGAAACTATAATAGGGAGAACTCAACACTACCAGCGGAAAAAAAAATTCCCGATCAACTTAAAATGTCACGTTTCCGTATTTCGATTTATCTCTGTATCTCCCTCGTGACCGTTGTTGGTGTGTGTGTTCTATGATTATTCGCGCAGAGTAACGGATTCCAGACATTCCTCGGCTGTGTTGTGCAATCGCCACGAAGCCAGTGTCTCACATAACTTTGTTCTCCAACTGCTGCTGACTCTGATTCACATCTCGTGTGCGTGTGCTTCTCCCCCCATTTTCAACTTGCCTACTACACAGGACACGACATCCTCTACAGACATTTCTTCGAAACACGTCAGCTTTTCTCGAAAACTCGTGTTACTCATAACCTCGCACGTCACGGGGAAAACTTTCGTCGTGCGACAATTCCTGCGGCTGGCTCCTTTCACTTACTTTACTCACGGACCTATTACAAGCTAAAATTATATTTATATTATACTAATGGGTAAATAAAACACTAAAATATAGTATTGAGAAAAGTTACATCTGCTTACAATTTATTAATGTGGTAATCATTCCTAATACTCGTCTGATGCAACTACATAAGTACCTCATCCTTCCTAATCTTTAGCGTATTCCATCCTTTCCTTCCTCTTCTGCTCTAACCCCACACAATTCCCTCTAATGCTAATTTTACAAGAGTCTCACGTTTCAAAACATGGCCTATTAATCTATGCCTTCTCTTAGTCAACGTCCTCCATGTTGTTCGCTTTTCCCCCTTTTCTGTTTATAACTTCCTCAGTCCTTCCATCCACCCAACAGATTTTCAGCTTTTCCTATAGCACCACGTTTCAAAGGCTTTTTTCTTCCTCTTCCATGTCTGCGCTATACTACTCCAGTTATGATGCTGCCCAAGCAGCAAAATTCCTTAACTTTCCTCAAAATATCCCTTCCCAATGTAACAGCTTTTGTTATTCCACAGTTTCCCATACTACACACCATTAGCTTAGTTTTCTTTCTATTAATTCGCACGTTGTACTCTTTCTGCAGGACTACGTTCATGCCATTTAATATTATTTCCCAGTCTTCTTCTGACTCCCCTAATTCCAACAATAACATAGGCAAAGCGTAGGATTTTCATTTCTTCATTAGTACCGAATTTTCTCTGCAGAATCTCTATTTATGGCTGTTTTAAATCTAAATTTGTTACAGTAAAACGGTATTCGCAAACAACGCTGCAGTTTTGCTTCAAAATCTACAGTTTTACTGAGAAATATTTTGAAGTATGTTCTGTATTATGTCTGACATCTTAGGTTGAGTTTATAAAGTAATTTGAATTGATTCTACTTATTATTACGAATAAAACACAAAGAATGACCAAAAGCAGAAATGAAATAATTTTATTTGAATAGGTTTTGTCCCCCAACTTTCAGGACCTCTTAGTTCTCTAATTGAAATATAACAAAAATTTCATATAGTTGCTGGAAAGTTGGAGTAAATTAACAGTTTTCAAATAAAATTATTTCATTTCTGACTTTTGGTCATTCTGTGTGTTTTTCTTATAACCATTTAAAAGTTTTAATTATATCATTAAATTTAAATTTCCTGAAATACCTAAATGTCTTTATAAGAGACTCTACGCTATTAAATAAAATTTTATGACCTATTTCAGAATGAAATTTCAAAAGAACAACGTATTTTTACCTTTATCCTAATCATCACCATATTTTTTAAGGATCACATATTTAGAAACGTGTCACAAAATTCCGCCATATCTCTAGAAATGAAATAAGTCGTAAATTTTGTGTTACGTTTCTAAATGTATGATATGTGATACTGAAAATTTATGGTGGTAATTAGGAAAAAAAGCTTAAGAATGTACAAATACGTCCCGAAACGTTTTTTAAAATTGTATTTACAAGGTCTGAAATAGGGCATAAAATTTAATTTAAAATATACATAAATCAGAATTAAAATTAAACGTTCATCGATACCAAGTTTATGTAGGTAACTAATGAAATATCAGGAAAATTAAATATACTAGTTTGCTCCATACCTTATTTTATAATAAATAAACCAGATCCGACGAAGTATACGCTTTACACGGCTTACACGTTGGCTTCATTAATACACGATTTACTGTCTGACAACTGCCAACATTTAATTATCTTAACCAAAATTAATGCATTTTCTTGATGGCATTACATTTATCTAATGTTCATCGGACCTTACAATATTTTATGCCAGTACAATATTTTTGCTGGGTGTTTATTTTCTGAGCTGGACAAGTTGCTAGCCCTGGCTTGCCGTGACGTCATCAGCTGAATGAAAATAATTTTCAGTTTTGGTCGATGTAATTATCGGGAACGTGGGGAATAACTGAGGCCAAGCTCAACAGTTTTACGAAAATTATTGGTTACCATAACTTTTACATAGTATAAGTATAAAATCATATTCCATAAATCCTATAGAGAAGCACAAGCTTCAAGGATGTGGAACGAGCCGGAGATTTTACATAGGTTGCTTTATTAATATTAAAATATACTGTAACTATTCATTAATTTTTAACTTATAATAAGATTTTCTTAAGTTCTATACAGAAGACATACAATTTGTACCTTATATATGAAATTGATAAATATTTTTTTATCCAATACTAAAAAATTAGAGTTCTAATAATGTTATTTCATAATTATAAAATATCTACCCTATGATACATACTTTGCTTCTCCTTTGAAATACCTACAATTACATGCCCAGCTTCTCGTTCACAAAATATTCCACATTCCCAAATCATTAGATTGCCGAGGCTCCCATTTCTCATAACATACACTTACGCGTCACATCAAATTGGCATTAAATTATTATAATGATCAGATTTAATACAGAAGTCGCAACCAGCGAGTCTCCCATAGCCACAACAACTACATCAATATCGCTGTCCTGCAAAGATACTCCTCTCTCCATTATATCTTCCTCTTTAAACTCCCGTAGCTTTACACACTTCCAGAGTTGTAACACGAACGTTACAAGGTAAATATGGTTAATCTCAACACAAGATGCAATTAACGCCCTTCAAGCAATTATCATCGGTTACAATGCCAGACTGTTTAGAAATAAATAATAAAACAACTTACAAGTTGGAAACTAATTTAATATGAATTTGGACGCATCTCATGTGAAGAAGACCAGAAATTACGGATGAAATGTCACAAGTGAAGAAGCTGGATAGACCATTTTAAAATAATTATTTTCTGGGGCATGGGTAGATGACGCACACGATGACGTCAACCTACAGATCCTTTCCAAAATTCTAACGCACTCTGGTTGAAATCGTCACCAACCAGATGAGCTTGCAGGTATAAATAGTTGGTCAGCGTATGGACATGTGTAACTGGGGGATGCAGGAGACGTTGACCATAGAAGGTGGTGGCAACTAGAGCAAGGAGTATTGTGCACCAAGACAGATGTTAATGTAAGCAGGTGCCTTGACACACTCTCCAGCTCACCTGCGGAGGTCGCGATAGCCTGGCCTGGCCGTCGAAGGACATCATTGTGTGATAACAGGGCGGAGAAACGTGACCCATGCTCCTTGCCACAACTTCCTGGTGATTCCAAGGAGGTCATCACATACAACTCACAATGCTGCGCCAGGTGTAAATAAACTTTGACGACGAGAACCCTTCACATACTCACGTTTTCGAATTAAAAACAAAAAAATACCTTAATATTCCTTACTTATTTCCATTGATGGACTTTGGCAATCCCGATGACAGTTCTCTCATCAAGCCATGAAACAGCACCCTGGCAGCTTTTTCCACTTCATTTAAATAAATAAAAATCAAATATTTTTTCTTAAAATGTACTTGCCATTTAAATAACCCTTAATGATTTCAGTCAAATAAATCAGAAACGCTTCAATAGAAGCTCAGGTAATAAAATGTAGCTATAATTAGAAGGACAAGAATGGAACTCTTGTCTGCCATTTAATGGTTTGATACAACGTGGTCTTCACTGCAACACCTTTCACATAACAAGAGTGTAGGGAAGCTTTTTTTCAAATGAATAACAGTACAAATTTTCATAATATTTCTTTATTTAAAAAAAACAGTTTTAAAATTCTTTACAAAGTAAATGAAAGCGGCAAAGTCGGTTTCCAGAATAGTTCCTCTTGAAAACCAAGCCTGAAGCTAAAGAAAACACCTGAAACAAAAATTTAAAAAAATAAAAAATTATGCGTCCGTTATCAGTTTCAAACGAACAATTAAATAATAAAATATTTCAAAGAAGACCAAGTCCAATATGCAATAAATAAATAATACACACATGGTAACCAAAATTATCTTTGATTATTTGTGTCTGCCTTCGGCTATTTCAATCCTGAAAAATTAATAAATATATATACGAGTATAAATAATTTTTTATGTCGTCGTGCCATATATATATAAATTAAATTTGTTAGGGTTGTATCATGTTTTCAAAAAAAACAATTCAATTTTTTGGGTTGTTGTATCATACATACATAAAAATATTTTAAATTTAATGGGTTATTGTATCAAGTATATATATACTATAATTCTAAATAGTCTATATACTGATAAAATTGGAAATAATTTTAAAAATGTTAATTTCCTAAATTAAATTTCTCTCGGCTTTCGCAGAAAAAGGGGGAAATAATTTGAATCGGGACAACGTTAATCAAATGAGCATAATTTATTTTGATTTTTTCTATTAAAAATAACTTTTTCAAATTTTATTCTCAATATCTACCATTAATTCTATAATTTTAATAGTATCGGACACTTTCCCTACACTAAGCGAATTTATTATGCTAATGGATAAAATACCGTTTTAAAAAATTAAATTATTTTTATGTAGATTCTTATAGTCATCAATTGCATTCCTCTTCTTGTGAACGTTTAGGCATCACATATAGGATACTGAATGATTTAACACTAGTTTTTCTGTTTATTGAATGCATTTATGACTTTGTATTTAATCACTATTTTAGTTTTATAAATGACATATTGGTTGCTACAATTTGCTTACATGTGAAATTTAAAATAAATGTTATACAATTCTTTACAGATATAGAAAATAAATTTATAACGATAAGGGTACCAATCTAATATCAGTTTTGATAAAATGTGGATTTTTTTTTTCAAATTTAGTTTAGAACTGGTTTTATGTTGATTCAGTACAAAGTGTAGTACAAGTGCCGCGGTTAAAGTATTGTAAGTAATGCAACTCTGAGAAATATTAAAAGTCCAAATCCAGAGAAACTATATACACGATATCAGAGATTTTATTATTACACAGTTTTCTATTCGCTCAGCTCTAATGGCGGACAAGCACCGCCTTACTCTCCACCAGAAAAGTTTTCACAATACCGGGATAATTTTATACAACAGCCTTCCTCCAGAGGTTAAAAACTGTAATAACTGCAAAAGTTTCGTGAAGCAGAGTAAAACTATCCTATTAAATGGCGGCGCTGCTGTTTTACTCTGTACAGGAATTTCTTAATCGTTCTTCTAATTTTTAAAATTAAGGTTCCTACAAAAGTGTTGAATGAGTTGTCTTGTAAAATAACACACCAAATATCTTTAAACTTTCTGTACAGTGGTCAAAACTCCATTGCGTGTGTTTCTGTTCCTCGGTGTGTGTTTGTGCTCTTTTGTGTGCGTGTAGTGTTTTCAATGACTTTAGACTATATACTTTTTATTTATTTATGATTTGTAAATATTTTGTTCCTTATTATATTCCTAATGGCTTTAGACAATATACTTTTTATTTATTTATGATTTGTAATTATTTTGCTCCTTATTATATTCCTAATGACTTTAGACTATATACCTTTTATTCTTATGATTTGTAATTAATGTTGTTCCTTATTACATTCCTAAAATTATATATTATTTGTAATGTATGAAGTATCCTATTTCCTCAATCAAGGACAATGGAAACGACGACAAATCTAAATCTATTCGTTGTTTGAGACCCTAAGATCTCAAATTCAGATGACTGCACATCATATAAAGCAGACCTTCCGGAATATTCAATCCTTTATTAGATGGATCATGTCTAATTATTCTGAACTGATTTTAAATCGAGGGGGGGAAAAATCGTTTCGTCAATAAACTGATTCGATACCGTTACTAACCGGAAATTAGTTTCCATAGTACAAAAATAAATAAATCAAAGTGTCGACCATGATGGCTTTTAGTGATAAACGTTTCGTGAAATTTAACTATCGGGCGGCCGCCAAGCGAGTGAACTTGTCCTCATTGCTTCTAGTTTTCCCCCCACCTTGGAGAGTCTATAGTTGGGCTAAAACAGGCGATTACAAAGCTCTCAAGGAGAGCAGAGGCGAAGCCAACCTGCCTTGCCCTGTCTTGTCTTGTCTCGGGTTGTCTTGTGTTAAGGCCGTCGGCGCCTCTCAACCATCTGCTTGTCCAAATCCTAAAAAACACAACGATGAAATAGGGGACGATGCAGTCAAATTCGGGCTGAAGAAAAGAGGGGGAAATAATCACTCCTGACCTGGAGAGACACACAAGTCTCGAAGTGCCTTTAGGTGACCATCTGTACTTAAACATTGATTCACTTCCATTATCTAGATTATGGGAAGTTAAGGTTTTCCATACGCTAAAAGACAACGGTTAATTAATGTATATATTTGATAGGTTACTATTAGTTATTTTAAACGTCAAGAAAATTATGTACTAGATTACGGACGGAATCCCTAAGGTTCCATTTATTCCCCAATTACCTCGGAAGTAGATGAGACTCAAAATGTAAATTACAAACAAATTACTTCGGGTTCCCAAAAAAGTTGGCAAAGAATTGGTAAACCCTCCTTTTCAAATTATATGGTTCCATTAATGATCTCTGACCATTCGTTGCATTTCATTTACAACATTACAGTCAGATTAATTTAATTACTTTATTTTTTCCCCAAAATTGCTTGATGCTCGCTGCAAATTGAATTTTAACAGTAAATTAGTGAATAACCCCAAAAATTTTAACTGTGATTAATTATTTAATTTTTTATATTGTCAGTAAATAAGCTGAACTATAAAATTTTAAAAATTCTGAAATTTGGCAATTGATTGAATAAAATAAATATATTTCACAAACAAATAAATTTCCAAGATCGAAGGATTTCCCGGTGAATTTGATTCAAATACAATTCCCCGTTTTGAACCCGGGATAAAAGTTTGTTGCCACAACGTTTCGACGGCCGAGAATTGTACTTGAAATAAATTTTGTTCCAGCATCAAAACTTAATGATAACTGAAATTATTTTAAACTATCGAATAAAATTCTGATGAAAATTTACATACAAGCCCCGGAGATGATATTTGGAGGATTTATAACACTAAATTCCTTGACCACTGTAACATTACCAGATGATCTTGTAACAACGGACCATTCCACCGAAACCTCAACAATTATCAAGATTCACTCTTTCCCAAGCATCTAACAAGAAAGGAGGCAAAATATAAATTTCCAGGGCAAGGGCCAACCACACCAAATTTTCTCATTGCTTTCTTTTATTTTTTTAGAGAACCTCCACCGCCAAAATGTAGCTCGTGCAGGATGAACGTAACCATGGACCACATCATCTTTCACTGCCCCAACAGAGGGCTGATATCATCGTCGGATTGTATGGACCTAAAGACATCAGATCTTCGGAAGAAGCAATAAATGGAACCTCAAAATTTTTAAAAGATCTCAATATTTATGAAAAAATATAATTTAACTTTTCACCTTATGTAACAATTCTGTGTTCTATTCATATACCCTAATGTAAATTGTGCTAATGACATTTATGTTGGTCGCTAATGACTTTATTGTTGACGCGACCTGAAATAAAAAAATAAAGTCTCGCGTCCGTCGTCCAAGCTCGAGTACGGTGGCCATTTTTAGAAGCAGTGACGTATGTTTCGTGCTGTGGTCGAGACGGTAATTTCTCGTGATGAATGTGACGTCGGCGTGTGTTCATAAATTTATGTAGAAAGCGACTTATAAGGTGAGGTTTCCTCCAACGCGTTGGGAAATTACTTTGTGGTCTGTCGTCAACTTCTTTGATAATTTTCTGCTCGAATTGGTCCGTTTCTTGAACGCGGGGAAGGAAATGGCGTACGCAATGAGTTTAGAGACCGGGAAAGGTGGCTGCTTAACCCACATTAGTAAGAGTATTTCTGCTCCTGCTGTTGATGACGATGGTGACGGTGACGCTGTGGAATCGTGTGGTCAGACACGTCACTCCATGTTTACTAGACAACAGATTGCCCTCCTCTCTCGCTTACGACACTGGATCTGCGTCACGTCCACCTCTGGGGGTTACACGTCGTGATGGTCAATCAACACGGACCTCCGAGTCAAGAACTTGTTATTGCAATTAACATCAGACTCAGTTCAACTGACACACGAAAAAAATATCCAGTCAACACCATTAGTTTTAAATACAGAAGCTTCCGGTATCCTCTGTCGTAATCACCTGAAAACATTTTTTGGCTAATAATAATAATAATCATATTCCGTAGATCCTGTAAAGAAGCTAAGCTTCAAGGATGTGGAATGGGTCAGGGTGTACATTTATTACATTATTTTATTGTATAAAAGAAAAATATACTTATAACAAATTATTGTATTATAAACTATTGTAAATTACTCTTCTCCGATTCTTCTATAAATTCTTTTATTGAATAGAAGGAGTGGCTAAGCAAAAATGAGCATAATTCAGTCTTAAATTTACCTTGATTATCGGGGGACAACTGTTTAATTCTGTGCTGACTGCAGTCACGTGTTGAAGATGGATAATGCACACCTTTCTGTGCAATTGACAATGTTTTACATTTTTTATACAGATTATTTTTGTTCCTTGTATTGAAGGGATGAATATCAGAATTATTCAAAAATAAGTGCCTCCTATTTGTGATTAAAAATAACATCAATGAATAAATGTATTGGCACGTTAAAGTGAAAATACCTAACTTTTTGAACAGAGTTCTGCAAGAAGTTCGTGAGGAAACCTGCCTGACATATTGCTCTAATAACACGTTTTTGACTAATAAAAATCTTATCTACGCCTACTGATACCATATGATAAAATAGAATGAAAATATGCAAAGTATACTAATTTTCTAGTTTTTAGATGACTGAAGGTGGAAGGACATTGCATCACATGTAGCTGAGCTGAGTTTCTTAAGTAATTGATTAATCTGATCATCAGTCCAATTTAATTTATTATTTACTAAGAGACCTAAGAATTTAACAGAGGAAGTTTCATTTACATTTTTGTTGTCGTATTTAAGTGTTATAGATTGTAAAGTTGTGTTGAGTGTGTGTGTGAAATTACATGAAATGTGTTTTGTCACAGTTATTTGTTAGTCCGTTCGCATTAAACCATGTTAGCAGGTTAGTTACTTGCTTCTTCTAGTGTGTCTTTGTTACTTTTTACTATTACACTAGTATCATCTGCAAAGAGGATAGCTTTAGAAGTTGAATCTGTGGTATTAGGAAGATCATTTATAACAGGAAATAACCTTAAATTCATCTAAATGAATGTATCTCGTTCAGAACGTGAATCGAACCAGAGACCTTTTAGTAAAGGTTTGTCTTTAAACTCCTGAAAATTCAAGATTCGACTCCGGAACCGACGCGAGATTCCTCCACCTTGGAATTTTCAATTCAAATTCCATAACCTCCGTGTCAAATCTTCAGTGAAACAATTTGTCCTAGTCTTGAATAATTATTTTTGAATACTCCTTCATATTCAGTTAGAAATTTTACCTCTGTTGTGTTTCTCCCACACGTAGGATTTATTTTTTTTATTCTTCCACTTCTACCGCTAAACGTTCGTCTACGTTGCATTAGGAACTCGGAAGCCCAAGAGTTTCTAATGCAACAAAGACACCGGGAAAACCTGCGATATTCGTCAACGTTGTTCGAAAATCATTTCGATAGTTTTTCCGTCTCGGTTGTCGTCGTAGCAACAAAAATTTTCCTGTTAAAATTTTAATTTTTCAACTGAAGAGGTCCCTAAATTTTGGGACGAAACGTTTCCGTATGTTATTTTGAATTAAGATTCTATTTCTGACTTGTGGCCACTTATCGTAAAAAAATCCAAAGAGCAATTTTAGAGTCTCCATGGTACGTTTCTTAAAATTCCTCCCAGCTAAGAAGTTATACCTAAAAGCAGATCCAAGTAGTGTGGATCCGATCATTTTTAAAAAAAATATATATATTCATTTGGATTTCTCACACAAGAAACACGATCTAACCTTTCAGCCTGATCATTGGAATAAAACTCTGGCATTTGACTCACGCACGCGCAAGTTCTTTGCGTCGTAGCTTGCCATTGTTTTGACATTTAGATTTCCGACTGCAGAGTTCTGATAAATTCCCTGTTCTGTAATTGCGTGCATACTGAGTATTATTTATCGGTTGAGTCGACACTGAACAACCGAAGTGTTTCGTTGAAATAAGAATTTGCTCAAATTTGAAAGGTTTATTTTTTGTAATAACGAACTCTTAACATTGAATGTTTAAAATAGGTTTTAGTGGGGATATATTAGTACACATTTTAGATTACATTTAAAAAAGAGATAACCATTAGTTTTAGGAAAAGAAATACTGGCGAGGAAATTAAGAAAGCAACTCTTATTATTTTTCCCCGATTGAATAAGTCGGCTTACAGTAAAAAGCAATAATTTAATTCATGCCTACTTTTTTATAATTGTTTTGAAGTGCGATACAGTTACTTTTCTCTTTTCCACGTATTCAACCTCCACTTCGTCTTTGAGATGCTTATCGATGTCGATCTGTTCCTTTGCTAAGGCTATTTATTCCTAGAGATCTTATTGCTTGCTGTATGTAAGTAGGTTATCCTTTTCTCGGAGGGAACTGAATGGACCGATGACGTCAGTCGCCTCCACGGCCAGAGCTTTATTTGGAGTTGGTTTTCTGCCTTGCACGCAGAATAAAGATCAAGTTGAGGGCTGCTCAGTAGGTCAGGGGTACCAATCGTGTCACGACCGCTCGCTTAAAGGACTTTACTGTTTAAGGACGAGAAAGGGGGGGGACGAATGTCGTAGAAAGTAGAGTCAGTTACCAATACGGAGTAAAGATCTGCGTATATATTTTTCTCCTTTCACCAACATTGATGATTTTATTTTCTTTACAAACATCCCCCCTAACTTTCATCTCACAGAATAAATACTTGCCTCCATGGAAAAAAAACGATACCCGCTTTTCAGGGACGATGAGGAGATGAAAAATTAATTTTCCAATTTCGTTTTGAGGAATGAAATTTTTAACCTGGACTAACCACATTCACGCCCGATGGATTTAACTGTTTCAAAACATGTACGTCGGTACACAAAATAACTCATAAATTTAATACCAACTGACACGGACGAAACGTTGTACGTGTGTTAAAACTATATGAACACTGTTCGCTGACAAAGTATTTTTTTATTTATAATTTTTTAGATTTATTTCACTCCAGTTTCCTAGAAATTATTTCATATCCTATCTTGGCTGTAAACTAAGAAAAAGTGTATATTCAAATTATACAACTATTATTATTATTATTATTAATATATTTTCTCAAGGATGGTGAAAACCGATAAAAGTGAATAAAACCTGCTACTTTATTACCAAATAAAGGTGTTCACCGAAAAATATTTAAAAAGCTGAGGAGCTCAACTATTTTAATCATAAAAATCCCATAAAAAGTTGCACATATACACGTGAACTCTCATTTGGCATGAAACTCGAGATTCCAGTTTTATCAGCCGCACATCGACAGACAAATCCAAAAGGTTGTCATAGCGCGTTGACGCAGAGAGGAAGTGAAATCACTCAAGCTGGAACATGGTGAGCTGCTTCTAGTCTCGTTCACACCCTTTCTGTTACTCATCCCGACCGACAAGAAAGGAAATAAGTTCGGGTACAAAGAAATACGTCACCTTCTCATGGTGAGTGAAGTCATCAGGACTATTCAACAAACTTACAACAATCCCCCTTTGTTAACAACAAAGCAATACTTCCGGTTTGTTTCTGAGCGGCGGCCATCGTCCTATTTGTCTTCCGCGAATTTTATCTGGATCATCCAATATTTGCTCCAGATAAGATCTCCTGGCGCACACAACTCGGGAAAAGATTTTCAGCGTGAGAAAGATAATTATTCCCGCCGCCCCTCGTCATCAAGAATTCGAGGAATAATGTCTCAAGTTGAAAACCCCAGGGGTGTGGTCACTAAAAATAAAGGGACAATAACCGAGATTAGTGTCTACGCCGGGGTCATGCCAGTCGCGTTCAACTTGCGTTAGTTACGACACTGAATGAGGAAAAAAAACCATTCGACTGCATTAGGGCATCCTGAGTATTTTTCGGCTCTCTTAGCGATGAAGAAAGTTAAAAAATAAACGTGGAAAGGTAATCAAACGGTAAGGAGAAGAAATAATAACCCTTAGGTTTGCTGATGATATTGTAGAATTAGGGGAGTCAGAAGAAGACTTGGACAACATAATAAATGGCATGAACGTGAACCTGGTTGAAGAGTACAACTATAGGATTAATAGAGGGAAAAACAACGTCGTGGCGTGTAGTATGGGAAACAGTGGAATAACAAAGGCTGTTCGATTAGGAAGGGATTTTTAGAAGGAAGTTAAGGAATTTTGCTACTTGGGCTGCATAATAACTAGAGTACGATTGCAAGGAAGAGGAATTTACTAATATAAGAAAGAATATTCAGGAAATGATTATTAAAAATGCTAGCATAGAGTGTTGTGTTATATGGGTGCGAATCAAGGGCGATGAGACTTGCGGAACAGAAAAGAATTGTAGATTTCGAAATGTTGTACTGTAGGAGAATGAGATGGGAAGTTCTAAACAGAATAGGGGAAGGGAGAACGATCTGGAAGACTTTGACCAAGAGAAGGGGTAAATTAATAGGCCAAGTTTTGAGACACAAGGGTCATGTAAATTAACATTAGAGGGAAAAGAGGGAAGCAAAGGATGGAATATGCGAAGGAGATTGGGGAGGATGTGGTAGGTCAGCAGGGAGAGTTGCATCAGACCAGTCTTATAACTGATTACCGCAACAACAACAACAACAACAACATCGTACCGGAGAATAAAACGTACTCTTCAAGTTGCTGTGGTAATTTGAGTAACAAGTTTACTTCTTCTCTCTTTTATGAATCGTCATGACATCGGTTGTGATGTTGGGTTAGGTGGGGCGTGTAAAGGTAGATTTTCTAAACTGTGGCTCTTTTGCCGATAGTTTAATCGCGAGTTAGATAAGGGACCAGAAAAGGCTTCAACCTGACAAGGGGAATGGCGTCTGTCAAGTTGTTATAATATTATTCTGATGATTTTCGTGCGTTTCTGAAAGGAATCTTCTCATGTTACCAAGAGAGGAATCCTACAAATGCGGTTTAGCCGACAGTATTCTTGGATTTGTAACAGATTCACGAACTAAATTCAGCAACGCTTATCTCGACAATTATGCAAATGGCGTGCGCGCGTGTGTGTACGGCCTTAAATTTATTTTGTCGTTAAACTGCTAACTCGTAACATCCGGCTGGGAATTTTTCGTAATCTGCAGTGTTTGCTGGAGCGAGTGAGTGACGCATCTCTTTCACTAAGAGGTGATAAGTGAGTGCAGCTTCCGGAGATACGGATATCTCTCCCACGAAAGGGGCGGAGGAATCCTCAACTTATGCTCTTCTCTTCAGTCAAACGTCTCAGCAAGAACCACTCTCTTACTTGTCTATGCCAATTAATCACCACAATATTTGCAGGTTTATTTTCAAAAACGTTTTGCTACCTATCCTCATACTCAACACTTCATAGAGTTTTGTTACCATTTTCAAAAAGTCAAGAAGTTTTACAAAAATAAATATGTAGATGAAATGAACAGAAAAAACTGGCAGTATGTATATATATATATATATATAATTTACCTAATCATATAACAAGTGTAATATCTTTAAAGATTCTTTGTATTTGGATAATGGCATAGATATAACACAAAAGATATTAAATCAACTGTCTAAGATTGTAGAGACTTAAACTACAAAATAACTAAACAAAATATTGATATTTATAACAATAAGACATTAGAAGTTTTTTAATTATTTAAAATCATAATTCTGGCTTTATGAACACTAGTTTAAAAGTTTAATTCTCGCTCCGCCCTCTCATTATCACCCTCCCTTTCAACCTACCTCTCTCCCACCCCCTTCGCCCCATCTCTCTCCCACCCCCTTCGCCCAATCTCTCCCACCCCCTTCGCCCCATCTCTCCCACCCCCTTCGCCCAATCTCTCCCACCCCCTTCGCCCCATCTCTCCCACCCCCTTCGCCCCATCTCTCCCACCCCCTTCATCCCATCTCTCCCACCCCCTTCATCCCATCTCTCCCACCCCCTTCATCCCATCTCTCCCACCCCCTTCATCCCATCACGCTCCCACCCCTTCATCCTCTCTATCCCACCTACATTATCTCTCCCCCTCATTATCACTGTTTATCTATATGATTCAGTTCATTGTTTTATTACTTATTCTATTTATTTTTCTACTCCCTTATCTCTCGATCACCTTTAATGATCCTCCATGATTTCCTTTGTTAAAATAAGGCTGTAAATGTTGTGATCTAAAATTCATAGTCAATAATTTTAAACATTAAATTCCACCATCTATAATGTTCCAATTTTTTGTTACTTCTATTTCTTTTAAAAAATTGGGATTAAAGGCAATAAGAAAGTACAAATTAATTTATACAGGCTTCATGCCCCTGAAGAGAAAGAGTAGGAAAGAAATCAAATAAGTAATAAAACTTTGTATACAATATGTAAATTACAATTTAATTTTTTAAAATTAGTGTCATGAAACCTGGATTCTAAAGTTGTAAAAAATATAAACCAAGATTCAGAAATTTTAAAAATTCAATTCTTAATGTGTACAAGGTTAAATTGTTTGTTTGTTTGTTTTATTTATTAATTATTTATCTTTTTCCTACTAGAGAATACCTTCACAGAAAATAGCCAGGCGATGAAATAGAGTTCGTAAGAACTTAAAAGAGCAAAATGATATTTTTATGGAAGAAGTTACCACAAAAAGATATATATTTAGTACAAATATTTTGTTACAGCAAATAATTGTTTTTACTGTAATTAATTTTTTTACCTCAATACACAAACATTAATATGTTTGAAATCACGAGCTTTAAAGAATCTATTTTTTCATCTTTTGTAAAAGCAAATAATATAATTAACACAAACACAAAGATAAGCCTAAGTATATTACTGAAAGATATCGATTTTAAATATCGACAGATTAGCAGAATTTATTGTTATACTGCAACCGATGTTTAGTACCAAAGAAGCTATTAAACACAGTCTATAAATTGAAATTGAGAAATTAAAACTATTCAAGTGTTACACACACAACCATGACGGAAAAGAAATACCTTGTTACTAAATATTTCAGATACTCAATACTGTATTATACTTTTTGTAATATTTTAATTAATATTATTAAATTTTCGAAGATTTAATGTTTACCGCTCTATATTTAAGATACACAAATAAAAGAAAATATATAAACCCCTTTACAGTTCATATTTTATTGCATAATCATCACCTAGCAAATTAACCGATCCAGAAAATTCTTTCACAGTCAAATCCGGATTAAATAAGTTCATGCTATCTCCGAGGAATGATTCATGAATAACGAACGGGCGAATCACCACCTTAAATGGGTTCGACGAATCTTGTCGAGCTGACGTTACTTAATAGAAGATAAGATATCTTGTAAACATGACGTGGAATCTTTTCGATCGGTTCCAGAGATATCACAAGCGATCTGTCCTACAGATTTCCAAGGATTTGCGGAGAAGAATGTTTGGTCATTTCAACATGTTAAATATTAAGAATACTAGTTTTGCAATATTTCACAACATTCGTTAACAATCTCGTCCATTCCTTTATTCTAGATATTCACACGGACCGGAAGTTATTCTCCGATAATATGGCGGGTCATGAGAGTCTACGAAAAAATTAATTTATTTACTTCATTTTCGCAATCGTTTCATCAGTTACATCATTTTTAATTGTTATAGTGATTGATATCCCATCGTGAGAGAAGGTCCCAAAAGCCCGACATACCTGATTAAGGTTTTCTTGGGTTTTCCGTGCATCTCTATTAGGTAACTGGATCCTCAAACTACAGCCTGGCGACCCTATCAACCCTTGGCTGCCTTCATCTACCTTCTATAATATCCCTCCTTTCCCTTAATAAAGAAGCCTGTTACAAAAAAAATACACTGTGGAGTACGTAGCATACTTGTTTCGCTGAAATTCTTTTGCATTTGTACGTTATTCTTCAAGGTTCACTTTTTATTTAGTTGGTTTATAATTACAACACCGTATACTTTTAAGTAAAAATTATTTCCAGGCCACATTTAAAAAAATAATTCCAACAAAGTTATTTTGAAAAAGTTCCAGGCACGTTTTAGTTTATAAAATTCCAGGCCAACTTATTAAAAAAATAATTCCAGGCCAACTTATTAAAAAAATAATTCCAGGCCAACTTATTAAAAAAATAATTCCAGGCCAACTTATTAAAAAAATAATTCCAGGACAGTTTATTAAAATATAATTCCAGGTCAGTTTATTAAAATATAATTCCAGGTCAGTTTATTAAAATATAATTCCAGGTCAGTTTATTAAAATATAATTCCAGGTCAGTTTATTAAAAATATTATTCCAGGTCAGTTTATTAAAAATATTATTCCAGGACAGCTTATTAAAAATATAATTCCAGGACAGTTTATTAATAATATAATTCCAGGACATTTTATTAAAAATATAATTCTAGGACATTTTATTAAAAATATAATTCTAGGACATTTTATTAAAAATATAATTGCAGGCCAGTTTTTTAATACCATAATTTCAGATACGTTTTTTAATTCAATTCCAGGGAAGTGTTTGTAAAATACCAGGCCAGTTGTTAAATATAACTAATTCCAAACCAGTTTTTTAAAACATTAATTCCAGGACTTTTTTAAAAAAAATTAATTCCATGCCTGGTTTTTTTTCATATAATTAATTCCAGGCCAGTTTAAAAATGATTCCATGCTGAATTTTAAAGAAGATTAATTCCAGACAGGTTTTGATTAATTAGTTTCAGACAGTTTAAAAATAATCTAGGAAATTTAAAAATTAAAACCAGGTAAGTACTTTTTTTAAATATAACTCCCGGTAGCTTTAAAAAAGTAACTCAAGGTAGGTTTTGAAATATATTAATACTAAAAAGTTTATAAGAATATTAAATTCAGGTAGGATTTTTTAAAAAAATAATTGCAAGTAGTTCTGTTTATAAAATTTAATACCACCTCTTTTTTCCCATGTAGGTTTTTTAATTTTCAATCCAACTAGACTGTTATATTTAATTCTAAGGACTTATTAATTTTAATTATTTAATAAATTTAGTTAGTTACTTCTTCTCTGTTGGGAATATAAACTAATGTACTTGCTGTCGGGTTGTGACGTGTGCCTACGACAGCAAATATTCACAACCAACGAATATACCATTGAAGCAGCTTATTCGACCTCTGCTCTAACATCAACAAGTTCGCCGGAAATGAGACACAGGAAGTCAGCAAAGATCTAGTTACACGCGGTATTGTCATGAGAGAGAGAGAGTGAGAGAGAGAAACAAATCTATGGACGACATTGACCTGGTTAACAGATCAGGACCAATCAAACTAACTGGTAAAGGACGAAGCCAGTAGATTGAAACGTGGAATAAAAGAACATCCTCTTTACCATAAAATTCTGCTCCTGACACTTGAGATAGGGTGAATTAAAATTATTATTCGAAATGTCCGTATATGTTTTTATAGAGAACTAGGACGCTGATTTTGTCGTGATGCTGCAGAAATCTGTTTGGAATGGCTGTGTTAAATAAGTCAACCACACACATACAGACTGAGTGAGTGTAGAAAGTCTTGACTTGTAACGCAAGGAATTAATGTCACAAAATATAAATTAATAATATAATTGATAATATCTAACTACAAGCGTAAAAAATAAATCAATAATCTGAATTGAATATAATTAAAATAAATAATACCAGAAAAAGGTATATGGACCTAAATTAACTTTATGGAACATCAATGTAAATCTTAAAATTCAAGAGTTAGCCATTTTGATTTTTAAATAGAATTAAGTAAACCCCAATTCACTGAAATTCTCTCTATTTTGACCTCTAATGTTGCCTCTACCTGCAAATATCTTAAAATTAAATAGAAGCAGTTAGTTTTCCCATTTACTTATTTTGAAAAAGCAAGGATGCAACCTAGCAGTATTTAAATGAAACTCCGATTTTGCCAGCGAGTCTTGATTCACCTTAACGTAAAATTAACGTATAAATTACAGAAATGGTTCAGGAAATTGAAAGAGAAACGTTCAAGTGTTCGTCACGTTTCTGTAAGGTTGGTAAGGGTTATTTTTATACACACTGTGTGAACAGGGAGTGTCTGTGAACCCAGAAAACTGTAGAGACGGAAGAGAGACAGCGGGCAAGAGGAAGTAGACTGACGTTTGTGAAGGAAGTGGTTCGCTCCGGATAACGACCAGGAAATGAAAGAAAGAACTCCTATCCGGATTACAAAATACTTTAACAGAAGATGTAACAGACTTGTAATCAGTTATCCAACTAACATAAAGCGAAATAAGAGGAAAAATTGTACGATGGATTACGCAAATAGGAAAAGGTGAACATTCTCTCCGGTTCGCTGACATTTCTTTTGTCGCCCAAGTTGTGTGACCGGTTTTTACACGGTCCCTCAAGTCCTGGAATATGAAACTAAACCATTACTTACTAGCAAGTCTCTCTTCCCCCAACACTTCCACCCTACAACTGTTCTTTCCACCCTTTCAGCAACATCTTCAGGTTAAGTTGACCAGAGGTTTTGTACGCAAAAATTTTCATTCAATAAATTCATCAATCATTTAACTTTCTACACAATTTTCTTCATTCCAAATTAAACATTCCCCTTGTCTCAGAAATAATTAAGCACGGCCAATTAAAGCTTACAGAGTAAACATGATTAATATATTTGAGTTAATCTGACGTAAACCTGCATTTTTTTACAATATTAGACACATTGTTAAAACGATTTGTTCTTAATTTCGGGAGTTAATTTTTTTGAATGGATTCAAATATATATATATTTTAATAACAAGTTGAGATACAATACTGAAAGCATTGCCTTATTCCAAATGTTTTTCCTTTTTTGGACCTGTATTCTTTAATTAAAATATCGGAACAAGTTCCAAAATTTCTGTAGAATAATATAAATGAAATACAATAAATATCCAAAGGTAGAAACAGAATAATTTTAATAGAAAATATAACGTCTCTAACTTTCAGGACCTCTTCAATTGAAACCTTAACAGAAATTCTGTTGTAAGTCGGCAACGAATGTATTTAGAGCTGAAATTCTATTTATAACTTTTGGCCGTTTTTTGTATTATTATTTCAGAATAATACCGTTATTTTATTTATGTCCAATTGACTTACCGGGTGTTTTGGCGTCTGTTTGCTAAAATATATTAAGTGAAATTCCACTTTAACGGCGGCCATCATGACTATGACAACAGTAACCGCTCAAAATAGAACATTCAAAATTGTGGAGTGTCTTAATATTCAGTATACAAGAGTTGTAAGTTTAATGTTACGAAATTGGACGAGTTGAAGCCAATAAAACTAAAAATGATATTAGTTTTTTTAAAGAGTATAAAAATTTAACAAGCTGATAACAATAGTCGAAAGCTCCAGTCTATAATTTTTATATAAACTGACAAGTAACAAAGAGTTTCTATGTTTATTGACTCTTAAGACTTCGATGGGAAAGTCTCCAGGACTGCTCCAAGCAAACTGTTTCCGTGTTCTACAATACTATTCACAAATTTAGAAATTTTGGAAAACCTCTGTTCTTTGTCCTGTATGACAGATTTATCCCCGCAGTGGCCATTTCTCCACAGAGCAGGTCGAGCAATGAAATGCCTCATGATTTACAGCTTTGAATTTAGCAGTGGCCACCATAGATATGACAACATTAATCGTTCAAATTAGCGCCCGCCTGAAAGTCGGATACTCAAAAAATCAGAAAAGATCTCAATCTAAAAAACGACATTGTATACAAATCGCTATAATATTCGCACAACGTCTGGACCCTTTTATAAAGAATTGACACAGCCCAATTGTAACATAAAAATTTCCACGACGTTTCGTGCCATCCATCAGGTGTACAATTAATTTGGAGTAATGTAAATAAACCACCGAGAGACAGAAAAATACTTATTTTAAATAAATAAATATGTATGTATAATTTACAGAGTTTCGTTTTCTGGTAGCTCTTCAGGAACCAGTATTTCAGTATTTGAAAAATTTAAGATAAAATTCTTTCTTCCCTTACCAATTTTGATATTAGTAAAAATTTAGGGGCAAGATGGTTCCACCCAACCGGTTCCATATTTATTTTTCTAATCAATATTTCAAATAGTGAGGAATAACTTAACCGTTCTCATTAATTGAAAATTATATTGAAGGTGGATAAATAAGTTATTAGTCTACGCTTCTACTAGTAGTTAATTTGTTTTTGCGGGACTGTGACGTCAAGCGTCAACGAAGCGATTCCCTATTAAATATCAAATTTCCGACACGTTGAAAATAATCGTCTTAAGAGTTAACGTGGTAGTATAATGTAGCAGGAGAAAAAGGGGAGGGGGGAGAGTGAGAGAGGAGGGAAAAAAATAACTACCCGTGAAGATACCATTCGAAGATAAATTGCAGTGTCCTTCACCTCGACAACGCACCATTATCTATAATGAAATCTTAGTAATTGCACTTTTGTACGAACGTTAATTAAATACACTGCAGCAAAATGCACGACACACACAGAAGGAGGCCACTCGGTTATTTTTTTTTTGGTGAGTTAAAAAAACTTTGCTGAAGCTCAATGGAAAATAATTTTACAGTCTTAAAAATTACTGTGATCTAGAATTTTAATGTTAAAATTAAACAGCCCAGTAAGATTACAGGTTACCCAAGGATCATCCACGCGGTGGCGTCTTCCCTTTAACAGTAGAGTTCTTGTCAATTTTAACGTTTTATTACCCTGTAGCAGTTGGGCTCCCGATACTTGTCCCAACGTCATTCCAATATTTTTTTTAGGGCGACAGGCTACGTGAGGATAGTCAGCATGGAGTGAATTCCTCTTTAACGGTACAGCAAGGGATTTGAAAGGGACGATAAAGAAGGTAGGATATTTACTGAAAACTTTAAGAAATTGACATATTCCCATTACTAGAACGAAGAATAATTTTTTTTGGGGGGAGAGGGGGGAGAGAGGGGGGGGAGAGAGGGGGGGCAACAGACAGCATAAGGCTGATCAAGACAGTAGCTACTCCTCTTAATAACATAATAAGGGAATTGAAAAAGGGGAGAGGAAAGCAGGAAAGTGTTGACTAGGATTCCCTGGATATAGTTTAAATATAATGAAGGCCAAACATGTCCTCTGCAGGAAAACTCATCTGTGAGAAGGAGAGTCCGTCTACAGCAGAAACTGTTTTTAGGGTGATGGGCCACTTAAATATAATTCAATTTCCCTTTGATAGGACAGGAAGGATTCTTTTAGGGTGATCAGGTAACTGACAAATCCCTTCAAATTCGGTGACTTAATCAAATAAAAATAAATTTCTCCTGGGTTTTGAAAAATTTGAATTATATAATTAAAGGTTTTACTTTTACTTCTGATCTGTGTAATACTTAAATAAAATGTTTGAACTATGTCAGACTTAATTTTAAATACAATTTTAAAAAGAAACAGCGTTTTACCACTAGTAATATGTCTGTTGAGAAGCCTCGGGAGACCTTTTAAAAAATGCCAATTTGTTGAATATAAAGTTCGCAACGTTTCTATATCTATGTCCCCCATCATGCTCGGGTAATCTGAAACGTTGCCTTCTACAATTGATAGATACCCGAGCACTTTATATTTCATCTATTCACCGGGGAAACCTTACATTCTCTAGTATGTCAATTTGTGTTTGTAAATATAGTGTAACTGATAATGAAACCTTATAGTTATAATTAGGATAGAAACCTGAAGATCAGCACCGAAACATTGTTTTTTAATAAAATTTTTAAAAAGAACCAAAGTCTGAAATAGGTCCATAATTTTATTTGATCAGACAATTAAAGATAAGTCTTCATAAAAAAATAGATTTCAAAATCTAAAAATGTGACATCTACCATAAACGACGAAAAAATTTAGTTTTTGACTTATATTATTTACCAATACTAACGGCTAATTATAATTTTCTTTCTTATACTGGATTGTCCAAAATTTGAGGACGAAACGTCGTAGCTAAATAAAATAATAACCTGCTTTGTCTCTATCCACGACCCTTTACATTACATTTTCAGCAGAAGCAGACACAAAGTAAAATATCAAAGTATTTAATTAACTGAACGTCCTGATTTCGTAACTTTACCCCGGACTAAAAAAAAATCAGCTACAATAGGTTTTTTTATTCATGCTCCGTGGTTACCTGAATACACCCCGAGATGAGGGACAATCAATAGGCGTGACGAGAACATTCTCCGAAAATTAATGAAGCAAAATGCTAGAATATAGGATATAAGATGAAGATTGGTCGAGGGAAGTCAGACAGAAAAAAGTTTTGTTCGCAAAAATTGTAGCATTCATTTTGGTTCGAGGGGAGAAGGTAGAGCTAAGTAGCTAGACCGGTTAAACCCCTCAACACGAATAAGGGTGTGGAGAGGGAAGGGGGAGGGGAGCAGGGAATTTTTTAATAGGGAGTACAAGAAAAGGTTCATCAGCTACACGTGTCGAGAAATATTATGAAAAAAAAACGTATTGCAAACGGAATCAATGGAGATTTTCGGGAGGGTAAACATTATTAATGGGGTCCGTTGATCTATAAGCTACGAGTTTCGAACCAGAGTGACTGAAGAATCATATGCTCGAGATCTTTGGCTGCTCCTGAGATAATACTGTGAAACTTTCACAATTTTGAACACAGATTTGTAAACTAGACAGAACTATATGAAAAGCAAGCATTGTAATATATTAGCTGATATTAGTTTTAGTTACAATGACTAACAGTTTGAAAACCAATACATGGAAAAACAGCCTTTAAGTCGGAAAAAAAATTAAAACAAACATATATTAAGATTAGTTTGTACACTAAGTTTCGTTCCTGAATTTGGAACATTGGCGTGTTATTAGACTCTAAAAAATACAAAATAAATAATTACAATATCATATATATTAAACAATGATCATATAAAATGAAATATTAGGTACGAATTAATAATAAATAATGAAAAATTTAGTCTTGCATGTCGCAAAAGTGAAGAGACAGAAATAACACTTTAAAATAGCTCACACCAAGTAATTCAGAATAACAATGGAAAAATTTAACAAGTAGTGAAACCAAATTTATAATGGTAGATAAATGAATTAGTTAAATTATCTGACTACTTATAAGTAAAACACAAAGAACGTCGGAAAGTCAGAAATGAAGTTCCTTTTATAGCCCTAATAAGTCTCATCCTACAAGGATTGATCTGAACGTTATAGGAAGAATAATGTATTATAGTCGAGAGGCTGATTCAAACTGACGTTTGCTAATCTTATTATTAATAATCTTTCAGCAACTTTTTAATGAAGTAATTGTCTTGTCTTTATAGTTAATGTGTGTCTAATAATTGAATATGTATAAATATTATCGACCTCAACACAGTGATTATAATAAAAAAACTGTTTCAATTCAGACGCATGCTTTGTCGGGTAACAATTGTGACTAATGTAACAATGAGTGTTAATATTATCTTGACTGTAGGGAAAGGTCACTAACAATTCAATTTACAGATTCCGGTTGAACAGTAGGCACAATTGTGCTATTAACGCATTTGTATAAGACTACAAGGAACCTGCGCCATCCCTGTCGAATATCGTGAATCCTGACGTATTTCACGATTAACGAGAAAAATCGTCGGGGAGAGAAATCGTACACCAAACTGTAGCCGACAGCAAATTATCGTCAGTTTTGTTTACGTTCTTTTCCTGTCAAGGTTAAGTACGTACTAAATTTATTGACGAGGAAGAGCGGGTAAGCAAACATCTCTGGCCGTTATTATGCCTCCAGAGATGACACGACGAGAACAGTCTTCTTTTCGGCAAGGATAACGCGCGGAGACGTCGGACGGCGACTATTTTCTTTATATAAAATAATAGAAACAATAGACTGACTAAATTAGAGTGTTCTTTGATCACGTAATTTGTCCCTCTCGAGGAGACTGGTTATTCAACATTAAGGTAAGTCTCCTCAGGCTTTTAATAAATTCTGAACATCCGTCTTGTAGAAAATTCGAACGTTTAGATTGAGACCTACCGCGGTTTTCAAATTCCAATCTAAATATCGCATTGTGCGCCAACGAAATGATGTCGCCGATGGCTCGCTCTCGTCTATGACGATGATCTTCGGTTATTTGAAAACAAGCAGTTCTGCATTTTCAATAACTATTTTTTAAAAATTAAATGGGGGAAACGTTGGAAGTCAACAATCCGTAGGTTATGAATCGAATTATTTATTACACAAAGCAGTTGAATTTGGACCGAAAATAAATTAAATGGACCGTCTTTAGTTTATGTTGCTTATCAAGTCAAAACCAAAAAAAAATTTTTGAGTGCAGTGCAAGGTTTAACCGATATAACAACAATAGTCATGAAAATTACTGATTAAAAGTTTAATTTGAGGCAACGTAGTATTTGCTGAAATTAATTAATTATACGACGGGGAAAGCGATAGCTTTCCGTTTTCTTTTTTTTAAAGATATCAACTCAGAAATAAACTTATTTTCCCTGCGTAATACTCAAACTTGACCCAGAATATTGCCAGCATTATTGTAAAATACGGAGCGACACGAGTTTAGTATCAACGCAGACGTCATATCCTCTGCAAGCCAATGAGGAGAGATTTGCAATTTATAGATGAAAATACGTCAATGGTTCGCTTTTCGTACTTATTTTTAAATGTGCAGCTGATGGAAAGGAAAATTCTACGCTAAATCATATATATTTAGAATAAATACGATATATTGATTCTCATTTACAATTTTTTTTTTTGATTTGGGAGAGATCATGACGTCACTACCGCTACTAAACTCGTCTGTAGCGTAATTTACAAAACAGCGATACAATTTTTATTGAGGTCTAAAATAAACGAAATATAGAAAACTCAGCAATAATAATTACCGAGGTCCCAAACTCAAAATATTTCTAATCAATAGGCAGATTTACAATATTTTATTTACTCTCATGTAAAATACGTAAAGAGCCTAGTTAGTCATAAAGAAAATATTACGTTTAATAAGAAACATTTTGAACATCACAACGCTGCGTTCTTTTGATTGGATAGCAAGAAAAGCAGCATTTGCAAACTAGACTCTCAAAAAATTATATTAAATTTTACTGAACAAAAATATTAAGAAGAATAAACAGAAATTATGAAGGTGTTCAACGAACAAACACCAATAAATTGTATTATATATGCCATGCTTCTTAAATTATTATTTTCTTGGCGTCGTAAGATTTGTAGTTAATTATTATTGCACGTGAAGAGGTTCCAATGGAAGGAACGCAACGTTCTGATCTACTAAATTGTTATGACATCTAAATTTAGTAATATACACACTTAAGTACAATTTTTTTTCAATAAAAAATTTAACTTTTTATCCCCTAGGATTGTACAGTTTATGAGCAAAATTGTACAATCGTAGAGGATACGTTAAATAAATTAATTTTATTTCTGACGGGAATTTTTTTAATGGGTGCCTGGTTGTTGCTTTTTGGAGTTTAATTTCGGCGACGTTGCCGGAGAAATCTAAAAACAGGACTGTGTGACTGTTATTTTAACGAAGGAAAATGTTTTACTAAATTACCAACAGTTCAACGATTAAAATTAATTTCTAAACGGAAGTGGACAGAAATATTATGCTTAATTATAAATAAAGTAATTAGATTATCGAAATAATATTATATATGGCCAAAGGTCGGAAATGAAATTATTGAATTAGGTACGAGTGTTTTCAGTCATTCGACCCCCGGACGTTGCAGGAGCAACATGAAATTTAGAACCGAAGTGGTCATTAAATTAATTCATTTATGACTCGGCACATTATTTGTTCTATTTCACTAAATTTCAAATATTTGAATGACAAAATCTTTAAATTAACTTCAAGCCTATATGTGGAAAGAAGGAAAATATTTTGCTAAATTACAAATGATGTGGTGGTAGTAATCAGTCCTAATACTGATCTCATGCAACCCTCCATCCTAACCTATCTTGCGCAAGCCTTTTCTTTTCTTATAACTAGCACAATCCTAATCTGCTGTGGGTATTCCAACCTTGGGCTCACTCTTTTGTTCTTACCCTACACATTTCTCTCTAATGCTAATTTTACAATACCCTCAAGCCTCAAAACGTGACCTATTAATATATCCTTTATCTTGGTCAAATTCCTCCAAATTTTTTCTGTTCCCCTATTACGCTTAACACTTTCTCGTTGCTAACTCTTATCCCCCATCTCATTCTCCTATAGGACCACATTTTTAAATTACAAAAATCTAAATAAAATACAAATAATTGCCAGAAGTCAGAAATGGAATAATTTGAAAACGTTTCGCGCTTCACCTTGTGGGACCTCCTCGCCCCGGACGCTGCTGATTTTTGGCTTTTTTAAAAATAATTTATTCATATGATTACTTTATTTATAAATATTTTATTAATTACATATTAATATATTGGCGGCAAATGAGGCTGTTGATATTTGTGACGTCATTATTAGTAATGGACGTGGTTTGTTCGCAGCGGGGATATGACGTGTGTTTGTGTTGTATAATTCCCCTTTAGCTGTATAATTTTTTTCCGTAGCGGGGATGGATATTAAATGAAAGGATTTAAAGGAGTAGTGTAGAATGGCGTTGATCTTCACCGTGCTGTGGTGCGGTGCTCAGGAAACGAACACGAGCTCATTAGCACGGCAGACCTGTTAAATACGCCTCGCTGCTCGTGTAACCCAGACGTCTTAATTGTGCGAGAGAATGGTTTATGGCGGGCGGGAGGAGGAAGATTCAACCCTGAGCGCAGAACGTGCCGTACACTGAATATTTGTGCAACTAATTAAAGGCGGCCACAAATTGCCACGCCACGGTGAAACAATTACGATACAATTGCAAGATAAACAGACCAAGGCGTACAGCACTCGACGGACCTGCTCTACACCTTCGTCTTATTTGAATGAATTTCGTCTTCACCTAATCAGAAAAGCCTATCGTAGGAAATTGAACACAGCAAATTTTGCAGTTGAGACGTTTCCCAAGGATGGTCAAGTATGGTTCACGCACGTGTCGCTGCTAACAACCCTAATGCGAAACAGAGCAATTTAACGTATGGTCACGGCTGCTAATGACTATCCTCTTATAAATTACACGACACGAGCTGAACGCGATCCACGGAAGATATTCCGAATGCAAGGAGGCGTACTTCGTAGATTGGAGGAAAGAAGCGTGCAGCAGGTGGAACCATCAGACACGCAATCTGACTAAAAAGGGGAGCACCGACATTTGTTACGAATTCCAGGCACTGTTTGGCACGTTTTGCTCAGGAAAAAGATAAAAAATATACTTATTACATTTATCAAATGGTTTAGAAAAAGCCTTTGACAAACTAAACAGGAACAACGTATTAAGAATTTTAAAGATTACACGATTAAAACATCGAGAATGAAGAGTTATCCATAAACTCTACAAAAGACAGCCAGCAGTAATAAGATTTGAAGGATAAGAAAAAAGACGAAATCAAGGAAGGAGTAAGGCAAGAATGCAGTCTGTCACCCATGGTCTGTAACTTCTGTATAGAACAGACGATGAAGTTAAAAATGAATATGGAAAGGGAATCAAATTGCAAGGAAAAGAAATAAACACCCTAAGATTTGCTGATATTGTGGTATTAGGGGACTCAGAAAAAGACTTTGGAAAGTTAATAAATTGCATGAACGTGATTCTTAAAGAAGAGTACAACACGAAGATTAATAGAGGGAAAGCCAAGTAATTGAGTGTAGAATGGGAAACAGTGAAATAATAAACGGTGTCAGGTTGGGAAGGGACTGAATATGACAACATCATCATCTCAGAAAATTTATGTTGGATATACTATTTAATTTTTAAAAAATTTAAATTTTAGTGTAATATTTTTTATAATAAGAACGATGTATAATTATATTTGATACGAAATAGCACAAAATACGGAACTAAAACCAACAAATTTTAAAGAGATGAATTGAAGTATAAAAGAAAATACTTCACGAAGGATCAATAATTTTGTAGCAAAATTTCTCTTAGTATTCAAAAAACTTTTTCAAGTAAAATTTTATATTTCGTCCCCAAGAAGTTTTAAAAAAAATTTGAACTATACGTTTTCTCAGTTTATTAAGACTCCAATTTATTTTCTTTTATTATGAATTTATGAATTATAATCCCGATGAGGTTCCAGTCATCCAGTAACTCAAAACTTCATGAATTCATTAAATTCTTAAAAATTTAAAAATAATCAATCTTCCCAAAAGCACAACATAATTTGAAATAGAGGTAGTTTGTTTTATTTTCATTATATTGAACTGTAGTGAGTTAAAAAGAAAGTTTCAATATTGAGGACTTACAAACATTGCAATTTGAAATTAAAAAAATAGAATTTTTGCTGTAGAGAGAATTACGACAAAATTAGTTACGTTAAAACTGCCAATAAGTCTAATGTTAAATGTTGTTCAACATGCGTTTCGTCTACAAATTTTGGTCTCCAAGCAAAACAAAAGACAAGAATTTCTTGATTGCATTTTCGGCTACAACCGTCATTGGACGCAGTCTAGGCCACAAATTTTTGCAATTTAATGGCCTTTGTATTGTATTTGCATCATAAAATTTAAAATTATAAGAAAGTAGTACATGTATTTGTTTGCCCGAAGAAATCCCAAAGTTGAGGACGAAACGTAAAACGAAAACGATTTCCGACTTATTGGCCATTTTAAATGTTTATTTGCTGATTTTCTTATGAAGTTATTAAAGATTGGATGCACCATATTCATTATAATATAGTACAATTAAATATCATCAAATTTTTCTCAGGATCTTACGGGGAGGTGTAATACACAGGTAAAAAAAAATTAAAATTCTGTCACTAAAGCTTGAAGAAATATAAATATGCTTTATTTACTTTATCTGACATTTAGTTTAATATTAAATGAGTTACAACAGCCTCGTCATTTTTTTTCAATAAAAAATTAACTATACTACGTTTAGTCTCTCATTTGAGACTTTAGAAATAAAAAATAATTAAATAAAAACTGTTGTAACTCATCTACCTTGCTTTCATAATTTTGTTTTGTCATTCTTGGACGCTCTACGCAAAAAATCTTTATGGTGGTTTTCTTCGAAGTTGTTGCTATAGGATCGTTTTTTCATCCAGTCGATTCAGGTTTTCGAAAATGTAACCGATGCTGATGAAAAATTTAGACCTTGCAAAATTTAACAAGCCTCTAGTAAGTTTAAAGTTGATTAGTATGATGATCATGTTGCTTGGCACGATGGGAAACAACAATCTTAAGGTGTTTTCACGTGAAGGGACGTAGCCAGGACCTACCAGAGGTCCTTGTCGCGCGTTAACGACGGGATAAAGGGGAGCAGAGAAGGATCCAGAGAGCCTATTATCCATGTCCGCGCTCAAGGTCACGACACGGACAACGAGTCATTTACCACGAATTCCGATGGATTCCAGTTTATTTTTTTATACATTGTACTCGTCGCAATTACGACCAGGGGCGAATTTATACTAGACAAGGCCAGATGTTGCGCGTCTTTGACAATTTTTAGATTCCTGAGGGGTTAAAGCAAAAAATACTATGCAGTAGTATATTGATAGAGAAATAATAAACGTATAAAAAGAAACGCTATGTCATATCTCTAACAAAATTACATTTGAAAATTTATCAAAAAATGATACACTTCTTATAGAATAGAAAAATTATATTTCACACATGTTTACATAATTTTTTTAAAAAAATTCGTTGCTATTTGTCACATAAATAAGGACTTTGGCAAACGTTACTAGTAATTTATATTTTAAGATTTTTTACTCACCAAAAATTATATTCAAAAATAGGTCAATTTAATGCTAATGTTGTCTAAAGCTTCTCATGTAATTCTCACATCATCAAAATAAACAATGAGCTTGTCAGTCAGTGGATGAAAAATTTTTCATAATTTGGAAGAAAGAGGGGGAAATTTGATCAATTTTTTTTATTCTGGCGTTAGGTCATAGCAAAGTCACTTGCACCATCAGCTGGTCACTTTCTATAAACACCAAAGTGATTGAGCATAATTTATATTGAGTCATTTATCATCTACTGTAAAAAATCATCTAGCCACAGAAAAATTTGCAACAATCTCGCTAAGAAAGTACGTGAAAAATGATCTGTACATTCGGTAAACAGGGGACTGACTGATTGGTAAAACTTCGTTTATAAATAGATTCGGGATTGGCAAAGTCTACCTGCAAACGTGATAGCTATGGAGTATTAAACTATTCGAGAAAAGAATAACGGTTTAGGATGGCGATTAATAGAAGAAAAACAATAGGGTTAATGTTCATAAAATTCAGTGAAGTGGAAAATTAAGACCAATTTTTGTTGCACATCATTGAAATAAAAACCTATTGGTTTTAAATCAGTCTCACTTCTAATGTAAACGTAAAATGATTACTGTTTTGAAAAATACTATGCCATACTGATCTACAAATTTAAAAAATTTCTGATCGATTATATACTATACAAACATTGCTATAATTTGTTTTAAAAATCCTTAATTTACTGTATACACCTTAATATTGTCAAATATAAAAAGTAATTATATATAATATAAAATATAAAGCTCCAATTTTATAAAATGAATGCACATGGCTGATAATTAAATTTGACAACATGAATTCGCAATAGATTAAGGATTTTTTAAAATAATGCATAATAGAAAAGCCCTTTTTAACCATGTATTATAATTCTGTGGAAATTGTATTTTTCAATTACAATTGTAATCAAAATTAAGAAAACAATTTATGTTGCGTTAAAAATGACATTTTAAGCCCATTTTTCTTTCATTTACGTACATCTAAATTACAAACTGTCATTGAATACAGAAAAGTTCTAGTATTTTAAAAAGGAAGCAAGGTGTTGGATATTTAAATTTTAATATACAAGTCAATCCAGTGACGTTAAGTGCAAAGAAAATGTTGCAGGAATGACACGTGGGACCCGATCATTTTTAAATATTCAGTTTATGTGGGTAATTGATTAAATTTTATTGTTTTTTCTATTAATTACGTATTGTCTTGTATAACTTTTGTTCCTTAATTTTACCCAATTTGAAAATTGACATTGGTGTTCACCCAATGCAATGGTCCACGTCTATTTTTTGGGGAGGGGGGAGTTGGGGGGGAGGGGGGGGGTGCGTAAATCTGGCACTAGTTTGATATTAAGAACTTGCAGGTTGGTGGTTGTGCCGATGGTAGTAGGTTTCCCCCACGTGGGTAAAACGAAGCCGGCGTCTGGCTGCTCACGACGGAAGGGCGTGTCTGAGGGTATGGGTCCCACAATCAATAGACAGTTCACTGACACAGTCAGTCAGTCTTCCTTCCTTCCCTGTCGTCTCCCCAATAAAGAAAAGATAGACCCAAAAAGCCACGTTAACGCTAATTAACCAACTGGAGCACGTGAAGATTCGGAGGAAAGAGGCGCCCTAGTGGTTTGCAAGTCGACCAGGAGGCAGATGGTCCAAATAACACCACCGCCGCCACTCATTGTCCCAGTTCGTCATCACGATAGTCACTTGCAAGGCAAAAAAGAAGCCGGATGTGGCCCGGCGTCGAATCCCCGAGCACGTTACTCTCGGTACCTGGCTCCGTCTTTTGCATCAGCCGATATCTTGAGCTTTGATAACGAACATGACAATCTTAACGTATCTGTATTAGCGAAAACTATTCTACTAAAACAAGAGATTGTACGTGACGGTTCAATTTTCTCTCTCGAAACTACTTTCAGGTCGTGGAAATTAATATTTTGTTATATTGTGGGAATTAGCGTAAGAGTTAATTTATCATAAAGAGTATTAAAAATAACCGGCCATAATAGTTTTGAAGTACGCTTGGCGTTTCGTTGTTGAATCAAACCTCAGTGTCTGCTCGCCAGCCAATCAGAAATCCGTATTCGTTTTATGCCCATATAAGGCAGAGAAGGCTTGACGGCGGTGGTGGGGAGGCGAGGACGAGGCCACGCTACACGCCGAGGGGAGGCCGTCGCACCGGAAACTTTTTACAAACAAATTTACGCAACAATTACGCGAAAACGTGAAAAACCACCCCGTCAGAATCGACACGGGGGCGGCCGAGGTCCCCGTCGCATACCCCAAACATCCAAACTATGAATAAATAAAATTTCACACTGAGAGAACATACCCGTGGACGAGTCCATTCCTCCAGCGAGACTTTCCCCGTACGGCGAGTTCGCTCACTTGCGCCAAATTTGTAGTGTCGGCCAGAAGTGCTCCTCTCTTGTCCGTCTCCAGGTAAGTCTCTCAGCCTCTAATCCTCGACTAATACACCCGTTCCGCACAGTTTTTAAACCTTTCAAAGAAATTAATCACGAATTTAAATTTTTACGCACGAAAACTTGGGGGGCGGAAGTGATTGTCACTTATCGGTGTCTGGGGAGAAGTTATCCGGGTGTGGCGCGTTTTAACGAGTGCTGTTGTAATCCTACCGTATTACAATTGAGGGTTTAATATTCACCGCCTCAAATTATTTGAAATTTGTCAAGTGTTCCGCCGGGCTTGCGTGTTGCCGGCATTGTCGCACAAGTCGCAAAGTACGAGTCTTTCCGTTGTGTCAATTCCCTGTGCTGTTTTAAAGTGTTAGGATGTAGCAGAGTGGCGGAGAAGGCACGCGGCAGGTGGTTAGTGACGAAGCCAAGTTTAAACGCCGGCCCGACGCGCGCTCTTTGATTCGCATTAAGAGTAGTACCGAGCAGTCTCCCATAAATCGGTCTTTGTTTTCCCCAGGAATTTCCGATAGAAGTGGGCAAGTTGGCGGGTGTGCGCGGAGGGGCGTGTTCGGACAAAAGCTCCGCCGTGGCCCATAGAACGGTTTATTCGCTTTTGAATTTCTGTATTACGTTGAGATTTTTTAAGCGCGAGGTTTGAATAGTGGGGACCCGCCTTATAATGACAGCTCGAGAAAGAAAGACTTGTGGGCGTCACGTGCACGATGTCGAGTCCTGCTATAGTAAAATTATGAAAAACCGAAAAAATTCTAAGTCACTTCACTTCACACTTCACTGTAGTAAGAGTTGATCACTTCACACCCTCGGCACGTAAGAATCTAGCTTAGAGTCGTCTGTTACGAGTAACGACCGACCACCTGCTCGCTGTTGGGAGTCGTGTAAGTCCGGACTGGCCGTCCGTCAGTTTCTGTAAAGTGTCCCACCCTTGTTTAATTGCGCTTAAATTTTTGCCCATTGACCGTATTTTGGAGAGTAGTAAGATGTTGCATGGCGGGTTCCGGTAGGCTACGTCGACGTCCACGCTGCAAGTCAATACCATATATGGTAAAGAAAGCAGCTATTGGTTGGGTGAGGGTGCCGTGCCCTTATTAGCCGGCCCGGTGGTGGGGGTACAGGGCCGGAGGGGGGAGGGGAGGAGAGGGGTCCGTCTATATTACCCGGCTGCGACTAGCTTCCACCAGTCTAGATTCGTGTTAGCTCATCTGGGGTGCAGTCGCAAACGTAGTGCTTCTGCGCTTTTGTATATATTTATTGCATGTAAGTTGGTGACTGTGTGGACTTATACATACCAAAGGATTACAGTGTTCGTTCCTGGACTTTGCGAGTGGATCTTACATTATTTAAAATTTGTTCTTGAATACGATTTGCCGGATGGACTTGGCTACGTTCGTTCTCTGTACAAGGGCGGTGCCTCGGTCTTGCGTAGCTGTTTAATTTATTCTAATCGAATCGATTTATCCTTTTTTATATTTAACTGGGTTGCCCACTTGGGGCCCAATTGATCCTGATTAATTCAGATCGCGGTTTGGTTCGTAGACGCAAGGGCGGTGCCGCGTATGCAGGTGGTTAAACGCGTCAGCTTCCTTGTTCTCTGCCTGTAGTAAAAGTAAATCTTGCTTTATAATAGATTTTTAGTAAAAAAGCGGTGTCGTTTTGACTAATTCTTCAGCATTCAGTTTAATACTTTTTCACTAGTTATTAAAAAGTCTCTCCCCGTTCCCTTGTATGTGTTTAACATTCAGATTTTAATTTTCAGTTCTCCGCAAAAACTACTAACAATGTGTGACGAAGAAGTTGCTGCTCTCGTAGTCGACAATGGTTCCGGAATGTGCAAAGCTGGCTTTGCCGGGGATGACGCCCCCAGGGCTGTCTTCCCATCCATTGTTGGTCGCCCAAGGCATCAGGTAAATGGACGATGACTGGTTTCCTCGACGCAGCTTTCTTTTCCCCGCTTCGAATCTCCGGCATTCCCTATTTTAAACCTTAATTTCTTGTTACCAGGGCGTCATGGTTGGAATGGGGCAGAAGGACAGTTATGTAGGTGATGAGGCCCAGTCGAAGAGAGGTATCCTCACCCTCAAATATCCCATTGAACACGGTATCGTTACCAACTGGGATGATATGGAAAAGATTTGGCACCACACCTTCTACAATGAATTGAGAGTTGCTCCCGAAGAACACCCTGTTCTGCTCACTGAGGCTCCCTTGAACCCCAAGGCTAACAGGGAGAAGATGACCCAGGTGAGGACTTGACCATTCGTTTACCATATTGAGTTATATACTTTTTGTGAAATTATTTAAAATTCATCTGGTAATCTTCCTTTCAGATTATGTTTGAGACCTTCAATACTCCAGCTATGTATGTAGCCATCCAGGCTGTGCTTTCTCTGTATGCTTCTGGCAGAACCACTGGTATTGTGCTGGATTCTGGAGATGGCGTTTCCCACACTGTTCCCATCTATGAAGGTACTTACTTATTTTGAGATATATGCTTGCGACGAAACTGTCGTGGAAACCGTTCGACTTGTACTACTGGTGTTATTTAATGTTTCAGGTTATGCTCTTCCCCACGCTATTTTGAGATTGGACTTGGCTGGTCGCGACTTGACCGACTACCTCATGAAGATCTTGACTGAGCGTGGCTACAGTTTCACAACCACTGCCGAGCGAGAAATCGTTCGTGACATCAAGGAGAAGCTTTGCTATGTCGCCCTGGACTTTGAGCAGGAGATGGCCACCGCCGCCTCCTCGAGCTCTCTGGAGAAGTCTTACGAGCTTCCCGACGGCCAGGTCATCACCATCGGAAACGAGCGATTCCGTTGCCCTGAGGCTCTATTCCAGCCTTCCTTCTTGGGTATGGAAGCTTGTGGCATTCACGAGACCACTTACAATTCGATCATGAAATGCGACGTGGACATCCGTAAGGACTTGTACGCCAACACCGTCCTTTCTGGAGGCACTACGATGTACCCTGGAATTGCCGACAGGATGCAGAAGGAAATCACTGCCCTTGCACCCTCCACGATGAAGATCAAGATTATTGCCCCGCCTGAAAGGAAGTACTCTGTATGGATTGGAGGATCCATCTTGGCATCTCTGTCCACCTTCCAGCAGATGTGGATCTCCAAGCAGGAATATGATGAATCTGGACCCTCAATTGTTCACAGGAAATGCTTCTAAAGTGACGGCGTCTTGGTATTTAATATTAATTTTTTTTTCCAATCCATAGAAGTACCAACTTCTCGAACAGACTTTCAGGCACCACCAGGAGTTGCAGTGAGACTTTCTTTATTGTATTGTGTTATGAAGGATTTTTTCGAGTCATCCACTTGTATTATAAGAATTATGCGATTCATTAATTAATTTGTTGCATTGTGCAATTAAGGAAGTTGTGCTGCCTTTCTCTTTAAGGAATACCTTTATTATCCTGGTGTTTCTATGACTGAGTAACGGAGAAATGTGATGAATAACTTATGTTAAAAATTTATAAAAAATTAAAAAAAAAGCTTCCTGTAATTTCAGATTGTATATTGGTAATGTTTTGTATCTGAAGTGACTTTTGTATTGCATTTATCGGGCAATTCACGAGTTGTCAGTTTCCTTTTCAAATTTACTTAGCATGTTCTCATTTGTAGGACCTACTAAGTAAACCAAAAGTTAAATGCACTAGGCCAAAGTATTAATTTATTCCCATGTGAATGAAACCGAGTGTATGGGAAAAAAATAAATTTAAAATTAAAAATATCACATTTACTTATTTGAACTCCTTGGCACTCCTCAAATCCTTGATGTTACTTCCATTTGCCCTCGCCAAACTAAGTTTCGTGGCCTTTGTTGTGCCCAATTGAAAGCATTTATTGAATCTTAACTTATTCAAAGAACTGCATGGTAAGTTTAAAATACAGTTGATTAGGTGTCTTGCATGGGGTTAAAGAGCTAATAGTTAAAACTTTAAAAATTGGTCATTTAAGAAGTGGAGTTGCAAATTAGTTACTTGAAAGTAATGTTGACTCCAGTTTAAGTACTTACATGAATTGAATACAAATGAGATGGGAATGACCGTGAAGTATTTGGGTGTTTGAGAATTCTCAATATTTAAATGGTGTGAATCGACCGCTTGAAGTTCGCGCAGTTGCCGCGTGACGCCACTGTGCAGACGTAGATGCTCTCTTGTCCACGTTGCATTCAGCATGTGTCAAAGCTCTTGGCCCTGCTGTCAGCTGTGAGTATGTAGAGGTCTGCTGTTCATCGCTCGGCTGAAATGCCTGGACCAGCCACCGTTGCTGCTCCCTCCGACCAGTATTCGACATGGGTAAGTAACCACACCAATTTTACTCGAGGAAAAACTGGGATGGCAAACGTTTGAAAGTTATGTACAATTGCTTGAATGTTATGAATTCTATTCCTTTAAATCTTTACTGTTGTGTCTGAACAGTATTTGAAGATTGTTTCTCACCGACTTACCATTTGATTCATTACTTGGGGCAAGGTGTTGTGTTGTAAATTGCAAACTTGGTGGGCCAATTTTAATGTTAGAGAAAGGGGTCCAATTTTCTGAAATTAAATTTTTCAATATTTCTATCAATGAAGCAATTGTAGGGTTGCAGAAAGAATCGTAGGGTATTGAGGTATTATTCAGATAAATATTGGACTGATCAGATTAATCAATTACTTTAAATCTCTGCTCAATCTCATTTGCTGTAATAATTATGCCCACTTTAAGAGATTTAAAAACAAGCAAACTACATTACTTTGCATATTTTGATTCTATTTTATCATACGGAATTATATTCTGCGGCAGATCAACAGAGAAGAGAAGCACAGAAATGTGCCAGGTCACTTCACAAACGTGGTGTAGAAGTCTTGTCAAAAAAAGGGTAATTTTATTCTAGCATCCAGTTTGTTATACATAGAATATATGTTTTTAAATTAATTAATTAGTTTAAAGTCAATCGAACCTTTCAGTCATGAGCGACTCAATTTATTGTTAACGGTTAACACAAAACTGAATTTGTGGTTATTAATGTGTCCCCTTGCATGTTTCTAGATGGGTCTCATTTATGTTTTCAACTTGATTGTTGGAACTGGAGCCTTGACATTGCCTGCAGTATTCAACCAAGCTGGTTGGGCCCTCGGCCTAACCCTAATATGCATACTGGCTTTCATAAGGTACAAGTTCTTCAATGCTTTGTGCTCACTGTGGAACAAATTTCATTTGAATTAAAAAAAAATTAAACAAAGTAAATTTATTTCCAGCTTTATCACTGTGACATTTGTCATTGAGACTATGGCAGCTGCAAATGCAATTGTCCAGTGGAAAAGGTTGCAGCAAATGAAGAGAGTAAGCCTAAATGTTTATTTGGTAAATCTGCATGGTAGCTTTATGTGTAGTTAAACGTATTTAAAACTTTCATTCTCTCTATAAAGAATCAATGTCCAAATTGATGAATTAATTAACTTTTTTTAAATTGAGTAATTGAAGCAAACTTCTGATCTGTGTTGTTATAATATTCTTCATGTATGTATTTTTAGAAAAATATTATATAAAATCTCCAAAGAGTATTGCTTTTTTTCACTTTTATTGAAATTTATGGAACTGATAAGGCAGAATGCACGTCTTATTTTGAATGACAGTTTACTGATTAAGGATATGCAACGGTGACAGTAGTTTGTCTTCTCATCCTGCATAGTAGTTAGTGAAAGTAAATAACATTTATTGTTTAAAATATGAAAGTTAGGGTATTATATCTCTCGGCAATAAACTTTGAGAACCAAATTTCTACAATCTGAATTTACTTGTTTATTGAGTTGAAGGACTCTTTTTAAATAGTGTATACTGACACCATTGTTATATATAAAAATAACTGCAATTAACTTTCATTGTTTTTCTTACAGGCATTTCAAGTAAATGAACCACAGGAAGATGAGGAAAGTGAAGAAAATCAGCCACTTGTTTCCCCTGGAGGTTTGATATGCCGCTTATAATCATTAAATTGCCTGATTAAAATATTTATATTGAGATATTTGATTAAATAAATTCACAGTGGGCTAGGATTCAACTAATGATAAGGAAAAGACAAACCAACTGTGTTAGTAAAGAAAGGTTTCTTGTGTTTCCAACTCTGTAAACAGTGGCATTTTGATGAATAGCACTTCAGTCATCTTTCAGGCTGAAGAAGATGATGGAAGTGCTATTCATCGAAATGTCTCTGTTTACTGGTTGGAAACCCGTGAAACCTTTCTTTATTTTCTTCACCGAGAAAGCCTTTGATCTTTAACCGCGCTAATCCTCAGATTATTTAATTTTAAAATTCGACATATGTCAACATTTAAAGGAACTATTGGCTATTCAAATTTAAGCCTTAATCAAGTATAAGTATAATGTGTTGTAGAAATTGATGACATATGGATGGTTATGGCTCAAATTTGTAAATATGTTGAGTTTCAACATTAAATAAACTGAGGACTATCACAGTTTGTTTGTTAATGGGACATTTACTTTTGCAAAGAATTACAAGAGTATACAGCATTCATGGCTACAAAGAAAATTATAAGTAATATACATAAATAATAAAGGTGGAGATTAGTTCTTGTGACACTTCTTCAGAAGAGTAGAACATAAGAGAATCTAAAATGTATAATAGATTGGACACTCAATCAGTTTATTCTCCTGAAGAAGAGCTGCACAAATCTGAGAGCTTTTCATGAAATTTAGAAACCAAATTGATTGAGAGTAAGTCAATAAATATCTGGAATTTAACTGTATTCGTCTACAGCTTTGTGAGTTCTCTGCAGTCGCTAGATGGCACCTGTGGTACGTTGCAGAAATGTCAAGTAAGTTTGTTATGTGCTGTTGCGCTGTTGCGACGTAAGATGGCCGCAGTAGTCTCTGTTTTCACCAAACGAGAACAGTGGTCTGTAATATGTTTGTTGTGGTCTGAAGGTGTACCAGGGGTGACATTGGTCCTCCGTATGAAATCGTACATAACAGGCTCAAATTTCACTTAAGTTTGTGAGAGACAGGTTCCAAAACAACACAAATGTAACTGTGTGAGAGTCTGTCGGCAGCTACTGGACTGTCATGCCAATGAAATGAAACTTAGCCTTGTAAATTTAGGGAAACTTAATTATGTATTATTATTTTTAACATGCATGAAAAATTAAAATGAACCTGCTTAAACATCTTAAGTGCGTCCATTTTTTCATAGCAGTTGTGGACACAATTTTTTGCTTTTTATTTCAGTGTCGTGGGAAAAGTTTCCTAGTCAACCTCTTTACTATGAAATACAAGAGAAAATAGAAATGGTCAGTACACTTTAAATAATTAATTGGTTATATAAGTTATTGTTTCTATGTTTAATTAACTGTCTGTTTAACCACGAGTATTTAAGAATCTGTTAAAACCTATTTAATCACGAAAAGCAGAGCAAGGGCAAAAGGAACTGTAGAAAAATGTAGGAAATATTAATAACAACTGACACCTGAGCTTGGTAATGGACTGTGTTATCAGTATTGCCGTGTACAAAAAGGAAGAAAATACCTTAAAAAACTTTGAAACATGGAGATGAATAAATATGCAACAAGTAAAATGTACCATAAAATAGTACTTTGTAGGAATGTTAGCTGGATGCTGCTTATATTGATTAATGTGACATTATTGAAGAAACCTCATGTATGAAGATAGTACCTGTAAGATGGAATACTCGAATGTCAATGATTTTGAGGAGAGAGATAATTTTTTTATTTTATAAGGGAAGTAGCTTTTTAGACAGAAGTTAAATTTTGGTCTTTTGTTAGACAGAATACGAAATATAAATAATAATTTGCCTTTAAGTTTCACTCAACACTTGTATTGAATGTAGTTTCTGGTTTTCATAGTTGGTATTCAAATATGGCAACATTAACGCTAATGCCAGGTTGTAAAACTGTTATGATAAGATTACATCTTTTATTATTTCAGCAATAAACTAAAGGTTACATTAAAACATAGCTTCTTTGCTTGATGCTTTATGGAATATATTATGGAACAATACCCATTTATGTCATTTTAAGGTTCAAAATTAGGCAGATACCATAACATAAATTTTTAATTGTCAAGTTGTTAATTTTGTTACTTTTTTTAAAAAAATAATTTTATTACAAGAGTTGTTGTGAATAGAGTACATTGAGTAACATGTAAACATATCTGAGATAAAGTTTTTTTTAATCTTTGTGCTGTAGGCCTTACTTTATTATATTTTTCAGATTCTAGTTATTGCAGCACTCTCAATATAATTTTTCATTTTTTACAGGGGCAAATGGCATCACTGTTCTTCAATAGAGGTTAGTATTTATGTAGAAATTGATAGATTGTTACAAAATTATATTACTTAATGAGTAGTTGTGCTTTTGAGAATAAAGATTATGACACCAGATAATACAAGGGTCCTTGTTAAAAATTAAAATTAAACATGAACATAAAAAGCTAAGAAAGATTTTTTTTAAAAAAACTTTGATGATTCATATTCTTTGCATTTGCACGTCAAGCTTGAAGAATCACTGTCATATGCTTGTTTCCTCATATATATTCAAATGTTCCTTTAATTACACAGAGGATTCTTTCAGCTTTAACAATACTGCATTACATATTATATCAATCAGACTGATTTTAGCATTAAATTAAAAGCACCATGTTCTCTTATCATTGAGTTCATTTTACAGTTTGTTTTTATAGTTAAATAGGTAGGTTAAGGAATATGGTAATAATTTAATGTTCATGTTCATTAATTACTTATTTATTTAATGTAAACATTCGTTTCAGTGGGAAGAACTCTATTCTTCCTCTGTTTTGCCATATACTTATATGGAGACCTGTCAATTTATGGTGCTGCAGTTGCTAAATCCCTCAGTGATGTTATCTGGTAAATAAACAATTTTTATTAATCAGACACTCAAATTTTATTGTCCGTAAGAATAATATGGATATATACATATATATATGGCCATTGAAAAGTGAACATCGCTGAATAGATTTATATGGGCGCGGCGTTTGATGTGAGTTTATCATCTTACTCTAATGGCTATAACTTAATGATTAATTTGAAGAAGATCAGAGACAAAACCTGATTTTCTCAAGTTCAAATTACAGCCCTTAGATTATAACTATTAGAGACAGATGCAAAGCTCACATCGAAACATCATGCAGATATAAATGTGTTTAGTAACGTTCACATTTCAATGTTTGGCAATTGAAGGTAATATTTATCCGTTTTATTAATTGGTATTATATTTTATTATTGTAATGTATGCGCAAAGTCACAATAGTAAGGAATAAATTCCCATTAATGTAACTAGTCATTTAAAATAATCTTTATAAGTTTTGTTGTACTTTTATTTACAGTACGTATCAGCCAGCTAATGTGTCTTGCAATGAAACTCTTCCTGACTGGGAACTTTGTTGGGAAGATGTGGACATAACACGTTTGGAAGCATATAGGATATTACTGGTGCGTTCAACTTGATGTTTAAGATATAACAAAGTAATGTACAGAATTATATATGAAGGACCTTTCTTTTCCTTTCAGACAACCTTTATTGTGATGCTAGGCCCATTTGTGTTCTTCAATGTTCAAAAAACCAAATATTTGCAGATGCTGACATCAGTAATGCGGTGGCTTGGTAAGTCGTCTACAAAATAATCTTTTTATCAGTGAATACTTCAGTAAAGAATGCTTTGGAATTTTAGGACACTTTTATTACTGCTTGCAGCTTTCTTAAACATTGCTCAATGGTGATATCCTGTGAAATGAAAGCTTAAGTGCCTCGGCTGTCACCATGTTTTAAGGGAAATATCCTTGTTCAGTTGTAGATGTCTCAATTATTGTCAAATATTAAATGAAGGCTAGAATGAACTCTTAAATTCCTTATGGCTATCAACATATTTTTATTATGATTATTATTAAATTAATCTGGCAATATATTATCAAAGAGTTATTATATTTAATAATTTGAATATTTTGTTTTTCTTTTGAGTCAATTGCTTGTTAGTTTGGCATTCACCTTATAAGATTTTAATTTAATGTGTCTAATGCTAATGATCATTATGCATTTAATCAATACATGTCAGCAATAAATATTTTTTTGGTATTTCTTTCAATTAAAGTATGAATCAAGTGAGTAGTAATTTTGTCAAAATATTTGTTTTAGCTTTCAGTTTTATGATAATCTATGCAGCTCACAAGATAATTGTGGATGGGCCACAAGGGCACCCTCCAGTCGCTAGGTTGGAAGGTGTCCCTGCTCTCTTTGGAGCTTGTGTTTACTCATTCATGTGCCACCACTCACTGCCAGCATTAGTAGCGCCTATAGCAAACAAATCTAAACTTTCAAAGTTTCTGGCCTTCGACTATACACTCATCGCTGCCTTTTACCTTCTCCTTGCTTTGACTGGAATATTTGCCTTTCAGTACCTGGACGATTTGTACACTCTCGACTTTGGTCCGCGAGGTTCTGGTGATTGTGATGCGGGTGATGTGGGTTTGATTATGAAAGTTGTTGAGTACTTTCTCGCTTTATTTCCAGTGTTTACTCTTAGCACAAGTTTTCCGATAATAGCGATAACGCTTCGCAACAATTTAAAGTCTCTGTTCCTCACGGAAGGCAGGCGTTACAGGTGGAGTGTGCGGAAAGTATTTTTCCCGCTTCTTGCAATAATTCCACCCTTTCTAGTAGCCATGGCCACAAAAAATCTGGAAATATTAGTCGGAATAACAGGCTCTTATGCTGGGACAGGAATCCAGTACTTTATACCTGCACTTTTAGTTATGTCAGCCAGGAAGAAAACCTTGGAAGTTATTGGAATGGGGGTTCAGAATAATTTTGCATCACCTTTCTCTGGTAAAGGCTGGACCATATTTGTTATACTGTGGGCACTTGCATGTATAGGGCTGGTAACTGTAAATCTTATTGAGAATTTTTTCAAGTAAGTTATTTTATCCCATAGGAAATTCTGTATTGTAATTTCAATTTTTATTGCCAGATCAACAAATTTTAAAAAATATAATATTCTTAAAATTTGCACTTGCACATTATATACAATTATTTTTTGTACAAAAAGAATGTTTTACTTTAATATGCCATTGAAGTGCTATTCAAGTTAACACTTTGCATTAAAAAATTCTTTAATGTCTGGTTAAAAAAAAGTGCATACAAGATAATTAATCATTACTTTCCTTATCTGGGTATGGCAATAGACTCTTACTGTTTGTAAAGAGATCAAATATGAAAAGGTAACATTTTAAAAATTTATTTTATGAATCAGTGAACTAATTTTTATTCTTTAAATGTTGTCATCGGTAAAATGAATATGTAAAATCTTTTTAAAGTTTTATCAGTAATATTAACCTTGAAGTCAAATATTATTCACTAACAGCAGTGATTAAATCATTACCAAAGAACAAGTAAACTAACAAATAGGTAATTTAAATTTGCTAAAATAATTATTTATGAGTAGTTTGACATAGACTTATTATATATTCATTTCTGTTACTTTTGCAGTTCTGTAATAATGCTTGAATTTTGCTCTCATTGACTAATCTACATTTTGAAACAAATTCTATGGTTGTGCATAATATATAATGATTGAAACATGGTGTTGTTACACTCATTGTATATTAGCATAGAAAATGTTGGAGAAATCAGGGAAATTCGCTTTAAGTTGTATGATAGGTGTAGAAATATGTCATGTGTTCAGTGTAGAGAGGAATAAAAGAAGAAAGAAAGACTTGAACCCGGATCCTTACATAGCCCTCGCTGTAGCCTCAAGTCGCCTTTGCCATCGCTGCCACAATGTCCACCTGCAGAATATTGTCAGTCTAAGTAGTTTGGTTGTATTAGTTGAGATAGATAGAGGAGAGGGATAGAAGAGTTGGGAACATCCATATAGGATAGATCACTAATTAATGATTGAAATGTGATATCGTCGCACACATCACATTTTTGGATATCATGTGATGTAAAGTGAATTTCCCAACTTACTCCCTCATTTTCTATCCTTAAATTATATATATTTATATAAAGTGATTCCTTCAGGTCTCAAACTTAATTATGTTATGGTTTGCTTTAATATAATGAATAATTTATATATAAATCACTTTGCACATTTGCTCACTGAACTAACAGAAGTTATACCATGTAATGTATTTGTTCCTACAAAGTGCTTTTCAGCGAACAGAGAATGTTTTTCATTTGCCTGTTTGCAAACATGTACACAAATACAGTACTGTATATGCAATATGTTTTAAGTGTGAACAAGGACAGAAATATATATTTTTTTAATATTTCTAATTCCTTGCATACATTTAATTCTGATAGCGCTTTTAAAAGAAATTAACTATTTGACAATTATAAATTCTTCCCACTGCAATTAATGAAAAAATGTAATAAATAATTTAACTTTTATGTCAGAATTGGAATTTAGAAATATATAGTTATGTATTTTATTATCATTAGTTGCTTCTTTTAGATTTTTCTACTTCAGTTGCTTAAGAATTGTAATTTTCAAGATTCTACCATACGAGATTGCTATATAAATGTAACCTTAGGGTTCTTAATTTTTTGTCAATGCCTCTATAGCAAAGCACAAATTCCTAAAATATTTTCTATTTGTATACTAAATAAAGCATTGAGATACAGCAAAAATTTTTGTGTAATCTCATATTATCTCAGGGAATACTTAAGTGATTGTTAGTTAAATTTAATGTTAAAACTGCATTTGAAGAAAGCTAAGAAATTGAATGAAGCTGATACTATCAGTATAATCAATAAATTTGGAGCAAACTGTTGATATTGGATTTTTAGTTCCTAAATTTAAGTTTGTGTTTATTTACAGGCCTAAGTTTATATAAATACATTTTTATTGTAATTGTAGAAATGAGTCATGTGCCAAGTTGAAGACTGTAGTTTTTTTTTTTACTTCAAGCAAATAGTAAATGAAATATGTTTAAATACTACATAATTTTGTTCCAAGCTAAGAACTTTTGAGCAGGAAATAGATGTGATAGCCTCATAGTATTCAAATTGTGTGTAGTGATACAATTTGTTGGTGTCTAACATTCTAAATAGAAGCAGAAGTTTTATTGTGATTGATAATATTTTACAACCTACTTTTATGTGCAAGCAAATGTATGACTTGTGTTAATACATACATATATATATATTTTAATATAAATATTTTTTTGTACAGATATAACTTAACTTTAACTTTTATATGTATATAAATAATATTTTAAATGCTACAAGTAATATTAAAGGAGATGTCAATTGTGAGTTAATGCCGAGTAGATTACTACATACTAATTGTGTTTATTAAATGAATTTGGAAGAAGAAAATGTGTTTGTTATTCCTTGTTTCCTGACTAATTTTAAGAAAGTCTAATGTACAGAACTGAGATGTTTTTCTTTTTATCATACTGTTTCTATCCTTTTACTCTGTAGCACTTTGCTTTTGATTACTGTTCCACAATCAAAAGATATTTTTTGGGTCAGGCTCATATTGAGGACAAAAGACATTCATTCAAAATTATTCCTTATACTGAAGCTAATTTCTTTGCATGGTTCTGTAATTTTTAAACAATAAGTTATTTGATAATTTTTTTTCATGTAATGTGAATATTTGGATAGGAAAGGAATTGGTTTGCATTAGTAGTTGAATGATTTGATCTTCCACAATATAAATTATTTGGTAGTTTGTATATTAAAAATGGAATGAAAAACAAAAACAAATTGACCAACTCAATGAATTTATATTTCTGATATTTTTTGGTACATTTTTTGGCAATTTATCTTTATAAGTAAATGTCAGACTTGTAAGATTATTAGTTTTCCTTGTTTACACTAGTTTCATGATTAAAATTTGACAATGTAACAATTTACTCGAAAGTTGTTTGAGGAAAGGAATATATTTATTGTGTAAATGAGGGGCATTTCCATGTCTCCCTATATTTTGTAGTTGCTAGTTATTTAATGAAGACACATTAATTAAAATTATGAGGTACATTTGGCTCCATTCCATGTCATCCTATATTTAATTTATAAATTTAAGATGATTTGGCATACACAGGAAAATATTCCTGTTTACAAAAATATATTCTAAACCTAAAATTATAAAGTGAACAAGTGTTAAATGGCACATTATGGATTATATACATTTATTATAGTTTCAATTTATGCTCAAACAACAAACAATATCTAAACTAATGAATATATCACAGAATACGCATTAATATATTTCCCATAAATAATTTGTATAATCAATTTTCCTCTTATAAATAAATGATTGGAATGGGTTTTATAAATACATAATGAAACATTTTACTTTAACATTGGTGCACAAGTAAAGTGCACAATACATCTATCTGCTGCTAACAAGAAAATAGTGTATCAACTCATTTTCTTTTCAGTTGACATTCTTACAATTTAAATGTATAAATATCACATTATTTATATTCACTTGCTAAACGTACTATTTTCTCTGATAAATATAATATAAAATTATATTATGACAAACAATATGTATTGTGGGACCTATTGGTGCCAATTTTTTACTTAACCAGCTCCATGGATGACAATAATTAAAAACCCATCCAAACAAAGAATTAGGCCCTTATTTGGGGGGGGGGGGGGATGTATTGACAAAATTGTTGCTTGACAGTGTGCCATGTAATTTATGCCATAGCTGTCACATTGTACTCATGAAAAGCCTTTTGTACTCGGGGGACATAAAACATGCATACAATTATTCATTCTGTATTTGGAACTTTCAACATCATATACTGAAATTTTATGCTTTAATAGATACAATTATCAGACACATTGAAAGCTTGATATCTGTACAAACAATACTGGTTTATATAAATAATTCTCAGGAGAGTGTTACGTTCTGTGTGGGCACGGCTGATCCGGGGGATGAGAACCCGTGCATTCAACTATCGGAGCATGCGTAGAGTCCCACATGCCGGGGCCACACAACTGACACAAACCAGCAACAGTACACGGTATTCGTGGCATCTGCCTGAACTGGTACAGCAGCCCACGAGCCTGAAATGATAAAAATTTTGTGGTAATGGTATGTATGCTAAGATGATGACTAAAGAATATTTTAACTTATCAAATATCTTAAAAAACTGATTAACCGGTGTAACAACTCAAGTATCATAATTTGACTATTGTTTGGAAAATTAAAATTTTTATCGAGCACCTCTTAATAAATGGATTATCCGTAAAACATGGTGCTATCGTATGTAAATATCACAAAGGCATGTTTACCTTCCGCAGAATTACTTCGCCGTCCATGTACATGGCTAGAGAGCTGAAGTGAAGAAGCATTTCATCTGTGCGGAGATCTTGAGCAATAACATCATCAGCATAAACACAAATGATGGCCAGGCAGAGGAAAAGGTGGAAGTAATCTGTAAGGTAGTTGGCCCAGCAAGCCTCCCACATCTTCAGAGCAACAGGCTCTGGAAATTCCCGCTTGAAACACCTTTATTAGACGGAAAGTATGGTTTAAACAAACACTTTATTTAAGAGGTTTTGCATGTATGTACTTATCAGTATACACAAAATTAAGTTAAATAGGAGATTGTGTGTTCATAAATCAACTTTGTTGTAAAGAGTGAGGGGGAACGGGGCATGGAGCGATTTACCTTGGCATGTAAAGTGGTCAAAACATCACACAGAATATAAAGAGAGTGATGTTCTGTTGTGTTCTAAATGTTTTGCAGTATCCCATTGCTGAAAAACATATTATTTACAAATAAAATATTTCATATTTATTGCAAACATTTTTTTTAACAGGACATATTTGTAGGAATCCATTTGTGTACCACTACTAAAGACTAATGGGTAAGAAAAGGTTCCTTATAGCACAAGAGCTACAGAAGATTGCGATAAATTTGTCTTGTGATTCTGTTGATGGTAATTTGTTTTTTCCATGACATTTTCTACAATTAAACATAGTTCTGTCTTATAAGAAACATCTATTTAAAAAAACGGCACTTAAGTGTTATGGACACATGTTGGACTCAGTTTCAATATTGCTTTTGTAAAGGTATTAATAAAATGAGATATTTAATAGGTTCGCAATCAGAAGATTTTAGACAGTCAAAATCATCCTATTTTTGAAAGAGTTGGATGTTGGAGAAGTGAAATATTAAATTATTTTAATCACACAATACTTTATGCTGCTTTTAAAATCACATCCACCAGTAGCAATTAACTTACAGCAGAATCCACCGGTGACAGAAGAGAAGTTCGAGGGCATCTGCGTGTCTGAGTAAGTGGTTGTGGAAATCTGGTACCATAATGCGAATTAACTCTCTGAGGTAACACTGAAATGTGCAAGAATTTTTTGACTTGAATAAGATTATGGACGTCTGTGTAACAATAACAGAAGCTCTGTAAGAAACTTTAATGTACAACAGTCGAATGAATTGATTACCAGGTTTTTGTCCATATCATTGTCGGTAGGAGTGCACACAAATATTGCCTTCTGCATTAGACCAACAAAACACCAAAAAGTGTCTGATTCATTCTGTATCTCAGTGAGAACTGGTGCCAAAAGGTCAGACATCCCTTGTGTGTAGCCAAATCCAGGATTATAAACGGCGTAATTCAATAAAATATTCCTACAATAAAAACAGGAAATATAGAGTGGTTTCTTAACACACAATTACATTTTTAAACTATAACTTATATGTACATATATAAAGAAATTGCATGGGAAAGGGATATATGTATAGCAACATAAATTAAGAAAGTCTACACACTCAAATTTATAAATTTTGAAAGGTTCTAATTTTTACATAGAAATTGATATCATCTCTGCTTTAAAAGAATAATTTTAATTGAAGATAGTCTGAACTGATAAGTTGTACTTAAGGTAATGAAATGAGGAATTCCATTGACTTGACACTTCATCACTTACTTCATCACCTCTATATTTGGGTTATCCTCTCCAGCATAGTAAGGATTTCCACGGTCAGTTCTGATCACATCTTTTTCCACGATGCACTGGATGTTTCTCCAAAAGTTTTGAAAATTTTCTGGGTCCATTTCTAGTCTTCTACGTCTACAACAAAATTACTTTTAACGATACTTTAAAACAGAAGGCACAGTAAATTATTGAAGAATACAAGTTTTCCGCTTACGTTATTTCGTGGTATTCCTGTCTACGAATACCTAAAATCTGATCTCTTTCTTCACATGTGCTCTGGAATGAGTAGAAGTGAAGAAGGAAGGGCCAAACTATTTTTCTTACTGGTGGAGCCAGACCACCAAAAAATATGCCCTATGGGGAAATTAAAAAAAAATTAATTAATGTAATAGGCATTCAATCATTAAAAATGATAACTATTTAAAATTAAATTCCACAAGTTCCATGAAACATGTACACACATCAAACGAAATAGTATTAATTTTGTTTGTAAGGATGTGGTTGAAGAATTTCTTGGAAAAATTAAATAATGATTATAATATGATGATAAGTCAGTATTTCATCTCGATAACTCTTACCGTTCTACTTACTGAATGCTTTATTGTTGGTCTCTATATCAACTTGATGCTTAGCTGTTGACATGATTAATTAGCAGAAAAACTGCACATGTTCAAATATCATTAAATTAAAATAAATGGTCTATCACAGCTTAACAGAGCACGTTCTATGTAAAATATAAGAACACATTTCCTAAAAGTCAATGCTAAGGCAAAGCTTTATTTCCTGTTATGTTTTCCTATTCTGACTGCTTATGGAGCTTAAAATTAATTTCTATTAACCCATTCATGACGTTCACGTCATTCAGAACTGGGCTTTTAAATACGTTGACGTGAACAGAGGACACTAGTGTTAGCTTACATGGCTTCTTGTGGCATTGGGAGAGTGACTTTTCTACATTAGTTTACTTTTCATAAACATTTAAATGTGAAAATACATTCTAATGTGTTTACATATGCAATATTTAAAGAAGTGTTAATTGGCTGATGTACCTTTCTTAATGTGAGGTCATCCTCTAACTGTCCATCTTCATTGAGCAAACTATTCCATGTCTCTTCATCAAGTGGTGCAGCATGACCTTCCTCAGGGTGAAGTTCTTCCTGACTGACTTCTGGCCTGAAAATAATACCACAACTATGTTGTAAGAATATAAAAACAAGTGTGTTATACATGTAGTTTATGTTTAATTTAACTGTATTACCTGTCATTACAGGTTAATAAATTTGTAAGTGAACACATTTCAATGCTCTGAATAGCATATTTCTTCAGTCTATTAACACACAGTTAACTGATGTCTACATGCCAGAAATATATTAATATAATCAGTAGATATTTACAAAAGTAATGCCTTATAAAGCAAATAAAACTGTACAATTTATATTAACAAATTTTGAATTTCAAGTGCTTAATGAATTTTAAATCGTCGCCATATGTATTGATAAGACATGTTTTGACAGTAGTTTATTTACTGGTAATTAAAATGTTTTCTACCGTATCACTAGTGATACATTATTCAGTCTATTAATGTTCTGGTAACTGATGTTTCCCTGCCATGTTCATTTACCTGCAAACCATGAAGTGTCTGTACGGAAGACTATCGTCAACAGATGGCTGTGGTGAATGAAGTAAGAAATTCCATTCCTGAAGGACCCTGGCTAAACGATCAAGACCTCCGTGGTGAAAATGGAGAATTTTATATTGACTTTCCCTTGATGCTACAACTAGCTGACCACAAGTACAAGCAATGTCATTGAAAAACAGTCTTAATGATCTCATCTGACCTGAAACAAAAGGTATAGTGACTGAAAATTTAAAGAAATAAATACTTTTATGAGTGAATTTTAATATAAATTGAGTGTGATTCTATTTTGTACTACAATAATTCAATTATTCATTGAATGAATTTTTTTTGTACATTTACATGGACTAGAGAAATAAATACTTTCCTATGCATACATTAGGTTTTATAATTATGCCAGCTATAAATAACATTTAGGACCACCTGAGAATTTATTACATTAAATTTTGCTCTCAGGGTAGTAAAATTTTTTGGTTTGCTCCAACGACCTACTTAGATCAACAGAAAAGCGCCGACACCGGTGAGTTCTTCTAACTACCGGAGAAGCGGTTACACTTTCAGGAAAAGTTAGATTGTGCCGTAGAGCTAACAGCTCTGGAGAACTCATCCAAGTAGGTACATCTTCTACAAAAGAATACCTGCTGTTAGTATGTTAGTGGGGAAGAAGAGGAAAGAATGAATGATACAGTTAAAAATATTTTTTAAATACTTTTGAATCTTAAACTTATGCTAAAATAAAATGAATATTGCATACATATGCAGATGCGCCTTTTTAAATTGTTAACATATCACTTTAATTTGAAAATAATGAAATAACTACTCAGTTGTAACAACTTTATATTTTAAAGTATCACTCAATAAATACTCTATTTTCAATTGAATACTGATAAAATAATACATGGAGAATACAATTATACCTTTTAAGCAATATGATTAAATAACATCAATTTAATTATTTCCATAGTTACATGTATGCATGCTATAGAATCTATAGCAAGCTTGTGTGTTTCTGTACATCATAGTGTTATCTTTAACATTCTAGTCATGACTTTTCAGTTGAAGCTCACCTCCAGTTGCACCCAAGTATGATAACGGTGCAGCTAAACTGCAGCTAGACGCTTGAGAAGGCGACGGGCTCGGCTGATGATCCCTCGACATCTCACTGTTCTCCACACTGAGATTTTTATTGGTTTCATCATCAATTTCGCTAAAAAATGAGACTGTATGTAGATCAGATCCTTGTGTTGAGTCTTTGGGCAAACTCTGGACCGTGTCCAGGTCGGGGGTGAAACTATTGTCTTCGACACTACTAACTGTGACACAGTTCTGAACACTTTCTGGTTCTGAGATGGTGGGAGAACTCTCTTTGTTCTCTGTAAGACACTTTTTCTGTCCATAGCCATTTGAATTTGCTTGTGAACTGTGGTCAAAAGTACTGTAATGTGATTCTACACTTTCAGCTGAACTCTGTCTACAATACTCAGGAATGTCACTGTTACATTGAGGCACTAGTTCTCTGTCCGAAGACGACTTACTAGAAGAGTTGATAAAATCAGTCTGCTCGTCACTGCTGACAAGAAATGAAAATTGAATATTTTTTGCATTTGCAGAGGAAAGCAAATTTGCAATGTTCCATAAATAAGGATGAGGTTTGAGCAAAAAATAATTAGCGAGTCACTCAAAATATTATTTAACCTAAGCTTGTTCAGCACTAAGCAGTTATAAAGTGACATAATTGAAAATTAAGCAAAAAATTTATCTGACATTAAGAAGGCTAGTGTTATTGAGTAGTGTAAGCATTAGTGATGTTCTTAAAATAAATTAAAAATGTTAGAAAGCCTAAGGAAGACTTGAAAACTGCAAAAATATTTATTGTAAACCATTGCGAGTAGGATTTTCTCACAATAAGTTATGTTTACTTACTGCCCACTTAACGACGAACGTTTTTCAATTGTCCAGGGATTCTTCCTTAATGTAGTGTTGGGAATCCAAGTGAGGCATAGTGTAGGCTTGCTGTAATCCACGCACAGCTGGCAATTTACAGTCAAGTAACCGGGATGGTGAACAACATCGCAGTCTTGTCGGAGTAGTGTGGGGGGATGCACACACACGTTGTTTTTACCTGTGGAACATGAAGAGTATATAAACTTCCTTTATTCTTTAACTTATGCGAATCGATTTAGAGCACTGAATGCCCTTAGTTAGCATTTTACTATGGAGTCTGCTTTTTAAAAAGACTGCTTTGTAAGTATTTGTTCTGACGAATGTCTTCACATAATAAATTCCGTCATGTGTTACCATGAAACACACAGTGGTCTCACATATTTAATAGATTAAACATGAATTTTGATCCACTTTTAAAGATATAACAGTTATTTAAACTTTCCATTATAGAATTCGAAAGAGCAACTGTAGAGAAATGCATAAAAATATGTGAGAAGTGGAAAATGACAATTTTTAAGGCAAAAATTGTGAAGGAAAGAAATACAAAGTAGTTTGCTGTGAGAATATATATTTTAGTTTTCTGTCTTTGCATTTAGTTGTGGTAATGAATAGAGCAATGTTTTATAATTGTAATAATTACACCAGACATGTGTATTAAATGTTATATGGTGGAAGAAAGTAGAAAAATTCTGTATATATGTTGCCTTGTATTTGTTGATTATTTATCACATGTTGTTGTGGTATTCACTCCTAAGACTGGTCTGATGCAACCCTCCATGCTAACATATCCTGTGCAAGCCTTTTCATTTCTATGCAGCTACCACAACATACCTTAGCGTATTCCATCCTTGGCCTCCCTCTTCTGTTCTTACCCCCACACACTTCCCTCTAATGCTAATTTTACTTGACCCTTGTGTCTTAAAACGTGGCCTATTAATCAAACACTTCTCTTGGTCAACATCCCTCATATTGTTTGCACTTCCCCTATTCTGTTTAGAACACAAATAATATGAAATAAAGTTTATTCCTACTTTTATAGATTTATTTGTTGGAAGAAATTTGATTTCACGAACATACTCATGCTCAACATTTTAGTAACCTCTCTGAATAATTTATATTTTATCTACATAGTAATCTCACCTTTTCTGTGGATAGATTTTGATAGAAATATTGGTTATCATAATGAGATTACAAATTAGGAATTTGTACATTAATCAGGAAAGAATTTCTGTGTTTAATCATTTTGTTTGGTGACAATCTGCACTTCTTAAAACATTATTTTCAACCCTCAGTAATTGGGTTGAAATTCTTTTAAATTTTCTTGTCCTAGGAAATTAGAGTGCAAACAAATCATTAACATTTGGTTCATCATGTTGGATGTCATCCTCAAATTTACTTCAGCTTCAAAACCTATGTTACATTTAAATATATTGTCATTCAGACGTTATTTAGATCTGTAGAGTTCCAAATAACAGTCTGCACCCCTCACACAAATTGTGAAATTCAATTTTATTGAAACTACAGTTTCCCATTTATTCTAATGTGTTAAATATTCATTAGATAAAGTAATAACTACTATATTTTGGTAGCTGTTAGGGTTGTAATGATTAACTATTGAACGTCGGTGTGTATGGGAATATTTTATTAGTTAATACAGGATGGCTATGACTGGCCTTCTGCTTGTCTTTCACACTTGGGTAAAGCCTGATATAAATCTCAATTTAATTAGTGTACAGATAATAATTAAAGGACTATGTTATATTATCATATAAATTTATGTAATTCCATTTTTATCATAATAGTTAATGAATAGTTTTTATTATCATTAGTGTAACAAATGGATTACAGTTTTTAGATTAAAATTACAGTGTCAACGTCTTTATCAATTTTATTACTTAATTTATACTATGTTTAGGATGGAATTAGGTAGAGAATGCACAAATTCAGAAAAGAAAAATAGGAATACATTGGGAATGTGATCTTGTAGAACAAATTTAAAAGTAACTAAGAAAATGAAATAATAGATGTATTTTAAGAAAACCATAATTAGGTAAGAGAAAAACGTAACCAGAAGTAGATGCAGATTTAGGGTTAATAAGAAATAGGAACTGTTGTGACAGAAGGTAATGAGGACTGGAAAAGACATTGATTAAAATATTAAGTAACTGTTATTTGTAGGTGAAAAGGTTGGGACATGATGGGCCACATAAATGTAGTCATACAACTTGGCCCTGGCAAATACATATTTGTAGACACGAAATGTCTAATTTGAGGATTCGAAAACAAAATATAATGAAATATTTCACTGATATTAAAAGCCAATTTTATTTCAAATGAATATAACATTTAAAATTTTAACAAAAACATGAAATCTTTAAATACTTGATTGAATGTATTCCTTAAAATTTTATGTTAAAATACAGTAAGTAAATGTTTAGTATAAATCCCATTTAAAATGAGCTGTCAATATTTTTGTAATTTTAAAATTAACTAATGGTTTCCTTTTTGATTAGTACATCGGTCTATTTGCCAGACAGAATTTAGTAATAAACTAAGTAGTAACAAGACGTCAATGCCATGTTTAGTACTTCGTATTAAAAGTTCATTAAATAGGCTGATTGACATCTATTTTCAAGATGTCAGATTATTTTTAAATATTAATTTGGCATTTCTTTTATTTATGTTAAAATCAACAAGTAACATTTTTAAAGTATTTATTCACATAAGTTATATTATATAAATTAAAGCCTCAAAAAGGGATGAAATATTATAATAGGATTAATTAAATAGTGATAAAATTTATTGCTGACTTATTGGTTGTCTTTTTACTTATTTATTTAAAGTCAGAATATTATGGTTGCATATAAAATATTCTTAAAATGGTAAATTTAGCTGTTGAATATTTTGATTTTTCATGTTTTTTTTCTCTCTTTTTAGAGGGATCAGGAGAATAAATATTTGTTGAGATATTAATATCTTTCTTTTACTACTGTTGCTGGATGTACCAAGTATGGATGATACTACATTGAATTTAATGGGATCATTAAGAGCTTTTTTCAGTCTATTTAAAATTTACTTTTATTTAATTTGTATTTTTTTAATTGGAAATTGAAATATGTTAACCATCTTTAAGAATATACATATTTCCTTCCTCTAATCTGTTATTGTAAACCCTTGTTCAGTTGTGACACTTTTGTAATTTGAAAGAATTAACCATGTCTCCTTCCCTTATTCTACACAATATTTTCAATGAATATAATCACTATCAGCTAGTAAAACAAAGTTTCGTGTTCACATATGGCATATTTAACCTTTAATGAAACAGAATTTTGGTAGACGATAACTTATGTTTTCCAAGGTGTAACATAAAACGAGTAATTGCAATAAGCTTAAAAGTCTCAAGGCTTCTAATATTGATACATAGATAATGAAAGTGTCAAAAAAGATTATTACAAAATTCAAATTGTCATGCAAAGCAGGTATGGAACCAAAAAGATTGGGAAATGAGGGGGAGGGGGGGGGGCGGCATCTGACAAAAAAGTAGCAAGAACTGATAATACACTTTTATGGGACGGAACGTGTCGGGGAAGTGGAATATTTAAGTTTTGTCAAAAGCGTTGTATGCATGCTATGTTGCCAAGCGACACGATTCACGAGAAAGCTTTAAGGTAATGTCACTCACAGAATACAACTTCCCCATCATTGAAAGGTGGCGTGGAAGTTGTTGTATGTGTGCCTAATATATAATTGGACGCTTTCTTGAAGAGTTTAGGAAGGGGCATTGTTTTACTGATCAAATGGAAATCTGACAGGTTTCCACAACAGTCGACCTTTCCATGGTACTACCGAATACGACTGGGGTACCAGAAAAAATAATAATAAAGCAACAGGGCAAAATGTGTCACTCAAATGCAACAGCCCACACAGTCCCGTAACTCCGTCGACTACGACGCCTGTCGACAGTCGTCGAGATGTAAATCGACATGAGCTAATCGATTTCTTTATTTACCACAAATTCGAATCTGTGGTGCTTTGCTTGAGTCCTCAAACAATAATGACATGCGGTAAACAATTACTGGCCCGTTTAAAATAAAAGATTATTCTGAGAAACTGTGTTATCAAATGCTTCTTACTCCCGTTGATCCTACCGGCATCTTCATGTATATTTTCACACTTCCAGTTAAATAAAACGTGAATAATCAGGGTATTTTCTGAAATGCAATGTTTATTTCCTTGTCGTTGTTGTATTGAGCCCTTAGACTGGTCTGATGCTACCTTCCATGCCAAACACCAGTCATTCTATTCAGTATGTTTTTCTATTTACTAGAACAATCTGTCTGTTACTTATTCACATTTTAATTATAAACATTTTTTGTTTGGATGATATTTTACGTGCCATTTGTTATTAGGCTTTACTCATTTATTAATGACTGTCATCATTTGGTTTTGTGAAGAGTCTTGAAATTGATTTTTACATTTCATCAGTATTACAATTAATGAAGCACATAATTTGCATCCCGAAAAGGTTAATGTTTAATTTTTGAATAAAATTAAGAATTATTTTGCTATATAAATGATATGAGCATAAAATGCAATTATTTTTCATAAATAATGGACAAATGCTTCTATCAATCATGTTGTCCATTAAATTTGAATTTTGTCGTACAGGTAAATTTGATTGAACTTCTGCTGTAATTGTTTTGACAGTAAACAGAAAACATGACTTCAAATTCAGACGTCTACAAACGTAAGTTTTTTTCTTCATATAAATAATGTTGCGCTGTGTATTCTAGCAATTATTCATTACTGATCATTTTAATTAAAAGTCCAATTATGACTTGTCTTTAATTGTAGACTAAACAAAGTCTTACTAATTAAAATGCTTAAAGTAATAAAAATGTTTTTTTTAAAAAAAGAAAAAAGAAAATAGCGCTTGTGCATACAAGCATTGTCAAAGCTATGTAATAAAATGATTTTAAATAAACATTTTACAATGAATCAGATTTAGTCTATTGGCTATTATTAATGGTGAGTAAACGGCTGGTGTAAAATTGAAACCTGGTTAAAGTAGCCTATTATCGCTTTTAGCATCGCCTGGAGAAGAGTTACTTGCAATTGATTATGAAATTAATGAAATTGATGCTGCCATCCAAAAACTCAAGGAAAAGAAACAAGTGCTTTTGCAGAAGAGACAAGCAGTTAAGGATGAAGTATTGCTACAGAAAAGCCAGTCATTGGCCAAACAAAGCTGGGATGAAGAAAGTAAGACAATATTCAGATTAATTGTCCATCTCCTTTTATTTTGAATATTTCACATTTCTTTTCTAATGTTGGGAGCATTAAATTTATCAAAAATTGGACGTAGCTCAATTTCTTTGGTTTAAATCTAGGTCATCATACGAGTGTCAGTTTTAGTGAATGTTGTATTTAAGGGCATCATTTATATGTTAACGTATGCTAAAATAATTCTGATTATTTTTCAAATGATTTATTATTTCTAACATATATTTATTTGTTTTTCTAGACTCATTTTAAATGGTCTTTAATAAGATTAATATATAATTAAAGTTTAAATAAGGCCAAAATTAGACAAAAATAATTAGTGAAGCATAACAAACTACAATTTATAATCAACTACATGTTTTGATCCAGATCAGGACTGAAACATTTAGTTGATTTAATTATAGTTTGTTGTTTCAATAATTTTTTGTTTGTTTTTTGCCTTATTTAAACTTACAGACATTAATAACTATAATAGTAGTATATATTGCTTAACAATATCATTATATTTTGTTAGAGTAATATCTTTTGTAACACACATAATGTAATAGGGTTCCCCTGGTCGAAAGAACTCTCATCGAAACTGCAGAACACGTTCAAAATCTCCACTTTTCGTCCATTTCAACTGGCAACCATGAACGCAGCTCTATCAAAAGAGGATGTTATACTCATTATGCCGACTGGTGGAGGAAAATCTCTATGTTATCAGTTACCGGCGCTTGTCAGTGAAGGTACATCTATTTAATTCAAATGTAACTTTCATTCATGTTGTACACTACTTTGTTCAATTCAATTAAAGATTTTACCTAACATTCAATTTCACAGGAGTCACTGTTGTAGTTTGTCCATTAATAGCCCTAATGGAAGACCAGATAATGGGGCTGAAAAAACTCAATGTGGCTGCTGAAATGATAAGCAGTGCTACTCCTGCAAAACAATTGACAATGATTCTGACAGTGAGTTAAAAATCAAGTTCTCTATACTTTTTTCACAATTAAAAATAAGTTCCAATTTAACCCCTTCTTTTTTCATTGTTGTTGTAGTGTTCAGTCCTTAGACTGGTCTGATGCAACTCTCCATGCTAACCTATTCTGTGCAAACCTTTTCATTTCGATGTCCAACACACACTCGCTAATCTGGTGCTACTTTTACTAGACGTCAAGTCTTAAATCTGACTTATTAATCTATCCGTTCTCTTGGTCATAGTCCTCACTATTGTTCACTCTTATCTTATTCTGCTTATAACTTCTTGGTTAGTTACTCTATCCACCCATTTCATTCTTCTATAGCACCACATTTCTAAAGATTCTATTCTTTTCCTGTATTGAACTTCTACCGTCCATATTTCGCTCCCATTTAATGCCACACTCCATGCCAACATTTTTAGTAATGATTTCCATAATTCATACTTATATTAGCTGTAACTAAATTACTGTTTCTTGTCTGTGATAATCCTACTCTAGTTATTATGTTGCCCAAGTAACTTCCTTCCCAATCTAATACAGTTTGCTATTCCACTATTTTCCATACCACCTTGGTTTTCCCTCTATTAATCCTCTTGTTGTACTCTTCCTCCAGGAACATGTTCATACCATATATTATGGTTTCTGAGTCTTATTCTGTCTCTCCTAATACCACAATATCAAACTTGTCAACTCCGTCAAAATGTTATCAATTCCTGGCGCTTTACCGTTGCTCAGGCCTGTCAGTGTCCTTTAAAACTCCAGCCTTAAAATTTTTTCCCTCAACTCTTCATCATCCCCCTTATCTTCTTCTTCTATAACTGACTGATCTAGATTTCCATCGTGATACAGCTCTTCAAGATATTTTTTCCATCTTTCTGCCTTTTCTTTATCTAGAATTGGCTTCCCATCTGCTCTTTTGATGTTCTTGCTAATATTTTTCTTCTTTCTTCAATTTTCCTACAAGCTGAATCTATTTTCCCTTTCGCCATGAAATCTTCAACTGCTTTGCATTTCTCTTGGAGCCAAGCCTCTTTGACTGTTTTGTTGCACTTCCTATCTATGTCATTCTTCAGGTGCCCGTACTGTTCTTTACCATTTTCATCTCATGTTTTCCTATTGGTCTGAGTTATTCTTTCAATTTTTTTTTCAGCGGCTGTTGTCATTCTTCCTTAAAGAGTACTCATTTCTCTTCAATATTGTTTCTCTCTCCTTTTTCCATTAATCTGCTCTTGATTTCTTCTTTGAAACTCTGAAGAACCTCCTGTTTCAATTTTTATAATTTCCATCTCTTTGTTTTAATTGTCAGTGTTAAAGCTTTTATGTTTGACTGTATGTTATTTGTGTTGCTGTTAACATAACACCTTTGATTTCATTATCTGTAACATTTCTGTGTGAAAGATGTTGGTTTTGCAGATGTTTATTGTTAGATATCGTACGTTTCAAATGCCACTGGGTGTTCCGTGCCGTGAAACATTTGAGTTCTAGAAATCTGAAAGCCAACTTAAGATGAATCACAAATTATTTATCTATTTTTCATCTTCACAAAACAAAGAATTATGTATTATTGGTCTTGTCATATTAAAGCATACTTAATAATACAGTGATTTTTGAAATTTTTATTTAATATTGTAGGCAATGGTTGATAAAAAGGCTCCTATGAAACTGTTATATGTGACACCCGAAAGGATGGCTAAGAGTAAAAGGTTCATGACAAAGCTCCAAAAAATGTACACTATGAAACGCCTATCACTGATTGCTATTGATGAAGTACATTGCTGTTCACAGTGGGGTCATGACTTCCGACCCGGTAAGTCCCAGTCTCTATTTCATTTATTAATAATTGTGTAAATCTTTTTCACTTTCTGTTTGCAACAAGGTTTCTAAATTAATATTTTCAAGATAAAATTATATTTTCAATGCACGTGTAAACATATTTTATCTTTTTTTGGGATCCCATGCTCGATTTCAGCTAAATAAGCCAACAAGTTTACTAATTTAAGTAAACTAACTGGAATTTTCTGTCGAATTGTGTTACAGATTATAAATTCTTAGGAGTGTTGAAAGGAATGTTCCCTGATGTTCCAATCCTTGGTCTTACTGCCACTGCTACATCCAAGGTTATTGTAGATGTGCAAAAAATGCTGAACATTCAAGGATGCTTAGTTCTGAAGGCAACTTTCAACAGACGAAATCTTTACTATGAGGTACTCTCGTGTAGTTAAACTTTTACCATCTATTCTGCTTTCACTTTGTCACTTACAAAAATTATTTTTTTACTGTGCCGAATCGACAAATGTCTTCATTGTATTTAGAACATTTAAAGTAGCTTTCTACCTTGTATCATATTCATCTTTAGCATAATTTCATTTATCTGACACCCAGTGCCTCGTCATTAACATTATGTATTCTAACGCAGTTTAATCTTCATACTTTTGTATAGTGTTACACTACTCGGTCAAGACCTTTTCTCTGCCCATAATTAAACCCAGCAATTTGAATAAATACTCATGTTCTGGTAAAATTTAACTATTAACTTTATTAATAAAAATTAAACTTGCCTTTAAATTCAAGAAAACCACAGAAACATAATTTTACAGTACATTTGTACAATCAACACAATGTTATGTTATATTCATTGAAACAAAATAATTGAAGTTTTTGCCTGAAAGGTCATCCATTGGCAGCAAATTTACAAAATAATTTCAGTAACCAATTTAAACACAACTTTCACAGCTAAATATGAGATGAATATGGCCAGATTGAAAGCTCCTGGCTGAAATAAAGAAGAGAATTTTGACAACTTTAAATTGGTCTGTTATTATTTTTAAAAAAATTAAGAGACCTAGATATTTGTGTGAGGACCGAATCGTGTCAATTCATTCATGTCGCCATGAGAGAACATTTAGCTGCTGCATTTTTCCCTCTCCATAATTTTTTTACTTTTCTTATGTTTCTTGGTTCCAGGCTTTCCTGGTTGTAAGTTTCTTAATATTTTGTCATCTTATTAATTTTGATTGTGGTAAAATAAATTTTTGTGCTGTTAGAATTGGTATATTTTAGTTTGTTAGTGTTAGGTGCTTGATATGTTCCATTCAAGTCGCACAATAAGGCCTGCTCAATCAGAAAACAAATGTGTTCAATATTAGCATATATTGTGTTTGATCCTACTGTACACGTGTAGACATTTGCTATTTGTAGTATATCTCACACTCAATTCTAGGTTAGAATAAAACCAAACAGTCAGGCAGATTGCATTTCGCAGTTGGAAGATCTGCTAAAGCGAAAATATGCTCATCAGTCTGGAATAATCTACACAACTTCTATAAAGGAATGTGAGGAAATCATGAAAGGACTTCGGGAAAGAGGAATCGCCTTAGGAATGTATCATGCTAATTTGGATTCCGAACTAAGGAGTAAAGTTCATTTAAAGTGGCTCAATGGAAGTTATCAGGTATGAATTTGTCAGTTTCATTATCATAAAGGTGTGGATAATGCAAATTGTATACATTGAAAGCAATAATAATTCAATAAAATATTTATTAATTTAGTCTTTAAACAAAACAGCTCTGTTTATCATGATAAAAATTTTCCATGTTTTCTTAAGCTCAAGTCATAATTGAATAAAATGATATAATTCTGATGGGATTGTACATATAAAATTATTAAATATTTCTTACATCATTGTCTAATAAAAATTACAGTAGCACTATTATTTACTGAAAGCAAATGAATTATTTATAAATTTGTAAAATTTCTTTCAGGCTGTGGTAGCAACTATTGCATTTGGTTTAGGAATAGACAAACCTGATGTACGCTTTGTTATACATCATTGCCTTTCTAAATCAATGGAAAATTTCTACCAGGTAAAAGCTTTTTATCTCTTACAAAAGCAGTACTATATCATCTATTGTAAACTAGTCTATTTTATTTCTACATTAATATTAAACCTAAGGTTTGTTTACTTCTTCATCCTACTTATAATGTTTTGGTTTTTGCCACTCACAAACACATTTTGCTAAAATAATTTCTATCTGCCCGTACAACAGCAATAATTTATTTACTTGCATCAGGAAATGACATTGTCAGGTTAATTTAAAAACAATTAAGAACGAAAGGAAAGAGAGATAGAAAGTAGGTGACTTATCTGATGGCAGGCACCATGTAGGGTTTGAAGTTATAAATCTTCAGAAAGGAGACGTTTCCAGTGATCGGTCAGCTGTTGACTGATCTACAAATCCTAGCTAATGCTACGTGACTTCAAGTTATTCTAAATAATATTTCAGGTTTTAAATCAATTATCGTCTGGTATTGAAATATTTAAATGAAATAATTTTGTGACCAGTTTATTTTTCAGACAGTTTTTTCTTTAAAAGAAATAATGTTTGGTTAATATTTGCACCTTCTTCAGGTTTTTTTTCCCAGTCAGATTATTGTTACATCCAGTCCATTGTTAAAATTTAACATATTAAAAAATAACAATTTTTTTAAGCGTGGTTGGAAACTTCCATTGAGCAACGGTTTACATGTGGATGTAAGAATAATCCAATTGTGAAAAAAAATGCACTGAAACGTCATTTAATTAAAGATAAAAATTGTCTGAAAAAGGGCTGGTTGTAAAATTGTTTCATTTAAATATCTTTAGGTTAATTGGCAAAGGCCAATTACCAATACATGGCAGGTAAATGTTAAAATAATTACTTACTGTTGTAATATTTCGTAAATCTAATAAAAGTAATAAGTTTATCAAATTAACTGTGCCCGTTGCAACTGGTTGATGTGAAGTGAATAATATTTTTAGCCAAAATATTTTTTCACTGTTTTTCTGTGCTTTCTACTATTTGATTAGCATATGATGATGATTTTGTTACGCATTTAAAATTCTGCATTAGGAAGTCATTGTAGCTTTACTTTTTCTCAGGTAGCATCAGTTAATACTTTGTTCTTAAATTTTTCAACCATTGATTTCTTTCTTGAAATGTTTGTCTATTCATCTAATAGTATACATCATTTTCTGGTCTTCTAGGAAAGTGGGAGAGCTGGTAGAGATGACAAACCTGCTGATTGTGTTTTATTCTACAGGCTGTCTGATGTATTCAAGCTGAGTACCATGGTGTTCTCACAGCAGACTGGACTTGAAAATTTGTATGGGATTTTGGCTTATTGCTTGGATTCTGACAAGTGAGTGTTTTTATTCTTTTATTTAATCCTTACTAATTTATTGCTTTTCTTTATAAAGTTGGCAATATTTTAGCATGAACATTCAGTGAGATATAATTTTTTTATGTTAGGTGTCGTAGATCGATAATAGCTTCACATTTTGGAGAAGCTTGGGAAGCCGCCGACTGCAAGGCCATGTGCGACCACTGTCGAAGACCGTGCGAGCCTAAGGAGGTGGATATAGGAAATTATTGTCGATCTCTGTATCAAATAATACAGAATGCTGCGGGGGCTGATATCAAGCTCACAGGTTAACTTACAATATACGTTGTGTCAAATTGTTTTTCTGATGAGGGAAAACTTAAAATTACTGTTATAACTTCCATAATTCCAGCACAAATGTTAATTGATGCATGGCTTGGGAAAGGGAAAGCTAACCTAAGAGTCAACACCGTTCCAGTACCTAAGTTAGATCGTGAAATCTGTGAAAACATAATTGGTCATCTGCTTGTCGAAGGCTACTTCCGGGAAGATTTCCACTTCACTCCCTACTCTACCATCAGTTATATCATAAGAGGTATGATTCAATTTAGTCGGCAAAATTGTAGTTTATTAAAAATTGGAAAAAGTATTGACTGTGATTTTTGTTAGTCTGTGTGTTGATTACATTGATATTTTGATGTTTAAGTATAAAACAATCTCAACTTCTGGAATTAGAAAAATAAAACGATCCCAACATATAGTGTTTAAAAATATCACCGTAGCCCATATTTTATCTCCAATCAGTTTCAGTACTCAGAACCTAAGTGTTCGGTTTACTTTTTCTACCAAAGATGTTAATATGTAAATATTTGTTTGTTACCAGAGAATAAATTGTCTTTTTATCAACCTATAGTTTTTATACTTCCAGTTAAAGGTGGAAATATTTTCTAATGGATAAATAATTCTTGGGATTCCAGCCTTGTAAACTCGTCAATAACACTCAATGTTTTGATGTCATAATCTTTTGTCGAGGATAATGATGGCTCAGACAGTCATTCAATTGTCGTATATGACAAATTTACCTGTTGGAATCGGAAGAAAAGTTATATAAATTCCTCTCGGGTTTCCAACTGGGTCAAAGAGATTATCAGTGATGTTTCAGTGACTTCAGTCTGAAGAAGATGACAAGCCAGCCATTGAAATGTCAATGATAATCTCTTTGATCCGGAGAGGAATTTATACAATCCTTTGTTCTACTGTTTTCTAATGTTATACTTTTATGAACTGATAAATGCTTTAATTCTTTACAGGACCCAGAGCTGCTATAGTATCCAATGGGGCACACAAAATTATTATGAAAGTTAAGGGTAAATCTCTGCCATCAAACGTTGTGAGTCAGAGTAAGGAATCTGAAAAAAGTCCTTCAAAAGAGAGTGTTGGAAGAAAATTGAAGGACTCGAAAGATGTCGAACGTGATACGCAGAATACAATCTCCATTGAGAAAGTAAATAAACCAAGTCAAAGTGGTACCCGAGGCGAGAACACTGCCAAATCGGGTTTCAAAAATTCAGTTTTAAATCTTGCCACCGATAGCACACAATGTAATGAAAGGAAAAAACCTCTGAAAAGAACTGCTGATGAAATAAACTTGTGTAGTGATAGTGATAATGAAAAGCCAGTAGTAAGTGAAAAGAAAAGGAAACATATTGTAATAGATAGTGATAGTAGTAGCAGTGACTTCATCATCTAAACTTATACAAAGAAAATTTTTTTGAAAATAACTTATTATTATTTATTTTTACAAATATAATATATTTGTATATTGTTTTAATTTTTCTATACGCTTGTTTTTGTTTCACTGACTGAGAAGCGCTACGCCTGTATGCCACTGTCACTGTCCTGCGCTCCCTACTAATGAAATCATGGTTTAACGAAAGTTACTTTTCTTAAAAGTTAGCCTTTTTTATTTGTACTGTCCTATTGAAGATTTCTATGTTAATTACGATCTGTCGGGTTTGGGATCTGGTAAACGTCTATAACATAATTTTACAGCATCCTCTAAATTGCTTACATTTCATCACTACTACTTGATTTTTTTTATCTGTGGTCCAGAATTGAAAAAAGTAACGTATGTGTTTGGAATATAACTTTCTTTGGTTAATCAACTGGGCGGAGTTGTCAATTCTCCGTAATGTTTCACGATTTACAATTTCAGTTTAAGTGACATCCCTTGAAGTTGTTTTGCTGACATGCCAAAATAATGAGGAAAACTGATATAAAATCTGATAAGATGACTATAATAAATAATTCATTACTTTCATTGGTTGATACATCAGAAAAATTAATCTTTTATCATCTTTCTAAGAAATACGAAACTTCCAACTGTACCTTCTTAAAATAACTTTATAGAAAAAATGTAGTTTTTAATACTGTATTGTGTTATATATTGTATTACATAGTCAAGCTACTCAATTTTAAAACTCGCCCTGTCACAGGAATAATAAATGATTTAAAAAACAAAAAAATTAAATTTTTTATTCACAGTCGTAGTAAAGTTTCTCAAAGCGAACCTGAAATAATAATTTTGGTTGCTGCTGATACCCAAATATCATAGACTGTTGACCCGGCTGATTACCTGATGACGCGGTGTTAAACAGCTGCACCAGAAGAACCTTCAATCTTCAACTTTAATTTAGTAAATAATAATGCAGGAGACAATATCAAATGTGATAGGATGACTGAAAGAAATTCTTTATTACTTCTATTAGTTTACATATCATCAGAATAAATGGTAAATAATTATACATTTTGATTGGATTCTCCAAAAGCTTAGAATACACTTAATGGAAAGATACAGATTTTTTCAATTTGCCAGACTGTTGTAATTTGGCCTTGAAGTAGTCTTCCTCCTTCATTGCTTTTTCCAACCAGTCGTCTGTAGTTTCTGGGGCTGTAGTCTGTGTAACCGACTGCTGCAATCTTCTACTGTTCTGATGCAGCTTGGCTTTATTATATTGTTCCTCCTGCAGCGCACGCTCTAACCACTCTTCCGTTTTGGCATCTTCGCTTTCCTCGCTGTCATAATTTGGTATTCCTGATAACTTGTCTGCATGACTCTGCTGGCAGAAAAATCTTGACAACCTGTTAAATGAATAGAGAGTATTAAAGAATTTTCTGTGTAATTAGTTTTCGACTATTGACATAACTATTGTTGGTATCCGTGCTATCAATGTAATATGTTTGAGAAATTGAAGTTTGAGACAACTAATTTAAAAAATAAATTGTGATAGAACATTTTTAAAAAAACCTTTTGGTTGGTTAATTAATAAAATATGAACATAATTTAAAATAAATATTTTTTCCATTGCAGCATATGTAAAGCATTTATTTACATGCAAAAGCAAGTTAGTCAATTTTTGTATATTTATATAGCAAAATGATTTATGATTAAAGTGAAATGAAATATTGATTTTCAATTGTGGCATATTAAATGGAACTCTGAAGTCTGTATTTATTTACAAGGTTCTAAATTTCAGTGTTCTATAGTTAAACGTTCTCTGCTTTTTTCTTTTTGAACAAAGTAAAAAAGAAAAGTGAATAAGAAATGTGTCTACTTTTCTAAAATTTATTAAACTTTTGTAAAACATGTAATTCCTATAAAATGTATCAGTTGTTTAACAAATTCTGTTAGAATAATTTTATTTATAATTGTGGAACAAACTGCCAAATTCTTGAAATAAAATATATTTTGATGATGATGTTGCTGTGGTAATCAGCCCTAAGACTGATCTAACCTATCCTGCACATGCCTTCACATTTTTATCACAACTTGTGTAATCTACTTATCACAGTCCATCCTTAGCATCCCTCTTTTGTTCACTTCAATCTAATGCTTATTTTACAAGACAATAATGTCTAAAAACGTGGCCTATTAATCTATCCCTTCTCTTGGTCAACGTTCTCCATATTGCTTCCTCTTCCCCTATACCTCGTTAGTGATTTTATCCACACCCATCTCTTTCTCCTAGAACCACATTCCAAAAGCTTCTATTCTTTTCCTTTCTGCAACTCCTATCATCCATGGTTCACCTATATAATGCCACACTCCATATCGACATTTTTAGCAACGATTTCCTAATATTCGCACTTCCATTAGCCATAAGTAAATTCCTCTTCCTTGCCTGTGATATCCTACTTGAGTTATTATGCTTCGCAAGTAGCAAAATTCCTTAACTTCCTTCAAAATAGCCTTTCCCAATCTAACAGCCTTTGTTCCTATACTACACTTCATTACCTTACTGTTAATCCATAGAACTCTTCCTCCAGGACTACGCTCATGCCATTTATTATGGTTTCCAAATCTTTGTATTCTCCTAATACTACAATATCATCGGTGAAATGTAGGGTTTTTATTTCTCCTTCCTGTAATGTGATTCCTTTTCCATACTGAGTTTTAACTTTCTAAATTTGAGGTATGAAATTAAAATAGTTTTGTGAACTCTATTGGTACATAGATATTCTCCAGACCACAACAGCTCAATGTGAGACTTGGCTGTCTTTACAATATGCCTCCGGTAATTTCTGCCTTGATCCTTCTCCCAGCATCTGAGAATTCTCATTTTCTTCAGGTTCTTCCTGGAGCCATGATTTTGCCACGCCATAAAATTCACTTTGGGGTGTTCTTCCAACTACTATCTTTTCTTCCGGACCCAGCCAGGATATTTCACAAATCTAATTACATCTTCTCCTTTTTCTACATTTTTATTCTGTATCGTTCATATTTCTTTCATATCTACAAAATGTTTCATCTGTGATTCTTCTCCATTAGACGCTATTGTTCTTACGAGAATCTTGCATAACTTCATTTTTCTACTAGAGAATGTAGATTTTCCCAGTGAATAGGTTGAATGTAAAGTTCTCGGGTTAATACCCAGGTTATATAGATTGTAAAACACAGTGTTTGAAAAGCTATCTCTGTCATTGTCTTCAGGTAGTGGAATATCTTTTAAAATCTGCCTTACTGACTAGAAAAATGAATTGAATATAATTCATTTTCGGGTTTCTGTCTGGGCTATATGGATTGTAAAGTATACCGCTTCAAGAGCTATCTCCGTAATCATCTTCAGTTACCTGGCTTTCAAAACATTGTGTTTTACAATTGATATAAACCGGGTAGAAACCCCGAGAACTTTATATTCAATTCATTTTTCTAGTTAGTAAGTTGGATTTTCAAATAAATTCTTGGATGTTACCCAAATGACAACATTTCCAAATATCTCACCAAGGTTCTTCTTGGTCGACAAGTTATGGCAGCCTAATAAACAACTCCGTTTTGTTATGTAAACATGTTTCCAAGCAACTCGATTTTTAATAAATGAATCTCATTTATAGATTGTCAAAGCTGATCAAGAATGGAAAAAAAAAATATGTTTTTGGCAAGATTTTGTAATGCAAAGTGATTATGAACATTTTCCCACTAGATTACATTGAAGCAGAAAATAAAAAGCTTGAAACAAGTAACACTGTTACCTGTAATTGTTTGGTAATACTTTACATTTTATTCTTAAATTCACACATACATGTACATTACATACAATTATCAACTTCTGACTAAAATTTTATCATCTTTGTGGTTTGTTATGTGGTTGGGGGGTTGGAGGAGGAGTGAATGGTAATGACGATAGGACTTGAAGATGTGTGATAAATGATGATGGCGAGGAGAGGGGGGGAAGGGGATGATGAACATTATGTACAAGAGTAAATATTGGACAAAAACTCAGGGGGGGGGGGGTTACCTCATCAGCACAATGCAGTCCATACCTAATTTAACAACTTTGTGCATGTGCATGATGAGATGAGAAGAAGTAAAAAATAAAAAATATATATACTTTGATGACAGATTTTAGAAACACGTCAAACAGAGAAACTTGACATGTAAAAAAAGTGTAATTCAATGGAGAATTCTGGTACTTTTCCCACCGGGAGACTTCTCAGACACTCGAGGAATGACGATGTGGGTCTGCCGCAGACCAGTTTCAGGAAGGCGCAACATGTGAACTGTAAGTTATGCTCTAAATAATAAAATATGTTATGTAGAAAGTAAACATTTGATATGAAATAATGGCACACTTTTCAGGGAGTCGTCTTTAATATAAGAAAACCTGGACATCCTTACATAATGAGGAAATTATCGGAGGTAACCTGAGCTTCCGAACAAATGTTACGGTGCCAATAGTTGGTTCGGCACTGTCACCTCAAGACGTTCCTCCTAATAACAGTGAAGATTTTGAAATGATTACTAGTGTGCAGATCTGGACATCTCGAGTAGCATCACGAGCACGCCACTAAATTTTGGGTTTCCACACGGGGCTGGATTTAGAATTGAATGAGGCCCTGAGCTGTTTTTGAAATATGGCGTCCTTCTTAGCCCAGTGATATTCTATGCCAGACACAAATATGGTAAAGGGTTGAACTGAAATAAAATTAATTTTTTTTGGGGTGGGGGGAGGGGGTGTCGGGCTATTGTTTATGTATGTAGGTTATATGTAAATCCGGCCCCGGTTTCCATAGTTGTTTGTGAAAGATATTAGATTTTCTTGTGGTCACCAGTAGAGTGGTTTAGGCCAGGAAAAGACGAGCGATCGCAGCGACGAGGAAGAGCGGCGCCGAGAGGAACGACGACGAGGGCGCGGCGTTGTGCTTGGTGGAGTGCGGCGTCGAGTGCGTGTGCGAGGTTGGCGTCGCCGAGGGCGTGGTGGGTGTGGGCAAGCCCGTGGCCCCAGCCGGGGCGGCGGAGGAGGAGTTGGACGAGGCCACGACGAGGTCGTTCATGTACGACTTGGCGTCGATGAAGGCGCGGATGACGCGGTAGTTGGAGTCGTACTGGTTGGGGGTTCCGGCCATGTAGACTTGCATGCGGTTGGAGACGATCCAGAGGTAGCCCTGGTCGTCGACGGTGAAGGACGAGGGCCACTGCAGGCGCACGTGGTCCTGCGAGATGAGCTTGCTGGTGGAGAGGTCCTTGGCGGTGTCCCAGCGGTCCACGGCGCTCTCCGTGAGCGGGCCCGAGTAGAGCCGCCCCATGGCGTCCACGGTCATGGCCTGCGTGGGCGACGTCCGCTCGCCGTGGTCCTTGGCCGGCGCCGTCAGCCTGTTGCTCTTCCTCTCGCCGTGGTCGACGCCGGGGCCGACGCCCATGTCGCCGCCGCCTTGGGCGAACTGCGTCAGCGCGGACAGCGGCACGGAGTAGAGGTGCTTGCTGTTGAGGGGCGCGTAGTAGAGGCGGCGCTCCGTGCGGCCCGCCGGGTCTCGGGGCGACAGGGCCAGCCCGAAGACGTTGTAGCGCAGCTCCGTGCGGCGCTGCTCCACCTGCACGAACATGTTCTCCCCGCGCATGCTGGCCGCGTCGGTCACCTTCCAGGAGCGGCCGTCGCGGACGTTGAGCACGATGATGCCCGGCTCCGTGGCGCTGGCGTCGCTGATGTACAGCAAGTCGTCGTCGCCCACCACCACGTCGGCCAACACGGAGTCGGGGGCGGTCACGAAGCCCTCCAGCTGGTAGATGCGGACCACGCGGCCAGTCTCGGCGTCGATATGGACCACCTGCACACCGCGGGAAATTACACCTATTATTCCTTATCTAAAATAACGGAATCATGAATCTTGGAAAACTGACGAATAAAACGACGACCAAAAAGTCAGCATATAAATTTATCACTATTTATTCACAAGCGACGTTTCGTCTCCATTTTGAGACTTCATCACGCGTAAAATTTATCAATACATCATATTGAACCCGTCAGCCGAAAAGATTTTTGAATTTACATGTGAAGACCGTGTCCAGCCGAAATGATCCATATAACACACTATTGCTCCCTCAAGGGATGTTTCCATTCATCTAGGCCTAATACTTGATGAATACATGCACGGTTTGGTTTAGTAAGTGGTTGAAGGTCCTTCTGCCTGCAGTTGAGCAAGCGTTTTCCTTTCCTCAACGAATTTAGCACCCAATGCTATTAAAGAGGAGTTGCCTGTTTCAGGATCACCCTCGTGTAGCCTGTTAACCAAAAAAGAAATGCGAACCGTCATAAGTAGATGACTCAGACCGCTGTTCAAATGACTTGATGAAAAGGCTGAATAGACCTCCCGTTCAGGTCGTTGACAAGTCTTTCCCGATTCGACCAACCAACCAACCCGTCGACCTTGTCATTAGCCGCGATACGTTTCTCCTCTTTTCAACCATTCAAACCGGAGATAGCACGATTACTTGCGACGTTTCACTGGAAAGTGAAGACGAGATGAGATGCACTCGTTTTACTGGACGAGTTTCGCCCCGCTTTTCCCCGTGCAGCCCTGATTAGATTGTGGTGAGTAGAAAGGGAGATTAATCAGCAACGGGGAAACTGGATTCAGGACGAACACGTCACGAAAAAGAGATTCGACTGGATCGGAATCAACGCTCAACATTGAGATGATTAGGGGGAAGGGGAGATGAGTAAGTTCCAAGGAACCGCGTGCAGATTATATGGTTTTGGGTCCACTGACAGCTTCCACGGTAGGTCGAAGAGGTTGTTCACGGTTCATTCTTATAGAATATCGCGTGGTTTCTCTGTGATTCCAAGATCAGTACACTCTAATTTCAAGCTGCACCTCACGTTTCTTGTTTGGAAAACTTCATTTTTGATGTCCTACCACACTTGCTGCTAAATAAATAGTTTATAATGGTTACAAACAAGGTTTGTCCGAGTGGACCAAAGTAGGCTGTTGGGAGGGCCTCACGCTGTTTATAAAAAAAGCTACTGTACAAAATTCCAAACATTAGGAAGTCAACCAATTTTTTTTGAATGGTATAACCATAAATCACTTTAAAACTGTCAAGTTGAAAAAAAAAGAATAAAATTATTACCATATTTTTAAGTCTTAACATATTTATCCAATTTCGTCTTATATTTGAATCGTTGAAATTAACTATGTGATCGATCATACTGCATTGTATTTAAACTATATTTAATCTATCTTGCAAGTTAGTATATCCCATGAGATTTTCTTCCATTCAATTTAGTTTGGATACACAAATTTTTCTATAAATATATTGTACTCAATCTAAAATATATTTCTGTAGGAACATACTCGACATTTTCACAGTTTCTATCATGAAAAACCAATGGGAAATGAAAACGTTATTGTCAATAATATTATAATAGTGTAAAATTAACATACTAATGAATTTAAAGAGGATTTTTTTGTTAGGTTATTATAATATAAATTTTCTTAGACAAAAAAGAGAATATGTATAGTTCAATTGTATGCTTTTCATTATAAAAACTTTATGAGATAGTATTTTGGAAAAATTGAGATAATAATAATATTACTTTATTGGTTTATCAAACTTGTAAAATGTGTTGATCAAGTCAAATATACTTAAAAACTAATAGAATTGGTAACAATAAGCTAATCTAAATTATACTTTTTTTTATTTAGTAACTCCTCATTGAAGTGAGAACAATATATATTTTTTTACATTCATCCCAAAAATTATTTGGTTATTGATAGAGGAGGCTCAGAAAAAAAAATTGGTGAAGGGAGTAAGTTAAAAAAAAATTGGAATTTTCTTTATCGGTTCACAAGAAGAAGGAGGAAACTAATGGATTCCTGATCTTCTGTAAATGACCAGAACGTGGTAAATCACAGGACAGTTAGCCGCGAAGAAGATTAACACTTGACATTTTCTGGCGGTGTAAATGCTGTCTGTCATGGAGGAAAATGCGCGCGTGCAGTTAAAAGGGAAAGGTTAACTAGATTTGTAAGACGTAATAATAATAAATTCCCAGGTATATTTGAACGACGGAGATCGTTGAAGTTTAGTTCTACCAGAACCAACGATGCACCTCAATAAAATCCAAAGACAATTAAGTTATCCGTAGCCAAGAATTCAACACGTGGTTGTTATGACTTGCCTAACCTGACCACCTACCGCGCCCAAATTTTAGATTTTCAACTCGGTAAAATACAGCCTATGTTCTAAATTAGGAAATTAGAATTTCAAAAATTGTAAATTCAGCAATTTTTTTTATTGTATCCCTCTCAAATTGACCGTCAACAAGAAACGTTAACGTTTTTTATTAATGCAGAGTAGACAAGAGTGAAGTTTAAAAAAATTATTCTTGATAAAACATGGACACACAAGAAATGCCTGATCAAGGTTTTGTTAACTTTATTGTTATTTCCTTTGCATTATATATAGATCTTTACCCGCGAAATAAAAGAATTTATATATAGAGATACTCTGGAATTATCTTTATGTGCTTTGTTTCTTTGAATAAATACAGAATCTCGTCAAAGCTGCATTATTTTATAGTTTGATAGGAGCGATATCCTTTAATGTCACTTTAGGCACAGTAACAGTCTGTATATGACACGATACTTTTTGCAAGAAAATGAGAGAGATTTTTTTTTAAAAAAAAGTTGAAACAATTTGATGAACTGAAAACAGGCTTCAGGATGAACCAAAATAAAACGAAAGTAATTAATTAAGGAGAATTTGAGGAATATAAAGTAAAGCTGCACGAAGAGACAGAGACCTGTAATGGCACAATGATGGAAGTATGAAACAAGAGTGAAAGAAAGAAAACCACTTTTAACAGGAAAGCCAAGATTCTATGGCGCAAAATGGACTGCGGCAACTTTCATATGGAGCGAGTGTGCTATTACATGGTGGCCGGACAAGGGCCATGCTAGAAAGGAGGCCAAGAAAAGGATTGAGGCTCTTGAGATGTGGACAACATGGAGAAGGAATACTGAACATCAAGTGGTCTGATATGACGAGGTTTGAGGAGGTTTTTAAGGAGAGGCGGAGAGCAGCGAAAGTTATTGGAGAAGATGGAAATGAGAAAGATAAAAAATATATAAGTTGGACATGCTTCGAGAAGATATTTGTTTAGTGAGGGACGTGCTGGAACGGTCGAGGAAGAAGGAGAAGAACAAAAATTGCCCGATAACGTGAAGGAGACAGATGGCTATAAGAGGAGTGAAGAGAAGCCACTAAGCTGGTTTGTCATGACGACCGTGGTTAAGACAGAAAGGTTACGACGCACAGAAACTGTTAGGTCATTGTGAGACCCGTGGCGTACCTCAAGGCTCAGTGCTGGGAACTACAATTATTTCCTTTTTGTATATTGATGACCTTGGGAGTAATGTAAGTACAGAAGGTGATACAAGTCTTTTTGCTCACTGTTTCTTGTCTCACAAGTCTAAAATCTAAGTTTGGAAATAAAATGGCTATTAATATGGGCAAAAGTATTAACATTATCCAACAAGACTGTGAAATTTGTTTACTCAAGAAAATATCATACCATATGCAGGGGAGAAGACCGCATCACGACACTTCGAAGACGTCAAAAATAGATTATAAAACCTGTTATTCTGATTTATATTTCCATAAAATATTTTTTTTAATTATGCCATGTTAATGAAGTTTTTTTAGGATTATGGTGCCAACAAAGCCTGAAATGGAACACTGGAATTAATTACAGTAGACAACCTGAGGTAATGGAGTGGATAATCGAAGGACATCGAATAAGCGAAAAGTACAAATGTTGTTGTTGTTGTGGTACTCAGTCCTAAGACTGGTCTAATCCATCTCGCGCAAGCCTTTTCATTTCCTTATAACTAGCACAACCCACATTCTCTCTTAGGGCATTCAATCCTTGGCCTCCCTCTTCTGTTCATACCGCACAAACTTCCCTCTAATGCTAATTTTACAAGACCATCGTCTTAAAACGTGGCCTATTAATGTATCCCTTTTCTTTGTTAACGTCCTCCATATTGTTTGGCTTTTACCCTCCTATTCTGTTTAGGAATTCCTCGTTTGTCATTCTATCCACCTCATATCATTCTCCTATGGCACCGGATTTCAAAGGCTTCTTTTCCTGTCCGCAGCTCCTATCGTCCACGTTTCGCATCCATATAACGCCACGCTCCATACCAACGATTTCCTACTTTTTTCATTCTTATATTACCCGTAAGTACATCCTCTTTCTTTGCCTGTGCTATCCTACTCTAGATATCCTGCCCAAAATATCTTTTTCCAATCTAACAGCGTGTTATTCCACTGTTCCCGATACTACACTCCGTTACCTTGGTTTTCCCTTTATTAATCCTCATATTGAACTCTCTCATGCCATTTATTATGGTTTCCAAGTCTTCTTCTGACTCCCCTAATACTACAATATCATGGGCAAATCCTCGGTTGTTGTTTTTTTCCTTTTGGTATGACACTCCTTTTACATATTCCATTTTAACTTTCTTCATCGCCTGTTCTGAATATTAGTTAAACAGCACGGGATGTGACATCTCAACAACAAAAGTTTTAAAATCCATCACATCACCACGACATCATCAGGTACCATCATGATGATTACGATTACCATCACCACTTAATTCACTAGGATAACCAATAATGGTGACGACATGACCATGGTTTAGTAGTTGATGGCGAGGACCAGGCTGTACTGACCTTAGGCATGCAGGGGTTGACCCTGCTGGAGCCGCCGTCGAGGGCGCCGCCGGAGCCAGAGTCCGCCACCCAGAGCCGCCCCTGGCGGTCCACCTCGATGCCGAGGACTGACTGCAGCGCCGAGCAGTTGCCCTGCGCCTGCATGTCCCACGAGGGGAAGGGCGTGAGGTTGGGTCCCGAGACGTTGTGCTGGGTGACGGCGGGCAGCGACGCCAGCGTGACGGGGACGCCGCCGCGCCAGCGAGGCACCGACACGAAGAAGCGCCCTCGCCAGGTCCTGAGCGCGTGCAGGGCGCAGTTGTCCAGCTTGGCGTCGGACAGGACGCGCAGACGCGTCGTCTCGTCGGGGAACTCGAAGGACAGCTTGTTCCACATGTACACCTCCTTGAACTCTCCCAGATCCTCCGCCGCCGCGACGGCCAGCAGCAGCAGCAGCAACACCGACCACCTCATCTTCGTGGGCGACTTCAACTGGCGACTAGACGCGCAACTGCGGCGGACCTTCACGGCGCGCAGGAGTGGGGGGACGCCGCAGCACCAGCGCCACCGACTCCGCCGCGACAGCCGACAGTACCAACCAACCAACCAACCGTCGAGTACATCCATCCCCAAGTCAACTTGAGCAACTTTCATCAATCATGCTCATTTCCCTCGCTCTTCACTTCTACACAACTACCACATCCTCCCTAAACTCCATTCCACCCTTCGCCTCCCCCTCCTCATGGTCAACGTCCTCCACATTCTTCTCTCTTCCCCTATTCCGCTTGTAACTTCCTGGTTAGTTACCCTATCCACCCATCTCATTATCCTACAGCACCACATTTCAACGGCTCCTGTTCTTTTCCTGTCTGCAGCGTCCTACCGTCCACGTTTCGCACCCATATCACTGCCTGTGCTATCCTACTCTGGCTATTATGCTGCCCCAAGTAGCAGAAATTCCTTTAACTTCCTTCAAAACATCCCTTCCAAATCTAACAGCCTTTGTTATTCCGCTGCTTCCGATACTACGCTCCATCAACACGGTTTCCCTTTCTATTAGTCCTCATATTGAACTCTTTCTCCAGGTCCACTTTCGTGTCATTTTTTATGGTTTCCAAGTCTTCTTCTGAGTTCATTGTCATCGGCAAATGTGTAGGGTTTCTATTTCTTCTCCTTGCAGTGTGATTCCTTTTCCGTTTTAAATATCTTCAAGAATGATATCTGAATTAAATAATTATTCAGTGTCACTTTTTTAAGAAACCAAAAAACTATATACTTGATTAATTTTGATTACAAATTGTTTTAAAAAAAATTAAGATATCATAAATGATTTAATCAGCATGTTTGTCAGTATTTTTATATATAATTTCAAATTTGAAATCTTACGACGTTTCGTCTCTCCTTTGAGACTCCTTCGGGTAAAAATTTATCTTCACGTGGAACCTCACTCGGCCGAAGGTGAAGCAGAAGGCGAGTCAAGGAGTGAGCTTCCATGTACGGCTAAATTTTCACCCGAAGAAGTCCAAGACACCCGAAACGTCGTAAGATTTCAAATTAATATATAAATTATATAAAAATACTGACAAAGAGGCTGATTAAATCATTTATGATATCTTAATTTTTTTAAAACAATTTGTAATCAAAATTAATCAAGTATATAGTTTTTTGGTTTCTTAGAAAAGTGACACTGATTTAATACCAAAGACTTTCTCTCATTCATATACATTTAAAATACAATGTAATTTAAAGGAAAAAATGTTCATAGTAAAAATTATTAAGTGTTTTATTTTGAGAGGGTAACAGGCTACATGAGCTCTCCTTTAATAGCATAGGAAGGGAATTGTAAAGGTGAAAGGTAGAGCTAAGGGTTGTCTACGGGCCCCGGGCTGTAGTTTAACCCGGTTTTATTTTGAAAATTAAAAATCCGCTTCTGACCACGTGTCACTCAAAATTCGGGATGTGACACGCAAGATGAGAGTCCGCAGTCGCCCCGGTAGGCCCAGGCCCTAAATGGGTTGCAGCGCCAACGGAGAAGGTGGAAAATACGCTTATGAGTTATTGTTTTTTTAAGTGTTATTCGGGCCTTTCAGTTGCACGCCATCCTTTTTTGGTTTGGATCCGTAAGTCATTTTCCATTTTTTTACATTACAATTGAATTATGCATATTATAATGTAAATTTAATTTCTTTTAGAGTTTAAATTCACCCGAGGTGATCGAAATTTTGTAACGAAACGTCAAAATAATAATAATAATAATCATATTCCGTAGATCCTGTAAAGAAGCTAAGCTTCAAGGATGTGGAATGGGTCATTATTTTATTGTATAAAAGATAAATATACTTATAACAAATTTTTGTATTATAAACTATTATAAACTAATTAATTAATTACTCTTCTCCGATTCTTCTATAAATTCCTTTATTGAATAGAAGGAGAGGCTAAGCAAAAATGAGCGTAATTCAGTCTTAAATTTACCTTGATTATCAACTGTTTAATTCTGTGCTGACTGCAGTCACGTGTTGAAGATGGATAATGCAAACCTTCTGTGCAATTGACAATGTTTTACATTTTTTATACACATTATTTTTGTTCCTTGTATTGAAGGGATGAATATCAGTATTATTCAAAAATAAGTGCCTCCTATTTGTGATTAAAAATAACATCAATGAATAAACTGATGTTAAATATAAGTTTATATTAATTTTACACCTAATGTAGTTACGTGTTAGAGGTTTACAAATTAAATAAACGTGACGCGGGTCTCCATTACGACCGAGGAATGTTCCTTAGACTAGGTTATGTATATTTTTTTAACTGTCTACTTTGTAACTAACTTATGTAGTCTCCGCTTCACGTTTGCAACTGTCGCAGTGCGTTTACCTTATTTTACGGCTGTATTTTATGCCCCCCCTGTGTGTTTGTAGCATTCGCTCTGAGTGACCTTTCGTAGCCTGGAATATTCACCGCTGATGCGTGCGTGGGTGGAGGAGAAGGTGAACGTGACGTGTTCCACAAAAGCCGCTGAGGAAGGATCACTCCACTCACTCACTCACGACTGCTGCCGTCGTGATTCACCCGCCATGCAAGAAGCAATAAAGGACCTCTCGGAGCCTCGTCATCATCAGGTCCTTAATACGTCGTCGAAGATGAATTTCTTTTCGGCAACTGCCACGTGGAGTATGTTCAGACAATGAGGTATAACAGCCCCAACATGGCGCAGCTCTTTGATAACGAAGAACTGTTCAAAAGTAATGTAGCGCAGTAGAACCCGCGTCCAAATTTTTTATTATAATTTACGGGAACTTAAATACCAAATATTCCGGCATGAGCAAGTTGTTTGCCAGGAAGAAGGGGGCTGGTTTTTCCACGCGCCGTCTTGGCGGCTCGGAATAATAACAAAGTGACTGCGGCTGACACCTGGACCATAAAGCTCGGACACCTCGTCGCCGGTTTCGGAATGTCTTAATCTGCCTGGGAATTTGGTGACCGGGTGGCGTGTGTTCGCCAAATGAAACAAGGGATGTGATTGGAGGATATCCATCCCTGCCACCTTAGTGATAGGTGTCGGATAAGTGGGGACAAGAGGCTGGCGGAGACAATTTAGGGAGAGATTTGACAGATTTTTGCAGGGGATGGAGAGAGGATATTGAAGGAGAGTGGTGGAGAAAGAGATTGCTGGTGATACAAGGTGGTGGTGAAAGGAGATGGTAGCAGAGTGGTGGAGAGAGGAGATTGGTGGTGAGGTGACAGCGGAGACCATGCTTTGATCAGTCCAGGAAGCAGGGAAGAAAGGTCTTAGCAACAAGGGAAGAAAGAGGAAAAAGCGGTGTTTCCTCAATTTGGCAGCAGCTATTGTCGACCGGCCGCTTCAAGTTCCACAACACGGAAATTACAGCGAGACGCCCATGAAGACAACTCAGGTTCGTCAACGAACTGATCTGCTACACGTCGTCAACACCCAAACCATTAATACCCTGAGATTATAATTAATAAATACATATTTCAACTCAATTATTCCTCCCCATCATCTACAGTAACAACATATCGTGTCGCGCACTTTTCCTTCAATACATGTAATATGTGATGCAGCATCAGTTATGTTGTTAACTTAAATTCTTGGGGGCTTTGAGTAAATTCATTGATTGGGAGGTTCCAGCAGCAGAAAGAGCAAAACTAAGAAACGAAGTAATAAAACCAGATGCCAAGAAGTTGACAAGAGCCGCACTGCCAGGGAATCGGGGAGCTGACGAGTGGTAATTAACAGCGTCACCCCAGGAGGACAACTTTGTCCTCAGATGGTGAAAAGGCGACGAAATAATTGGATAAATTGGCCCCGAGTGTCGTAGACGGAAGGAATAGGCATACAGGCGTCGAGGAGGACATTGAGCCAGAAAGTTACTTCTGGTTTGGTGTTTGAAGCTAGTGGATTTAATCAATCAACAACGGACGAACACCTACCTATCCTAGACAAGTTGCACTTTTATTTCCGACATTTAAAAAAAATTATTTCACTATTTTTTTTACAATAACATTGTATTGTAGTATTAGGAGAGCCAGAAGAAGACTTGGAAACCATAATGAATGGCATGAACGTAGTCCTGGAGAAATAGTTCAATATGAGGATTAATAGAGGCAAAACCAAGGTAATGGAGTGTAGTATGGGAAACGGCTGTTAGATTGGGAAGTTAAGGAATTCAGCATGGTCGCAAGCATCTTGAGAACGCCACGCGGAGTCCTTACGCCCTGACACGAAGGAACGAAGGATTGTGCTGAGGTCAACATCACCAAATTTTCGTTGTGCCTACACGCCGTGAGCATTCCTGCTGAACGTCAGAAAACGGAGAAAAATTGAACAACAAACACAAGTATATAATTTATCTCCATCTGCCGGCAAGATCTTGGCGTCAGTTATTTTGGGTCGCGCAAGGATTAGTTTTTCATTGAAAAACAGACCAACGAAGAAAGGATTACGCGAACCTGTTGCAGCGTTTGAGTGGTCAGGAAAAAAAAGAAGGCGTTGATTTCGTCAAGGCAGTGAGTGCGCAGTCACTATCCATGACGGCCAAAAATCAATGAGATAAATTTCGAATCGCTTCCTCGCGCACAGATTCAGCTTCCTTTGATTATATTCTCATTCCATGACGGGAAAAGATTTGCCAATGTTCGAAAAGTTGAGGCTGCGGTTGAGGAGCTTCTGAGAAACGAAGGGAAAAAAATAAATCCGTTTAACCCGTTTTTCTGCCAAGCGAACACAATCCTTGTTCAAATATGACTTTTTCATGGTCCGCCATTGTGGGTCAAGATGACGGATGGTAGTTTTTTTTAAAAAAATCCTTCTGATAACAAAGATAACCATTATAGGTAAGAAAGATACTTTCGAAAGAAAAGATAATCATCATCACTGTTTTCACGTGAAAAGGGAAAAAACCAACGATATTGACCAAAGTGATTCAGAAGAACATCTGAAAGTTCTGGGAAACTTTGAGAGACAAAGGGAAGGCAAGCTGATAAGAGAATGTTTAACCTCTCTGGACACAACTCTCTCAGAGAGATTGTCGCGAACTTTCCGAAGAACTTGGATGACGTCAGAGGAAAATTGCGTAGAAAGTCTTAACGTTATTTTTTTGTGTGTGTGTGTCACGTCAGCGATGCACGAGTCGAAGGATTGAGTCACCTCGTGTTCGGACTTCCTACAGGAAATGTCACCCCGTGGCGTCGTCGTCATCTTACTCACGCCAACGTTGCCGAACCTTGATTCACGACAAACAAAGAATTTCACCATGAATGTGGTCTTGGATAAACACTCGACGATTGCAATTTTTAACGGCTCAGACAAATGGGTTTTAACACAGTGTCAGGTAATCTCCTGAATTATTCTTATTTCGAAAGTAAAATAATGTGATGAAATATATTTAATTATTGATATTTTAAAGCTAGAAACATCTGTGAGATTATTAATATTATAATTAATCATTTCTTTCTAAATGTACCGATGCATTAAGTAGAATCTCTGACCCCTTTCTTTGTACTTAAGATCCTTGGTTCCCTATCAATTCCCTTTTCCCCTCGTCTACATTAGACTTTAATTAAAGCTCATGATCTACTATATTATTATTATTACAAAATACTGAATGTTTCTGGTCAATTATACTGCCTAAATATAATTACAAATAAATTATGACGTGGTTGTAAATTAATATTTAGAAATTGCATTTATTACCTCAAAATTTGGGACGACGTTATTTATCGAAATCAATTTAATATCCGAATATAATTTATTTCATGAGAATATAAACAGATACTAAATATTCCAACGTTTCGTCTCTCATTTGAGACTTCTTCAGGTACTAAAAATAAATTTAGAATAGATTAAATTGGATAATATGTCATGAATTTGTTAAAAAATATTACTTGACTTCTTGTGTCACTTTCCTGCATTTCAGCCGAAGGAGTCATGGAGTGAGGTTCCGTGTACATCTAAATTTTGCACGTATAAAACCATGTTTTGTATTTAAAGTTTTTTTTATAACATATTACGAAATCTATTCTATTCTAAATTTATTTTTAGTACCTGAAGAAGTCTCAAATGAGAGACGAAACGTTGTAAAATTTAATATTTAAATTTAAAAAACTGACAAATAGGCTTCTTTAAACTCATTTATTGTGTATTTAATTGTCAGATAAACTATTTAATAAACAGATATTGTTTTTCTTCTTAGAATATCAAATAACGTCTGTTTTTCACAGTAATTTTCTTCTATTTAATAAACAGATATTGTTTTTCTTCTTAGAATATCAAATAACGTCTGTTTTTCACAGTAATCAAATGTAAAAAATTAAGGTGCAAGTCAGAGACACTAAAGTTTTTCTTTTTAAATTTTGATCCGACGTTTCGTCACCATGTATAATTCGGTTGAAAATGCCCCTGATGGCAATTTGCCTTAGACTGTTATAGATTTTGACATTTATTTGTTTATCTTAATTTTTACAGAGTACCTTTAAAATTTAAGATATGAAGAAATTACCCAAACATGCGTAGAAGAAGCGTCGGATGGATTAAATAAAAATTTTATTGTTTAACCCTTGGCTACCTTGCTCTACCTTCTACATCCCCTCCTTTTCCCGTGCTATTAAAGGGGAGTTGCCTGTTTCAGGATCACCCTCATGCAGCCTGTTATACACCAAAAAAGGTTTTCTAATTGGTCTTTAATTAATTAGAATTTTTCATTTATTTCATTCAGTGTTGGGCTGTGACTCTGTATTCACATTAGTTTCTTATTGGTCTTTAATTAATTCGAAATTTTCCCTTATTTCATTCAGTCTTAGGCTGTGACTCTGCATTCACATTAGTTTCTTATGACTTATGCGGATATTTACAAGCTGACATAAAATATTCTGTTTTTATTTCTCGGCATAAATCGCTCAGGCCTCGCGTTACGCAAAGAATGGCCGAGCCATTAAGGAATATTATTAGCCTGCTGAACGAGTAACAGCCAATAAAAAAAATCAATTTAAAGCTGAAATGAGGATCCATCCCCATTACATAATAGTGACGTAATCATCTTTGGTATAGGCGTATCGTAATAAAGCGTATTTCTTTAATTTCTCTGGTTCAAGTGATGTAATCTCTGTTTCTGTTTGTTGCGTCCAGAAACCTCTCTGGCTTCTTACGAGTGTATGACAATGAAGAGCGTCTAAGAATAATAAATAATTTATTGATTTAAAGAAGTTGATCGAGTTGCAGTCTTACAACAAGGATAAAGGAAATGTTCTTCCACCCACACTGAAGACCTTGGGATGTGCCTTTTTACTGAGCAGCCGGGATAACAAGATAAGTATATATTGCGTATTTATTGGAGAAGAAGTGTTACGTAAGCGATTAATAGACGTTTAATAACAAAATAACGTCTTCTTCTCCTTCTTATTTGGTCTTACAGCCCGAGTGCGTCTTAACCTCCTCCTCCATGCTACTCTATCCATCGCCAGCTCTGTCCAATTCTTCAATCCCAATCCATTCACGTCAGAGACTTTATTTCCTTAAATTAACAACGTTTCGGCATATGCTCAGGTCTCCTTCAGGTTTCCATCCCAGTCAGTATGGAATCACATCCTGTATTGAGACAATAGCAAACTCCTCTCAGAAGCCACTGATTCGTTCAAACTTTTAAGTCAGTGTGACGCTCAATAAATCCTTTATCCCGAGCTTAAGGAGTTTTGGAGAAGGATCTCCGTCAGACAGGAAGTCGTAAACGTGATTGTTTGTGAACCTGTGGTATTGTGTTCCTCAGGGAGGACGTAAACCTTGACGCTTTTAGTAGGTGAGGGCCGCGCTTTAGTTAACAGTGTGACTGACTACTCAACTACGCCATCGTCTAAACTACAAATGCCACAGTAGAACAGTAACATATTTTCTTCCAAGAAGGAATTAGAAATCTTCATGTTTTTACATGCCCATTAGTAAATCCTATCTAAACTGAAGATTTTCGTTACTTAAGTTTTATATATCTAGAAGAGCTGTGTTGTTGTTGTGGTATTCAGTCCTAAGACTCGTCTGATGCAAGCCTTTTCATTTCCTTAAAACTAGCACTACCATCATCCACCCTAATCAGCTTAGAGTATTCCATCCTTTGCCTCCTTCTTCTGTTCTTACCCCACACACTTCCCTCTAATGATAATTTTACAAGACCCTCAGGCCTTAAAACGTGTCCTATTAATCTATCCCTTCTCTTTGTCCTCCATATTGTTGATGCTTAAAACTTCCTCGTTTGTGATTCCATCCACCCGCCTGATTCTTCTATAGCACCACATGCTTCTATTATTTCCCTTTCCGCAACTCCTATCGTCCACGTTTCGCACCCATATAACGCCACGCTCCATACCAACATTTTTTTTAGCAACGATTTCCTACTTTTCATTCTTATATTACCCTCAAGTACATCCTCTTCCTTGCCTGTGCTATCCTACTCTAGATATCCTGCCCAAGTAGCAGCAGAAATCCTTAACCTACTTCAAAATATCCCTTCCCGATCTAACAGCTTTTGTTCTTCCAATGTTTCCGATGCTACACTCCATTACCTTGGTTTTACCTCTATTAATCCTCATGCTTTACTCTTCCTCCAGGACCACGTTCATGTCATTTATTATGATTTCCAAGTCTTTTCCTGACTCCTCCTAAGGCTACAATATCATCGGCAAAGCGCAGGGTTTTTATTTCTTCTCCTTTTCCATATTTCGTTTTACCTTTCTTCATCGCCTGTTCTAATTATAAGTTAAACAGCATAGGCGACAGACTGCATCCTTTCCTTACTCCTTTGTTGATTATGGCTTTCTTTTCTTCATCTTATATTTTAATTACTGCTGCCTGTCTTCTGTACATGTTATGAATAAACCTCCTTTCTCGATATTTTATTCCGGTGCTCTTCAAAATCCTTAATAGCGTGTTCTAGTTCACATTATCAAACTTTTTTTTCTAAATGCCACAAACGTAGGCCGGTTTTTTCTTATCCTGTCTTCTAAAATTTAGTCGTAAAGTCAATATTGTATAAAATTTGCAATTAAATGATGCACAGCAACGTGCAATAAGGTACCGCAGTCAATCAGAGTGGAAAAGTGAGGAAATCATCCTGGGGGTTTTCCGCCCTGGTCACAATACCGACGTGACGTTTCGACCACCCACCATCTGCGATGTCGTCATCTTCCAGGCGAAGTGTCGGGATCAGCAGTGTACAGGGGCGAAATGGGAGTAAGGGATCAAACGTTGGGTCTTCACCAACATTTTTTTCCCTCTTGGGGAAATTTTCGGTCCGCCATGGAAACAGCATCATCAGCCTGTGTGAGTTACGATCTATCTTCCTGGAGCTTGCGTCACGAGTCCTTAGAAACGTTGTAACGTCTCCTAATTGCTCAGCTACGTCTCGACTTTCCTTCCTTCTCGGAAAATTATTGCAAGAAGGTAAATGTTTTACTCGATCCCCTGGAACTATTCCAACAGGTAAAGCAGTATGATTCCAAACACACGGCGTGGAGTGACCTTCTGGTGAGGCTAGTGAGTCACACACACTATGGCCGATGCAATAAGCCACACCTTCGGACACACTACAGACTCACACACACACAACTAGACTTGTTCCATATACGACTGCGGGGACACGAAGAGGAAGGCCTTCAGCAACCAACGCCGAGAAACGGCACGGGTTGTGGAAAGGATCTTTAGCGCTTCCCTCAGCACACTCAGCTTCTTGTTCACGTCTGCGGTGGAAGAAAAATTCAAGAGCTCTTCAGTCGTTGCCACCCTTCAAGGACAAAATTCATAGATTTGGAAAGTGGACGACAATGACGTCATAGCCTCTCCACGTTCCTCGTATCGCGACTTTTTACGCGTCACGAAGGGGAAAAATTTATTTGGTAATTAGAATAGAAGATCAGGAAAAGAAAGCCGTGATCAAGAAAGGAGTGAGACGAGGATGACGCAGTCTGTCGCCCATGCCGTTTAAGTTATATATATAGAACAGGTCATGCAGAATGTTGAAACGGAATATGCAATGAGAAGAAATAAAAACCTGACGCTTTGCCGACGATGTTGTAGTATTAGGGGCGTCAGAAGAAGACTCGGAAACCGTAATAAATGCCATGAATGGAGTCCTCCAGAAAGAGTTCAATGTGAGGATTAATAGAGGGAAAACCAAGGTAATGGAGTGCAGCATGGAAAAAGTGCAATAACAAAGGCTCTTAGATTGCGAATGGATATTTTGACGGAAGTGAAGGAATTATGCTACTTGGGAAGCGTAATAACTAGAGTAGGATAGCAGAGGCAAGGAAGGCTTTCGCGAAAAAGAGGAATATCAGGAAATCGATGCTAAAAAATGTTTGTATGGAGCGTGGCGTTATGTGGGTGCGAAACGTGGACGATAGGAGTTGGGAAAGGAAAAGAATGGAAGTGCTATAGGAGAATGAGATGGGTGGATAAAATCACTAACGAGGAAGTTCTAAGCAGAATAGGTGAACAATATGGACGACGTTGACCAAGAGAAGGCCACGTTTTAAGACACGAGGGTCTTGTAAAACCTGCTTTAGAGGGAATTGTGTGGGGTAAGAACAGAAGAGGGAGGCTAGGGATGGTATACGCTAAGGAGATTATTTCTAGTTATGAGGCTTGCGCAAGATAGGTTACCATGGAGGGTTGCAGCAGACCAGTCTTAGGACTAAACACCGCAACATCAATTCCTCGCTGAGAGTATTTTTAATGTAGATGAAAATAAATATTTATTTTGAAGATGGCGTCAAGCTTTGTTGGTTGTGTTGATTTTTTTCTCACTGAAGGAAGTAGAATCTGAAGGGAATTCTAGACGATGGAGATTCTCTAAAGTAATAAATCTCCCGTCGGTGGGAGAGAAAGCTTCCATCATATCAACACGCGAACTTAGGAGAGCGTGTCCTTCTCCCTTGACCGAGCGCCTCCTCCTTCTTCCTTATCTCTCTCTCTTCTCTTCTCCAGCGAAAGTAGAATAGACCACACCTCAGCCTCCGAGGTGAACAATGCGTACTTTCCTCATTAGCATAGAGATTCGTACCACTTCGTGCCAAGGGTGCATACAACATCGGTTCACGCCTTAAGGATGCCGAAACATCTCTCTTGGCAGCTTCCACGGTTCCTTTAGACTCTCTCTCTCAAGACTAGGACAAACATCCATACTAACAGAAACAGGAAACACTCTCAAACGTATATTCTCTATAACTTCCTTGAACTTTTCATGTTGCTGATGTGGAGGTGACTGGGCAGATGCAAGTCTCCATTATAACCTTTTCTCTGCAATCCTTTTCATTTCTACATAACTGAAACATTAATCTGCTTAGCGTATTCTATCCTTGGCCTTCCTCTTCTCATTACTTCTTAATGCTAATTTTACAAGATCCTCGTCTCGAAACATGGTCTATTAATATATCCTTCCTCTTGGTCAAAGTCCTCCATATTGTTCTCCTTAGAACTTCCCCGTTAGTGATTCTATCCATCCATCCATCTCATTCTCCTATAGCACCACAGTGCAATAAATCCAAACAAGTTCAAATATGAACTAACTAACTTACTTCTTACTAAGCCACTCCTTCTACTCTGTTGAAGAATTTATGAAGCTGAATGTATCATAGGGTAGATATTTATAATTATGAAAGAACATTATTAGAACACTAATTTTTTAGTATAGGATGTAAAAATATTTATCAATTTTATATATAAGGTACAAATTGTATGTCTTCTGTATAGAACTTAAGAAAATCTTATTATAAGTTAAAAATTAATGAATAGTTACAGTATATTCTAATATTAATAAAGCAACCTCCTATGTAAAATCTCTGACTCGTTCCACATCCTTGAAGCTTGTGCTTCTCTATAGGATCTATGGAATATGATTTTATACTTATACACTCAAGCTGATGAGTTAAATGAAATTCTGACTTGTCGCAGGAGAAGTGGAGAGTCCTTGGATGTGCAAGCAACAGATATCGCAACGTCTCTTTCTCTCTCTGTGTGTGTATGTACCTTACTTATTAGCAGCACGTTCACACACGCTCATGGCGCAGAGAAAACTGCTGTCCTCCTCCTCCTTCTCGTCGAGGACAAATTCTGCTCTCGAGGAAATTGGCAATATCACTATTTTCGGCATTTCCTCTTGTCTTCCCCAACTTAACCTCATCGTCGAGACCCCAATTTTCGCAAGTTATTTCTGTCCCCTCTTCGCTTTCCGGAGATTCTATCCGACATTAATTATTCCCCTCTTTTCTAAAGGTCACCTTCTCGGTCCAAGACCCTTTGTATTACAGTCCTTTTCTGCCTGGAGTGACGACGGATAAATCCATAGATTGCGGCGGTCGTAAGTCTCCATCGAAGGGCGTTAGTTCAGCGAACTCTGACCGAAGCAAACGCAGAGACATCCGGTACACTGGGAACCGGCCAAGATGGTAATCTCCCTACTCGCTAGCTCAGGAACTGTGCCTTTAATATGTCAACTCTCACAAAAGAGGGAGAGGATTGTCACAGTACTCGATGTGGGGAAAGGCCAACAACCATTTACAAATCATTGAAAGAAAAAACGACTTCATTTTGGGTCGACTAACATTTTCAAGATAATTTCCTTTTAAATACATACCCTCCCCCCCGCCTATCCACCAACAAGTTATAAAATACAGTGATGAGCTACACAAACTGTACCAAAAAACTATGATAATATGTCTATTTAAAATGGCTCGGACTAGTGAGAAGAGCGAAACCCTTCTCACACTCAGATGACTTTGAAGAACTTATAAAATAAAAATCTCGACGGCTAAAGGCTCATGTAGCCTGTTAACCCCCAAAAAAGGCTAAAAAATAAACATAGATTTTGCTAAGGGTTGTAACTCTTCAAAGAACCTACAAAATAAAAATTACCTTGACGGTTAAAGGCTGAAAAAAGGCTAAGGTTCACAAACGTGTATAAATTCCTCTCGGGTTTCCAACGTATTTCACAATGCTTCAGAAAAGAAAGGGAAAAAAGACGAAAGAGAAAATAAGTAGAATAAACTAATAGGAAAAAAAGATGAAGAGAACAAAAATAATTTTTATAAAAAATAAAATTAAGAAGAAAACTAAGAAGAAATGAAAAGAAGAAAAAGAAAATTAGACGAAAAAAGGAAGGGGGTAAAGAAAACAAGAAGAAGACAATACAAAAAATATTAAGAAAATAGGAGCAGGTAGTGATTAAGAAAATCATTAAAAATAAGGAATTGAAAAAAGAACAAATGAAACGAAATGGGTAGTAGAAGAAGAAGAGGAAATGACGAAAAAAAGAAAAAATGGAGTATAATGAAAGAAAATAGAGAAGAACTTCCGAAGAAGAAATAGGGGAAGAAAATGGAAACAGGAAGAAAACGAAAAAAAGATTGAGAAAGGAAGAAGAAAAAACGAAGAAGTAGAAGTTGAAGAAAAAGAAAAGTAGAAGAAGAAGATGAAAACGTGAAGAATACATAAGAAGAAGGAAAAAACAGGGGCGACGATGAACGGGAAGGAAAAGGAAGCAATAAGAAAATCAGAAAATATTGAGAAAATGCGAAGAAGTAGAAGTTGAAGGAAAAGAAAATAAGTAGAAGAAGAAAACACGAAGAATGCAAAACAAGAGGCGCAAATAGCTGATTGTATTGCGATCCTAGATTGAATAATTGTGTGATTAATTTACGGACAAATTTTATATATAAATAAAACCTTGATATTAATATGACCTAATATTATAAATAAAATACAATTAAGTACCCTGGATGTTGCGGCAGCAACACTAAATTTTCATAAAGAACTCAGGAGTTCCCAAAAGTTGGGAACGAATCCTTTTATTTTGCATTAAAAATCTACTACAGCCATTTATGGTATTTTATTTACTTATTTATATTATTATTACAGCTCAGTGGTCATTCCCTAGTCGTGAAAGAGAGACGGACTCCTTTTTTAACAGACCCGACGGTTTGAAAGAGGAAATGCGGCAGAGTTAAAGATTGACTGTTTTGAGAAAAATTAAGACGCAGAGAAACTGAAAATCGCTCCTATTAAAAAGAAACACGGATGTATTATATGCGCGGATGACGCGCGCGAGTGGGTTACCCGTGGAAAATCGCTATTAATTGGAGCAGGAATTTTCTTTCAGGAAACCAGTTCGTCGTTTGTCCCTTGGAACTCCCAAAAATCATCCCAGGAGAAGAGAGAATTGGGGCCGTGGAGCTGAAGGCGACTGCTACGTCCGCAGCTTTAACTTTTCTTTTCGCCTACGTGTAATCTTTGGCACTATCATCTCTGCTTTGGAATGTCTTCTCTGTGGGATGTTACTTACTCATTTACTGTGTTTATATTGTATACAATTTGCAATTAAATGATGCACAGCAATGTGATTCCTGTTCCACGAGGAAACACGAGCAGCCATCGTTGACGTAATACAAATTTAAGTACCATAATTATTTTTCAAACTTCCTACAACAACAAGGTAATAAAAACAAATCGATTGAATTGCAAAGTGATTCCTCCGAAGCTCGTTTAAATGCAAGACACAGTGACTTCACTCTTCAATTAGCGTTTAATATATTTTTTGTTTCGTCTTGTACAATATGCCGACGAGGACGTTGCGAAAGCGAAGGAGACGGTAATGAGAACATCTGGATGCAGAGGCTGAGTTTCCTGGTGACACACCGTGCGTGGCCTTGCGATCCTCACAAAATACCTCGCCGCATCTCAATACTGAAAAAAAATCCAAGGGAGGGGAAGAAACAAAATAGTATTTGCAATTCTATGAAAAGAGTTACGTAAAAGACTTTGCTGACATTAAAATGTATAGGAAACCTGGAAATACCGAGATGAAACTAGACACTGAGCGAGGGAAGGAAGACAAATCCCGAGCAAAAGGAAAAGTAGTCGATGGCTCTGGCTGAAATACGCTCCACTTACATCACACACACGCACACACACACGCCGCACACTTTCACCAAGGCGCCTTGAACTATGGCAACTAAATAGCGCTAAAACTGTTCCACAGCTACACGCAGTCATTTCACCAACACAGAAAGACATTTCGTCATTTTTTTATTATATAAACCCTGATTCATCTCCAATAAAAATTATCTACCGTCCATTTTTCAAACATTTTTCCTACTTACGCTGATAATTTCAAGTTACTGTATTACTCTACTTAAATCCATTTTCCTAGTTTCATTAATTTCGGCTCGTTACCTGAGGGATCTTATTGCTTCTTAAATTCATAAACATTCTGTCTGTATTCTTCTACTAAAAAATTTGTTTATTTCCTAGTTCAGCCCCTCTACTGAATAAGGCTTGGGTTGATAGATGCGAACAGCACAGGTCAATTAGTTTAGTATCTCATACATGCAAAATCCTGTAAACCAAAATAGTATATGGGGGATGGAACGTCAATTAAAATGCAAGTTAGGAGAAGATCAGTTCGGTTATAGGGATAAGAGCAACAATATTGACTTTGCGTCTAATTTTAATAACAGGCATTTGTAGATTTAGAAAAAAAACCTATGATAATGTGCACTGGAAACACACTTCAAATGAATTTGAAGGTGACAGGCATAAAATATCGAGAAAGAAGAGTTATCCAAAACCTCTACAGAATGCAGTCATCAGTAATTAGAATTGGAGGGCAAAAAAGGAAAGCAGAAATTACGAAAGGGACGAGATAAGGATGCAGTTTGTCGCCCATGCTACCTAATGACTTGGAGCAACGCCCGGTTCTTTCTGCCACGTGGTCATTCTGCTTCTCTCTCCGTTGTACCGCCGACAAGTCTCAGCCAAGAGTGTCTTCTTTCTGGCTTTTTGATAAATTTTTGCGTAGTTGTTCTCCCCTCTCCCTTTTTCTTACAGCTCCCCAAAATGGTGTATACTGGTCTCAGCATCTCCAACCAAATGTATTAAATGTTTCCTGGTTTGTTGGTCGCGCGAAAATGATGCTTGGCTCACTAAGGGCAAGGGCGGTTTTCCGGGAACTTGTGGCCTATTCGTAGCTGGAAGCTCCTTCCTGGATTTGTGTACCTGTACCTGGCCATGCTGTTATCAGTCGCACATTTACTTACGCCAGATGAAAATTTAAAATAAGTAGAATAATAATTCAATAACTGGGGTGTAACAACGCAATTTAATCTGCAAAAAATCCACGCGGTTAAGTTATAACTTACTGAAATGGCAAATAAAATGAACTTAGATTTGCGTTACAGTGATTTCATCCCGTGTCCTCTGGTGCAAGTGATCTCATCTGGTCTTATGTGAAACTGTAGCGTGTCTGCTTTCGTGTGTGCTATTTTTTTTCATCAGCGTCGTCCTTGCCGAATTCCGGAAACAGAGCCCGCTCCCCGCCCCCCTGTGTGTGTGCGTGACGAGTTTGGGACAGAGACAGAGAAAGAGAAGAATTCCAAACACGATGAAATAACGACGGTGTCCAGTCGGAGAAGTCAGTTATAAGAGATAACTCTCTCCTATTTTGCAACAGATTCACGCTTATACACTTTAAACGTCAAATTATTTTCAGTATTGTGCTGGTTATAGTTTGATTAGATCATTCTACTTGCCAAAAGATTTTTATATTTGTGGAAAACTACGCTTCGTTTCCTTCTTCGAGACTTCTTTAAGTGCAAAATAAAAAAAATTAAGAGATCCATATTAATTACTTTAAATTATTTAGATTTATAACTTTGGAGGTTCCAAAGAAATTACCGACATGTTGAGCAGTTTAACATATATTTTAATTAACAATAACATACTAACTAGAAGCACAAAAAATTATAATTAAGGTTAATTAATGTATTCTTAGGATGGTTGGATGTCTCGCGATCCGTTGAACTGTCATCTCTGGAATAGATATTTTTTTGTTTCTTGCTTGTCTGTTTAATTGGTGTAATAATATATTTATGTCATATCAATTATTTCTAGCCAGTGTCAAATTTTGTCGGGCTTGCTGTTTCAAAAACTAACAATTGAAATTGATAATATTTCGAATTCATCTTTCTAAAATAATGCAGAGTAACGTTTTATGAATATTTAAATTAACCTGGCATATATATATATATATATCTTAGAGGGAAGAATGAAATAATATATCATTTATCTTTGGTCTTGTAATGAAGTTTGTAATGAAGAACGAGTAACGCGTACATATAAAATAAAAAAATTGAATTCTGCCTTACATATTTCACTGAAGCCAGAGAAGCGTAACTGTAAATACTTTCCAGAGATGAAACTTAATGAAGAATCATATCGATATGAGACGATTTTGTCTCGTAACGTCTCATTTAAAATTTATAACGGCCAGGTTTCTGTTTTTACTGGTTAGTTGCCCTTAAACGTTGATGGAAAGGAAAACCACGGTTCCAATAAGAGAATGAGATTCTGTGTCATTACACATTTAATAGCTACAATTCTCAATAATGGTTTTTGTCTAAAGATCAAGGTTCCCACAAATGGCGTTTCAGTGTGACTCTTAATTTCAATTTGTTCTGTTTTTCTGAGTTCGTCTCCTCCATGTCGAGTGTTCGTGGCCTTCATCAACGTTGGCTCCACTGCACCTATACGAATGTTTGAACTTAGGGACGCCGTCCCAACCTAACCGACGATTTTTGCACGTGACTCGCAACCTTGAGGCCAGCTGTGCCCCCGCCCCCCTTCTTTCCTCTTCAGTCGCCCCCCTTTCATTTACATACGCCACTCGCTAAAATTTGCAACCTAACAAAACAGCAATTCTTCTCCTTTTGTATTAAGCAAACATATTAAACGTCGTCTTTCCCCGGCTAGGGTTACCGACCGGCTCATATAACAACTTCAGCTCTACAAAATAATCAGTTTTTGTGCTTTCCGTGAACACTTATTTTTCATTCTTATCTTTTCCGTTTACAAAAGAATTTCACTTTTTCATTCATTTATTGGCACCTGTCGTCTCTAGTTTTTATTCTAAGTTGTTTTATGTCAGATGTTCTTAATTTTTCATTCTCTACTCTTCACGACTTCCACAATCAACGGTCCTTTAACTTTTCCTTCATTTTGTGGGCATTTGGTGTTTCAAAAACTAACGATTGCAGTTGATAATATTTCTAATTCATCTTTATAAAATAAAACAGAGCAACGTTTGATGAATTTTTAATTAATCTGACGATTATAGAATTGACGAATAAACCCCGACACAATCAACAAGTCTACATTATTCTACAGATTAGGTCCTCCATACTGTTGTCTCATCCCCTATTCTGTTTAGAATTCCTCGTTAGTGATTCTATCCACCCATCGCATTCTCCTATAGCACCACATTTCAAATGCTTCTATTCTTTTCCTTTCTGCAACTCGTATCGTCCATGTTTCACACCCACGCTCCATAACAACATTCGAAGCAGTTATTTCCTAATATCCACAATTATATTAGCCGTAAACAAATTCCTCTTCCTTGCCTGTTCTATCCTACTCTAGGTACTCAGGAAGCTTCCTTCAAAATATCCCTTCCCATCTAGCAGCCTTTGTTATACCACGATTTCCCATACTACACTTGGTTTTCCCCTCTATTAACCCTCTTATTCATCTCGTTCATGTGTTACTATTACAATAAACTTGCTATGAGTCCGTAGAAGAAAATTTTCTTGGACGATACGAATAGGCTATCTCGACGTTTCTTCCCTAGTTTGGAGCATCATCAGCCGTACCTTGGAAGTTAGAAAGGGTTACGTGAGACCTTAATTCATAATCGAAGTAGATGTCGCTTAAATGTCATTAAATCAGATTAGTTTCGTGGAATTGTATACTGTACCGGGGCTAACACAAATAAGTAACCCACATAGTCAATTAATAAAGGATTACCTATGTGGCACTCGTCGAAGTGGTATGAAGATGTTCACACAGGATAAAACGAGATGATGTAACAACATAACAACGGAATTCCATGCGAGTAATTCCCCGCTGATTACAGTTTTTGGAGCAACATTCTTTTGTTAGTTAACCGGAAGTGCCGAAGTCCTTAACCTGAATGATATGCAAACGTTTCGCTGACTTTAATTTCACATTTTGTTTGCTTTAACGCAACATGAGCGTGGTACTGAAATAGCCAAATCCTCTTTAATAGCATAGGAAGGGAATTGAAAACGGAGGGATATGGAATGTAGAGAAAGGTAGCCAAGGGTTGACTAGGGCTCCCGGGCTATAGGTTACGGATCTTACTCTAAAGGTTATGGAGGGAAAACTGTAGAAAACCTGCATCAGGTAGGTCGGACAATTGGTACTGCTCCCAAGCTCTTCTGAAGACTGTATATTGGGTTGTTGTGGGAGCACAACAAACCCGCATCCGTGCTTCGATCGAAATTGAGCGGCATCTGGCCGTCTGGTCCAATGGTATCAGGAAAAACAACTCACCGTTTGCCGAAGGTCTGTGATCCCCGTACATACACCCCTCAAACCGCTCAAGACAATCTCAGCTTATGGGAGACAATGTAAAAACCTTGTGCTGACGGACTTCCCAGAAATCCTCTGGATCCTCTTATCCCCCAAGCAGAATCTTTATTTTCCGAATTTTTTTGGTAACAGGCTACATGAGGGTGATCCTGAAACAGGAACAACTTCCCTTAAATGGAATAGCAAGAGAATTGAAAAGGGTGGGGGGATGTGGAAGGTAAGGCAAGGTAGCGAAGAGTTGTTTAGCCCCCCCTCCCTCCCGCCCAATCCTCCGGGCTATAGTTTAAGGATCCTACCCGGTGTTGAAACTGTTCTTCTGTTAAAGCACTCCTTATCCTTATCTTGTACGAGTTTAGGGAGCCAATAAAAGTGTCTCGATTGTATTGGAGAAGTTGGTAACGACGACGACGGTCGTTGCCATCCTGTTCCTGTGACCTGGCATGGGCGGAATACATTCCACAGACTCCCGTGAACTCTGGGTCTCCGGGTCAACCCGACGGCAGCCACAGAGGACAAAGTAATGTCGCCACGATCCTTATTCTTTGCAATCACGAATTGATGACGACGATGTGGAAATATCGTCCATTGATAGGAGTAAAATAATAAAGACACAGTTTCATCAATGAAAATTTCAAATCAAATTTATTCCACATGACAGTCCCTTAGAAGTCATACGGCATTACTTTGGCTGTCGTGAAGTTTCCATTCAAGCTGGAGACAAGATGGACGAGGCCAGTCACGCCGACCCGTGCTTCACATCTAAATGCAACAGGAAAAAGGAACCTGATTACACAAGCAGAGATCAGTTACGACGTGTCAATTCAAAGAATAGAAGTTGGCCGTCAACGCGGTGGATGAAGACCGCAAACTGTGAACTACGAGTATAACCCGCTTCGGTGGACCAGCCTCATCAGATAAAAAGAGGCTTTCTAATTAAAGATTGTCAGCTTATAGTATTAACGAGACGCGCCAGAAGGTGATCCTCCTGACAATTAGCGGGCAACGAAGGTTCCACGTGCAAATTCAGGACGCATGACTGCTAATTACGCTAAAATGTTAAAAATGAGAACGAGAATTCGGTTCACGAAGTCTGCGGATGATCTGAGACACGTCATAGCCTAAGATCTCCTCGCGTTACCAGATTCAAATTGCCCTGTTTAATTTATTTCTGAAGTAATGTGTCGCATGAACGACCATCGTCCATCTTGTCTCCAACTCGGGTGGAAACTTCACGAAAGCCAAAGTAACTGTGTAGGGCTTCTGAGGGAATCCTACAGAACTTGAACAAGTCAACTTATGCAAAAAACTAACCTTTACCCGGCCAGGAAGGCCCAAGCTAAGGTTGCAAAGATAGGGGTTTGAAGGACCTACAAACCCTGAAAGCGTGATGGATGGAACCGCAAGATAGAAACAGATTGAAGGTTATCTTTAAGGAGGTTCAGGCTCACAAAGGGCTGTAACGCATGTCAAAAAGAAGAAGAAAGGAAAGGTTGCGTGACTGACATCGTCCATCTTGTCTCCAGCTTGGGTGGAAACTTCACGAAAGCCAAAGTAACTGTGTACGACTTCTGAGGGAATGTTACAGATTGTGATGCAAGTCACAAATGAAAAGGAACAAGAAGTATAAAACTATGATACAGAAAAAGTTTACAAGGGCATCAACTGAAAAATATAGAAATGCTAGAAGAGAGGAGAAAAGGATGCGTAACAAGAAAAAGAAATAATTCTGTGAAAAAATAATTAGAATGGTTACAAGAATGCGATAATAGAAATGAGAGCAGAAAATTCTATACATAGATGAATAAATTGAGGGAAGGATTCGAAACCAAAAACTCAAACTTGCAAGAAATTATTAGAGATGATAAAAAAGTCCTTCAAAGATGGAAGGATTTATGAAAATACAGAATATGAGACGGATAACTATATAAATGGTAGAAGAAGAAGATGAAGAAGTAACTGGTTGTGATTTCTAAGGGAATGTTGAATTAAACAATTGAGAAATAAATTTAATTTGAAATTTCATTGATAAAGTTGTGTGCTTATTATTTTACTCACGGAGTGTCTCAGTCTCATGGAGGAAAAGAAAGTCAAATAGAATGAACCGAAGTATCACCGACAGAAATTCACAAGTTAGTTAACCCTGGGGTACTCGCTGCCTGCCCCTAGGATAGCCGCTGCTACCTGCTACTATACGGTGATAATCGGCTGTTATACCGAATCCCTTGTAATGGGAAAAGGGAACACGAGGCGTTTCTAAGGGTTCAACATTTCTAGGAAGACGAGCGAAAAAGTCAGTGCGACCTGTTGAACGACGATGAAACCCAAAATGGCGTCACTCAGCGCTCTTTCATAGTTTCCCTCCCCCCTCCACCCCTCCTTATTACGTCTGTAAAGTAGCCGATGATCTAGAGTTGTTTCATGAACAAGACTCATTAGCACGTTCCAGGATGTCAGACAACGAAAGCCGTGACGCAAGTTAAATCACTGTTTCTCTTCTTCCTCTTCCCCCTTCTCCCCCCCCCCCACTCTCCCTCTTTAAGAAGAAAGAAGCTACGTGACCAGTCAAAGACGTCTCCTTAATTGTCTCAGACGCGCAACTATAATTATAATGCGTTTCCCCTGAAAGTCGGCAGAACTACTTTGAAAGAAATCTGACCACAGACAAGGGAATGTACAAGAAAAAAAGGAAGAAGAAGAAGAAGAAAACGAGTAATTTATTAAGAGTCTTGAGCCCAGACGTGTGTGTATGTGTGTGTTGCAGTGTCACTTTGGTTGTGACACACACACAAACACAGACTTACATAAACTCCACCAGAAAGCAGAGATAAATTTTAAAAAAGAATGATTTGACGTTTCAAGGGGAAGACGAACATAAATATATTTTTCTTGTTTACGGCCAACCTTGTGCAAACTGTCGCAAATCAACGATGACACATTAAAAACAAAGACTACTTTACATAAAATCTGTGACGATTCGTCTCGAATTTCACAATTTTATTAACAATTGAAATTAAACCCGTCAGAAGGTTCACGAAGTATTAATCTCTGTATCGCTTTAAGTTCCGTTCATTTATTATCATCTGTGAAAACGAAAGAACAAGATCAAGTTTATTAGCCAGTTTAATATCATTCTAAATTATATGGACGTCAGCATTAAGACAGAAACGACAGATGTAATTAAGTTACCGTATAAAACGATGCAAAACATGATCCATGGAATACGCAACACAGGTAATGTAACAATACACGCTGGGATGTTTATCTTCTTTGAAAAAAGTAATAAGTCCAGTTCTAATATAATCGCGGGACAAGCAACATCGAGAAGGAAAATATTTATTTACTGTGAGGAATGTCAAAATTTAAAAGAAGTTTAGAAGATAATGAAAAGTTTACGAGTGAACGAACACAATTTTTTTAAGTTCTTTTATGACGTTCGTTCAGACTTACGGGTACAGGTAAATATCAAATTGCAACTGAAGTGTTATTCGGCCATAACCGCAGGAAGAAACTTTTTTGTTTATTTCTAAATATTTTCAGCCACTAAGTCAGCAAAACACTATTTACCACGTTTCGCCGTATATTCTATGAAAACATTCGTTGATGACAAAATTACTACCCGGAAACAAATTTTTTATGAACTATACTTTATTAACAATTTTTTGACTTGTACTAATATAGACACTATTTTTTTGACTCATAATGTTAAGGTCTAACACGTTAAGTCTAGTATTTGAGTAGAATATCTACAGATATTTATATAATTATTTAAAATTAGATTGATTATGAAGTATTTCTGTGGTTATTTGTTTTGAAAATGACTTAATGACGCGAGAGCGTTGTAGCACGTGGACGCCTTACGTCATAACCTCCTGATGACGTCATCCAGATTCAACGACATCACTCAGTGTATATCTACTGATGTTTACATAAGTATTTACGTTTAGGTTACCCATGGAGTATTACTGTGTTCTTTTTTGTTTTAAAATTGACTTAATGATTCAATTATTTATTCAGGCGACGAAGAAAGTTAAAAAGGAATCATACTGCAAAGAGGAGAAATAAAAATCCTACGGTTTTGTCTGTGATGTTGTAGTATTAGGGGAGTCAGAAGAAGACTTGGAAACTATAATAAATGGAACGAACTTGGTACTGGAGTAAGAGTTCATATAAGGATAAATAGATGGAAAACCATGGTGATGGTGTGTAGCATGGGAAACAGTGGAATAACAAAGGCTTTTAGACTGAGAAGAAATATTTTGACGGAAGTTGAGGAATTCTGCTACTTCAGAAACGTAATGCGCACAGGCAAGGAAGAGGAATTTACTTACGGCTAATGTTAAGTGTGAATATTAGGAAATCGTTACTAAAAAATGTTTGTATGCGGTGTGCCATTATATGGGTGCGAAACGTGGACGATAGGAGTTGCAGAAAGGAAAAGAATAGAAGCCTTTGTAAAAGTGGTGCTATTGGGGAATGAGATGGATGGATAGTATCCCTAACGAGGAAGATATAAACAGAATAGGGGAATAGCGAACAACGTAAAATCAAAGATATGCTCAGGAATGTAAAAGACGATGTAGGCCTAAAGACCCCTGGTATTTATGAAATACCTTGCGACTGTGGCAGTAAATACATAGGACAAACAATCAGAACCGTAGATGAAAGAATAAAAGAGCATAATAGACATCTACGATTAAAACAACCCAATAAGTCAGCCATTGCCTTGTTCACGGGCCATAAAATAGTTTTCGATAAGACGCGTATTCTGGACAGAGCTAATTGCTATTGGGATGGCGTTATTTTGGAGGCAATAAACATCAGGTCCGGTGAGAATTTACTGAATAGAGATTCTGAATTCCAATTTAGCCTGGCTTGGAACTCATTGTTTCACCGGAGGAACGCGGGGCTGAGTCACGGGAGACTAGAGCATGACTAAGCAAGTGGACCAATGGGAGACGCCCTCGCTCCCGCCAATCACAGGCGGTTTGTGCTTGCACAACTTGCCTCAGATTATATAAATGCCTACACTCACCGAATTTGACACTTCAGTCTGAAGATGATGGCAGAGCAAGCCATCGACACGTCACTGCTAAAATCTTTGACCCGGTTGGAAACTCGAGAGGAATTTATACAATATGGAGGACGTTGACCAAGAGAAGGGATAAATTAAAAGGCCACGGTTTGAGGCAAGACGGTCTTGTAAAATTAGCATTAGTGGGAAGTGAATGGAAGAGCGAGGTCAAGAAAGTAATACGCTAAGATTATTAGGGAGGATGTGGTAGTTATGCGTAAATGAAAAGGCTTGCGCAAGATAGGGTTAGCATGGAGGTTTCCATCAGACCTGTCTTAGGACTGAATACCACAACAACAACAACAATCATTTACAATATTGGACGACCCAAGTGTAGACGAGAGAGTTGTCACGTCCTCCTGATGACGTCATCTTGCAAAAAACCTAGCAAAGGCAGGTATTACGATTGATATTATTGTGCGAGCAAGTGGCCAAACTGCTGATGAGTGTGGAATGTTAAATAAACTGTCTCAAGCCATATTTTTAGCTCAACTGAATTTTCAATCTGTTAGGAAAGAAAATATCAAGCTGAGAAATAGTTGATGCCCAATTAGGCAAAGCCATGACCCATTTTTGCTCTACCTTTTTTTATAGCACGATATACCTGTTTGTACAAGGCGTTTGTGTTGGTAAATGAGCCTTTGGTCTTAGTAAATTTTCTGATCTGCCTATGCAGCCCCTCATCTTGAATATTGTAGCACACTGTATTACTTACCTTCATACAACCAACCAGGAAAAACTGTATTTTATAGGCAATAGAGATATTTATTGAAAATCCCAAGAAATTATAACTCAACATTAGTCTTGGTCGAGCTCTGAAACGTGAGGAGGCTGTATAAAGTGCTCCAGGGGAAGATTTGGAGGGATTATCTTCCTGCAGGACTAACCGGGAGAACGACCTGAAGCAATCCTCGCAACTTTCTCGTGGCGGATGCTGTTTATTGAGTAACGTTTACCAAAGTATTTACCATTCGTCTGTTAAGGAACACGAGACTGCCACCGGAGCGTCCGCCTCGTCACAGAGTCCTCACAGATTTTCTGCTAACCTTGAAAAGCCTTTTAACATATTTATAGACACGAAGTAACAAAGGAATAAATAAGAAGCGAGGAGAATAAGATTTAGGATTGTAAATTGACACTGGCCCAACATGTTGGAAGAAGACGTGGACGACCAATTCTCTAAATGTGTAACCAAAACGTGGTAATAGCAATGAAATTGGATGCGAAGAAGGAAATTACAGCGCTAATTCCAGAGGTCGACGAAACAAATGTTTTTGGGGAAAGGGACGACGACGACGACATTTCAGTTACCTATCAACAAGTCTTATTAAGTCGGTATACATTTATTCAAAAGTATATGGCGTCGCTTATTTCGTCTATATAATACAGTAATTTATGGTTACGGAATTTTGAAATATTATTGGGTTTTTAATCAACATATAAAATTATTCACATTTATTTTTATGTAACACATCTCATCATTCCACCTCAAAATATATATTTTAATCAGCCATGTATAGAAATAAATTTATTTTGTATTTCGTCGATTCATTTACTAATTTCTAATTTTCCACAACGTTCTGAAATTTATATTTTTTGTAGTAGATGCCATAAAAAATAGAAGGAACACTTTCAAATGATTTCTTATTAAGAATTAAATTATAAAAAATGTATACGTTAATCCTGTCATTTATTGTTATATGCTTGTAATACAGAAAAGATTGCAGTAATTACCGGAAGTTCCTGCTATAATAAACTCTCAAGATACCGAAGAATTAATAGAATAACGCGGAGCGACGACGAACTAAAAATATGATATATATTTGTAGCTCACCTTTGTATGTGCGCTTGAAATGACCCAGTCCTTGTCATTTTATTTATTTATTTAATAAACGTTCAAATAAAAACCTCTTTACGAACTCAAAATCAACAGCCAAAACGTCGCTAGGCAACCACCAGCGATAATTAAACAATTTCCGAAGATACTGACACAAACTCTCTGATTATTACCATTAGTTTCATCTGAATATTGTAAGTTGTTTGCACCACAATTATCAAAGATAATTTAACATCATATGCGGCTGATAAAAATACATCTTGCGATCAAATGATTGTACAAGTGGCGGCAGATTTATGATAAATTAAAAGTACGAAGGAAGAATGACGGGCAATATTAAAAACACAATTTAAAAATGTTTAACGTCATTGTTTTTTTACAAAATTACCATCTAACGTCTGAGTGTTTCTAATTTATTTTTAAATACCTTTCTGTTCCTAGGAAAGTCCTCTAATATCCTTGCATGCGAAGCACCACAGTCCTTTAAAACCCCGTTTACCAAGGAATATTTGCCCACATTTATTTTCTTTATTTTATAATTTTGGCGGTTTCAGAGAAAAATTAGGCTACACTTGGACGTTTAATTTTTAAATGATCTATTATGCCTCAACGTTGGCGTCATTTTTGTTATACTTGATCCTCTCCCCTCTCTCAGTTTGATGACAATAATTTGAAATTTGTAGGACTGAAGCCGACTAGCCACGGTCGTGGATTACGTCACGATGACGTCATCGAGATCCACGAGACTCCTGATCAGGTATCTGGCAACATGTCCACAATTTTCCTTGACTAGAGGAACTGTAAGTAGCGATGACGTTCTAAAGACGAAATTGAAAAAAGAATACAAATACTGAAGCCAACTGGATCACAGTATGGGTAATTCATCACAAGCGGAATTTTTTTACCTTACTTTTAAAATTGTAAAAAAAAGAGAGATGAGAAACAGAGAGCCTGTGGGCGACAGACGACAGGGACGCGACGAACGGAAAAGAAAGAAAGAAACCAGCCTTTTTAAGATGCAGAACGTGCTAATGACAGTCAACAAGTTACGTTTAGAGCGTTACAAAATAATGGACGGTACGTGACACGTGGAGGGGAGACGGAACCTCACGCAAGAAAAACAAGATTTTTTTTGTACTGCGTTGAGGAAAAAAAATATATTTGAAAATTATGTAAATGTAAATATTTGAAAATCAAGTAAAAGGAGGGAGGGTAAAAGAGGGGGGGGGGAAGGATATCTGGCAGTAGGGAAAACAAATCATAAAACTGCAACCCATTAAAAAAATATAAAGAAGAAGATATACGTCTATTATTAATAATTCCTGCACTGATGACGTCGTATCCTCTATCAATAGGAATGATTATCAACTCATCAGCAACAAATCTGTCCTTTATATATTTATTTAATAAAAAATAACGTATGTTGCTATGTTTGTTTGTATGTCTGTGATTCTTCACACAAAATTAAAACGCGTGGGAAAATGGTGACAAAACTTGGTAGACATATTCGCTAAAAAATGATGACAAGAAAAAGAGCGGGGGGTTGAGAAACCTCGAAGGAATTACATTTCAAATAACTATACGTTTATGTCAACAGGTAATACTTTATGACGTCACTGAATTAAGAAAACGGCGTCAAAGTATCCCATTTTACAAATTGATGCGTATTCTGCAAAATACGACCACATTTAAGGATGAAAATAAACGATAACGGAACATTAAATAAATCAATAATATGACATCTTAAATTATTAATAAAAAAATAGCCAGCCAACTTTTCCGTTTAAAATGCATGTTTTATTTAATTTAATCTTATTTAACTGAAAGCCATACTTCTCATATTTTAACGAAAAATTCTATATTCAAAATCATAATTTTTTAAATACAAGAAATGGGGGAAAGCCAGAAAAAGATGAAGAATATTAATTAAAAATGAGACGTTTCGTCCCCCATAAAATATGAATGACATTTTAATTAAAGAACTGAAGGTGCCCCGAAGGTTGGGGACGAAATGCCCTATTTTGAATCGATATTCTTCTTTTTCTGACTTTCAGCCATTCATTGTATTCTATTAAGTCAGATTAATGTCAATATTTTACTCATAATTCTTTATTTAAAAATTCTTTGACTAGTCACTTAACGACGTCCACAAATGTGGACGAAACGTTGTAAACGTATTAAATAAATATCAATGTTGTTTTTCTGACAAATTGACTGGAAGTTTTTTATGTATAATACGGAATATTATATTTAAATACACATTTTAAAGGAACCAGGTCATATTTAGGAAAAATTAAAGGCTTATAAAAGTCATAAGTTAAATTTGTTGTTGTATTCAGTCTTCAGACTGGTCTGATGTAACCTATCTTGTACAAGCCTTTTCATTTCCTCTTAACTAGCACATCACACATAATTTATAATTTGCTTATCGGATTCCATCCTTCGCCTCCCTCTATTGCTAATTTTACCTCGTGTCTTAAAACCTGTTCTTTTAATCTGTTCCTTAGTCAACGGCCTCCATATTGTTCGCTTTTCCCCTATTCTGATTAGAACTTCATCGTTAGTGATTCTATTCACTCATATCATTCTCCTACAGCACCACATTTCAAAGGTTTCTATTCTTTTCCTTTCCGCAACTCTTATATTTTTTTTACAGACCATGATTTAATAGACCTTTTTTACATAACCTAAGACAAACGAATTTATTTTCCAGTTTTTTTTAAATAACCCGAGTTTTGAGGTGTGTAACATGTTTAGATCATGTACAGGTAACTATCATGAAGATGACGTGCATTAATTGTCTGTCATAAATAATTGAATATTAGTTGAAGTAAGGGTCTATACATTTTAAATCACAAAACAGGCCTTATAGTTACTATGCTGTAAGTAAATCACGAAGTAAACGAGTTAAACAGAAGGAAATGTAATTTGTAAGCAGTTAAATGACCAAGTGTTTTAATGACCACGCGGCAACATTTAACGTCATTATTGTCTTTGGAAAAACAACAACGGTGAAGCAAAACAAACGGAAAGGAAAAAACTGTCGACGCAGTTACAAAGCGACGTCAAGATACGGCACAACATAAAGACGTATTAAAAACAACTCCTCGTCGTCATGTGATAAGCAGGCGAGCTTAAATTAATTACGGTAACCTTGGCATTTGACGTCGCTCGTCAATCTAACGTTTGTACCTTAGGCGTGGTTCTTCTTCTTCTTTTCTTCCTCGCATTTCTCTTTTTCGTACACCGGGGACGAGATTTGTTGTTGACGCGGAGTCCCTCAAGGGTCTATTTTGGGAACCAACTTATTGAGGAACAGTGCCTTTAGAACTTCCCTACGACGATTTCGCTTTATAAAAACCAATTAGTCTCACTACTAATGGTAAAATCTATGAGACAGTGTTCAGATTTTCGTTAGACGTTCAAATGAATATCAAGCACGCGCTAAGGTATCGTTAAGTAAAAAAAGAAGGTTAAGAAAAAAAAACGACCTACGTCCACGGCATTTGTAGATTTAGAAAAAGCGTTTGATAATGTGAACTGGAACACAGTATTAAGGATTTTGAAGAGCACTGGTATAAAATATCGAGAAAGGAGGCAGAAGACACTCAGCAGTAATTGGAATAGAAGATCAAGAAAAGAATGCCGTAATCAAGAAAGAAGTAAGGAAAGGATGCAGTCTGTCGCCTATGCTGTTTAACTTATAATTAGAACAGGCGATGAAGAAAGGTAAAAAGAAATATGGTAATGGGAATCATACTGCAAGAAGAACTAAAAACCCAAAGTTTTGCCGACGATATTATGTTATATTAGGGGAATCAGAAGAAATTAATCAAGTATATGGTTCTTGGTTTCTTAAAAAAGTGACACTCAATAATTATTTAATTCAGATATCATTCTTGAAGATATATTTAAAACGGAATATGGAAAAGGAATCACACTGCAAGGAGACGAAATAGAAACCCCTACACATTTGCCGATGACAATGAACTCGGAAGAAGACTTGGAAACCATAATAAATGACGTGAACGTGGACCTGGAGAAAGAGTTCAATATGAGGATTAATAGAGGGAAAACCAAGGTGATGGAGTGTAGTATGGGAAACAGTGGAATAACTAAGGCTGTTAGATTGGGAAGGGATAATTTGAAGGAACTGGTACTTGAGAAACGTAATAACTAGAGTCGGATAGCACAGGCAAGGACGAGTAATTTTCTTTCTATATAGTAAGGAGAGACAGAACATTTGTCGTCAAACCTTTCATTCCAGTATACAAATAAAAATTATAATGATTAAGCTACGTTTGCAGAATAAGAGAAGAGAGAACAACATGGAGGACGTTGACCAAGAGAAGGGATGAATTAATAGGTCACGTTTTAAGACATGAGGGTCTTGTAAAATTAGCATTAGAGGGAAGTGAATAGAAAAAGAGGGAGACCAAGGATCGTATACGCTAATTAGATTAGGAAAGGATGAGGTAGTTATGCGGAAATGAAAAGGCTTGCGCACATGGGTTATCATGGAGGGTTGAATACCACAACAACAACAATGTCTTTTGGAAATTCTTTGTAAGTAATAAGTGTACACTGGAGAAATATTATAGAATAGGAAGGACCTCCGCTCTAGTCTTTAATTGAAGTGATGTCAGGTTTTTTGACAGGAATTCCGCCGTCGTTACCGTCTTCTGGATTTGGAATGCCAAGGCTTGTCGTAATCGCAGAAGAAAACTTTAATGTGCCTGCTTATCTCTTTTATCTAAGGTCTCGATTTTAGTATCGCCATTATTTGCCAACAGAGAGAGATTCTTTAAATATTTAGAAAGTTTATTTCTTAATTCCTTAAAGGATATTTTACTATCGCACATTAAAAACAAAATGATACTGTGTGGAAGGAATGCAGGTTGGCGCCACTCACTCAACGTTGCCTTTAAAACTTTTCGGTGAAATGAGAGAGAAATGTATGAGAAATATCGAACCGCTGCTCGATAATCGAATCGTATTTATTATTATTACGATTTAATTTTTTTTGTTGTTGCCATCAAATCGAAACAATTCCAGCAGTGCGTACAACTGTAATGGAAAAATCTATGACACATCCCAGACGTTTTTTTCCCCCCTTCTGAATGAGGAGAGTCGCAGTGAATGTTTCTGTAATCTTGTGGCTGTTTCACTTTCCCTTTTTTTTTCTACTCAACACACACACACGGGGCGTGTCGTGAGGCAACTACACCAGCGGCAATAAATCCGTTTAGGATGACACAGAAATAATATCTTTCTATATTAGACTTTCTATATTATAAGGCATCGATTTTTTAAAAATTATTCTATATATATATTGTCACGTTTCTGCAGGATCGTGATATACAGTAACACGCACACGTAGAGGTTATAGATGTTTATTTAACGATGACGTGCAGTGCAAAGTTTCGTACTGAATAAGACTGACTCCGATTCGGAATCCAGTACAATTTATACATTCAGGGATTATTCCAGAAAAAAACAGAGAAAGTACTAGAAATGAAAGGTAAACGAAGTAAACCATAACGATAAAAGTTTTTATATGAATTTAAATAAAGCAAACAAATCAAAATGGCTGCCTCGGGTGGGACTCGAACCTCTACTGCAGCCCAACTCAATATAGCTCAGCCATGGCTGCTGACTTCCAGTTGAGGCAATATAGAACAGGTGATATAGGGATAAAAGAGAAGAAATAAAAGCTCTAAGGTTTCCTGGTGACATTGTGAACTTAGTTGATAGAATTTCTTTGTATTAGACTCTCGTATATGAAAAATGAACGCTGTTTTTTCTTGCCCTTCATTACCTTGAACAAATATTAATGTTGTAACAGGGCTTTAACTAAGTGAAATCTACTTAAAAACTGGCAAATTCTGAAATCAGAACTGTTTAAATAGTTTATAGTTCTTATACGTGATTTTACTATTTTGGCTCTAATCGTTGTAAACCCAAACATTTGGATTAAGTCAGCAGAAGTCTTGGAAAACATAATAACTGTTATGAACCTGATTCTCGAGGAAGAATGGTTCCGGAGAAAGAGTTTAACACGAGGATTAATAGAGGGAAAACCAAGGTGTTGAAGTGGAATAACAAAGACTGTTAGACTGGAAAGGGATATTTTGAAGGAAGTTATTGGGTCAGTAGAAGGAATACGCTGAACAGATTAGGGACGATGTTGCTATGGGGAAATGAAAAAGGCTTGCACGGAATAGGTTAGCATGAAGAGTTACATCTATCAGACCACTCCAAGGACTCAATACTACAACTACAACAACATTTGCACAGTCAAAATACTGCGGCTCGTTATTCCATCAAATCCCGACACGATGACTCTTCAAAGGAGTAGAAAATTATTTTCGTCTAAAGTCGACTTATAAACTAGACTTCAACATCAGTCTCGTATGGTGCGAGAGATGTTATTAACTATATATGTTTCTTATTTTTACACATAATGCTGAAATGATAGACTTGTAGTGTGCGTGTGACGTCAGAGGTGCTACTCAAATCGTTATACTGTTTATTTTTAAATGTATCGCTGAAATTAAGGAAAATTCGCCGATAAATTATAAATATTTGAATTAATAAATGTGAGAAAATAAGGGATGTATTTTTGTCAATATACAATTTTTCTGGAACGTTGCATGACGTCATCGGTGTTATTAAACTAGACGTCAACCTCAGGCTCGTAGGGTGTTCCTTATAGTCACAGATGTTACTTAACCAGATATGTTACTTATTTTTAAATGTACTAAACTGGAGGAAAATTCGATGGTAAATTATAAATATTTGAATTAATAAATGCGAGAAATGAAGGGATATATTTTTGTCAATATACAATTTTTCTGGGAGGTTGTATGACGTCACCGGCGTTTTTAAACTAGACCTCAACCTCAGGCTCGTAGGGTGTTCCTTATAGTCAGAGATGTTACTTAACCTAATATGTTACTTATTTTTAAATGTGCTTCTAAACTGGAGGAAAATTCGATGGTAAATTATAAATATTTGAATTCATAAATACGAAAAGTGAAGGGAGATATTTCTTGATGTCAGTATACAATATTTTTTTCTGTGGAGGATGTATGACGTCATGTCACCGGTGTTATTGAACTAGACTTGAACATTTGAGTGGTTTGAAAGTTCTCAGCGATGTTAGGATAATTTTCGAGTAAGTGGCGATAAAGCTAGTTATTCAATACAGTCACGGCTTCGTTAATGACGTTCCTTGGCTTGTCAACTTACTCTTTGAAATGTGATATCTTTAATCGCATTTCCGATGGAAATAGAGGCAGACTTTTCAGAGATAATGCACTATTGGTCATTTGTTGGACCGCGTCTCGAGGCTGTTTGGTGAGTGAGGTAGTCAGTATGCAAATGGCGTGTAAACGAAGATTAATGCCCAGAGGATATGCTTCTTTTCACGGCCAAGGACAAACGTGATTCTGCCATTACACTCAACTGTCGCTGTCGAGACGAACGTGCTGTTCGTTTGCCCATTACGCGCCATTTCAATTTACTTTTCTTGGCGTGGCGTCGCGTCGCTGCGCTGCCTCACCATTACAAGCTTCTATGACACGCGTCTTTGCTTCTACTCCTTTACTTATCCTTGATTTTAGTCCTCAGTTACGACTTTATTCCGCGCATTAACCATCTCCTTTGACATATTCAACATTTCCCTTGTTCCATTATGTTGGCAATTACTGTAACTTAGCTTTAGCTTTTTTTAAGTAATGTCTATTACCGCCAAATTATAAGATTCAGATTGGACAGATAGGTTTAATACATTTCTATTACGCAGAAAATATCCCCTAATGACATTTTTCACGACACAGATTACAAAACCTCGCTTTGACACCCGAGTAAACAATGTAACATTTAAACGTAACTCACATAAAATACAATTAAAATTTACGTGACATATGAATCGATAAAAATATGTTATAATGATGACACATTACAAAAGCGCATTTTAAATTAAAAAGTCTGTATTAAAAATAATATTGTTTCTCCTCCAATTTTTCGATCGTTTACCTGACCAAGTCTCCCAAATAAGGGTGAAATGTTGTCCGTGTCTTAAATAAACATCAAAACTGTTCAAACTGTGGCTAAATAAGTTGTTAGTGCTGCCTCTGGCCTCTCTTTGGTAAAAACAAACCTTCGTTTACAACATTTTTACTGATAATAATTGTATTGTATTGTATTGAGATAAACATGAAGGAGGTGTGAATATGCGCCGAAACGTTGTTTGAATAAAAACTGTCTGAAGAAACCAGGTCGGAAATTATTTTATTTTGATATTTAATATCAGTCGTTAATTGGTTTGATATGAAATAAATATCAAAATTGTTTGTTGACAGATTCGTAGGATTTTTTTCATTAGCAGCTTTCTTGTTGTTATTGAATTACAGCGTACTACGTTTCGACACTGTCTGAATGCATCCATTAAACAGTCTGAGCCGCTGACTTGAAACTAGAAATGCCGCACACGATTCAGCAGAGATTCGTTGACCCTTCCACCGCCGGTTCTAACCAGTGCACGGTGGACCAACCAACTTAAACACTCACACACATGAGCGCGCATCATGCGCTGGAATATTCCACAGTGCAGGGGGGAGGAAAATAAACAGAAGCTAGAGTATGGCAAGGGGAGGTGGAGGGACAGGCTGTTCTCTCTCTGATTTTGAATTAAGGTTTCCAGTTTGAGAGGTGCATGATCCGGTACCGCAGCCGCCATGAATTATATTAGGGGGATTACCACGTGGGGAGGGGAACGACTGGTTGGTTCCTTCGCCGTCATCGCCGCCCGTCCTCAGTGTGCAGGTGTTCCCCTTTGAGCCAAGCCAGGTAGGGCCAACGAACTCATTAGGCAGCCTCTGACGTCACCTTATTGTCCTGTGACAGGTGCAAATTAGGAGCAACGCGTCCATCCTTACTGTGGGTCAACACCTCAACCACGAGACGAAAATTAATACAGGCGATTCGCGATGGGCAACGACACGAAAATAAAGTTCCAAAGGTACTGGAACTCCTCAAAAGACAACAACAAGGTTTTCAAAAGCAATTAAGAGCCAACAAAAAGACAACTACGCACTGTATAAAATATTCCCAAGGTTATAACACTTATGTTAAATAACACAATAATTTACGACCCGTAAGAAAGACAGTAGAATAATGTTTTGAAAAAAAATATGAGAACTTAGAAAAAAGGTAGACCTTTCGAGCAGCCCTTGTACTCCTTGTCAACATTAAAGCCAGAGATAGTACAAAACACATCACAAAGATGTGAATTTTGTTGCGGTATTCAGTCCTGAGACTGGTCCGACGCAATCCTCCACGGTAGACTATCTTGCGCAAGCATTTTCATTTCCGCATAATTATCACATCCCACATCCTGCCTAATCTGTTTAGCGTGTTCCATCCTTGGCCTTCCTTCCTTTTATCACTTCACTCTAATGCTAATTTTACACTCTCTTCATTTTTAAGAATTCTGTTATTTTAGATAAGGAAGTAAATTGTAAGAATATGTTAATTTCCTGAAATACCTTTTTTTTAAAAATCTAATAAATATTTTGTAAATTACTAATCTGAGATTTTAGTATAAATAATTCTTTTAAAAATTGCTGTCAATTAGGAAGCAAAAATATATTTTTAACCAACATTGCTTCCATTTAATAACGTCGTTTCGTCAGTATTTGTGTAGTTCATCAGGTGAATTTTTTTAAATGTTTGAAACTGTTACACATGTGCATAATATTCTTACCCTGACTAAACGTCTTTATGATACTAAATATAAATTTTTGCTTAAAAAATTGGCTGTAATTTTTTTTAATGAAACTGTAAATGTAAAACAAGACACTTCTCAGATATATTCAGTGTGTGACGGTTTATTAAATAGTCTTTGGTTGTCACATCTTTTCGTTTTCTTTGTTATGTGCTATCTTTGTTGGTATTCTTTCAGTTTGTCTTAAATATTGACAAGGAACTTATTTGTCTCTATATTTGTATTTTATTTAAAATTTAATTGTATTGTCTGTTTTGCGGGTCGTTAATTCTTTCGATAATAATATAACGTTTTTAAGGGTTCTATTAAAATTATGGCTTGATTCGTAAAGACGTGCCTGTCGTGCAAAATGAGCCTTCGCGGATATTTAGCACTTAAAATGCTGTGAAAGAGTTCAATATGAGGATTAATAGAGGGAAAACCAAGGTGATGAGAGTGTAGTATGGGGAAAACAGTGGAATAACAAAGGCTGTTAGATATGTATGTACCAACAGAGTTCACGACACTATTTTTTCAATACCTCAATTACGAAAGTTAAAACAGAATATGGAAAATGAAATCACATTGCAGGAAGGAGAAATAAAAACCCTACATTCCGCCGATGATATTGTAGTATTAGGAGAGTCCAAAGAAGATTTGGAAACCAGAATAAATGGCATGAACGTGGCCCTGGAAGAAGAGTTCTGTGGATTGATAGAGTGAAAACCAAAGGTAATGAAGAGCAGTATAGGAACTAAGGCTGTTAGATAGAGAAGGGTATTTTTGAAGGAAGTTAAGGAATTCTGCTACTAGAGCAGGATAGCACGGGGCAAGGAAGAGGAATTAACTTACGGCTAATATCAGTGTGAATTTTTTGTCGGTTGCATGAGTGAGAATTTTTCATGTGTGTGTGTTATGAAATTTATATTATTTTAATTGTTCAGTTTTGACGTCATAATAAAATTCCGAATTCAACACTTGGCTACCTTACTCTTCCTTCCACATCCCCCCTTTCCAATTCCCTTCCTATGCTATTAAAGGGGAGTTGCCTGTTTCAGGATCACCCTCATGTATCTTGTTAACCAGAAATAAATAAAAAAGAGAAATTAATAAATATTAAAATTTACCTGACGCGAAAATAAAATCTACGTTACGTACACATCGTATCGACGATCCAAAAAAGTTTATTATTTTTCAGGAGATTGTTGTTAAAAATGTACGTGTTGAAGTGTGGCGTTATGTGGGTGCGAAACGTGGGACTGTTTGGAGTGGGGTGAATTAGGAAGAGTCAGCCCTGCCCTTTGTTGACGACTTTCCCCTCAGTTCCTCCTTGGTAGGTAATTCCTCGCGAAATGAAACTGCTTGCATTCAATTAGCTCCGAGTGAGAGGTTAGGTTGTTATTACACGCTGAATTATGGCGGCTACGTTTTGCCGCCGCCGTTATACGGAATTAATTTAATTAGAAATTACGAGGAGTCTATTAAGATAGCGATCCAGTTCAATTCCCTCATTTGTTGTTTTCCTTTTTTTGGAAAAAAAAGTGTGGAGGGGGGGAGGGGCGTATCATCACTGTTGATACTCCGGGGTAATTGTTTTCTTCCCTCCCCTCCTCCCCCGCCATCTCTAGATGATGAAGAGGTAATGCGGCACGAGCCGCCGCCCCCCGACGCCGCCGCCGCCGCCAATTAACTCTTAATCGAAGGTAGATAACTCAGATCCAACAACGGCGAAACTCCTTGCTCAAGTCGACCTCCACGCTTCTTCCACCGTCATAGGTCAATATTGGAACTACTCGGGATTCCTCACCTGCGTCAGTGTTGTATCCTCCTCTGTCACAGCTAAGGGCGTGCCACAGGGTACAATTTTCTCCTCTCAATCATATTAAATCTATACCAATAAATAAATAACTGCAGTGTCTGTCCGTATGCCTGACTCGAACAACCTCCGAAACGACTCAAGGGATTTCAATGAAAATTTTAAGAAATTTAGCTTAAGTATGTTTCATTTCGATATATTGCAAGAAGTTATTACTATAATGTAAATATTAATATAAAACATTGTACGGGAAAGGTTTATTTTTAAAACGCGCATTAAATCTCCAATTTGGATGCGGGGATTGTCTATCCTCTTGATATGTTTCTGCTCCGAAACATCTTAACGGATTTAAATGAAAATTTCAGGGAATGGAACAGGAATTATAACGTAAAATTTTCGTGTATGTTTAATTTCTGTATCTTGAAGAGTTGAGAATATATTTATATAAATATTTATATTTCCATTGAAATGCAGAGATAAAGCTGGCGTGAAAACCAGCTGCGAGTTGGCGTTCCTATAATTTTGCTGCATGAGAGAGAGAGAGAGAGACGGAGAATATTCTCCAACCATCTATTGTTGCAGTAGGGTTCGCACCGTAATTAACCTATTGTTGGCAGAGGGCTAATTCCCTGAGAAATAATAAACTTTTTTGGATCGTCGATACGATGTGTACGTAACGTAGATTTTAAATTCGCGTCAGGTTAAATTTTAATGTTTATTAATTTCTCTGTTTTATTTATTTCTGGTTAACAGGCTACATGAGGGTTGATCCTGAAACAGGCAACTCCCCTTTAATAGCATAGGAAGGGAATTGGAAAGGGGAGATGTGGAAGGTTGAGTAAGGTAGCCAAAGGGTTGAATTCGGAATTTTATTATGACGTCAAAACTGAACAATTAAAATAATATAAATTTCATAACACACACAAAAATTCTCACTCATGCAGCCAACAAAAATTCTATTAAACTGTAATGATTAAAAAAATTTTAGCTTTGGTTTTATAAGTTTGTCTTAGGTAAATGTAGTTTGAAATGTATAGTGGTTACTTGAAATGTTGGGGGGGTGGGGGGAATGAAGGATTTAAGAAAATATTTGGTTTGAAATATTAAGTTTCGGTTCATAAAATAGTTTAAGAATGTATAGAATGTATATTAAGATTAATGTAAATAAAAGTTTAATTCGATAATGATATTATGTTTCAGTTCATAAAATAGGTTCATTTATAAAAGCAGAGGTAACACTAACTAACAACTTTGAACTCATTGTAATCTCTGGACCGTTGGTTCTTTGACAGAGCTGAAGCCGAGTGTGACCGATGTTTGCCGAGCGTTTCACGAAATGCGTTACTCAATGCTATATATATATGGATTGAGAGACGGTAAGTGGAAGCCCTCAACATTATTAATTAATATTAGAGTCCATTGTTCAATTTAAATGTTTAATCCAAACTGCAGCGTTAACTTACAATATTTCTGGTAATGATTTTTTCTTTCTTTCAGTAGTATAAACTTTTAAAAAATTAACACTTATATGTATAAAGGAAAATTTAATTATGTATTAGGCACCGGGCATCCGTCCAAATGTAGGTTATCAAATAAATAAAATACAAATGTTTTTTTGGAATCGCCTCTATTCCTCTGCTTCCCGCAGGTTATCTTCATATTAGAGCCTGTGAGCGAAGAATTTCCTTGACGATTTCTCAGGTGGGAGGGAGGGGGGGAGTTTTTAAGATGATAGTTCCTGTTAAAACCAGCGCTTGATAGTTTGTCCTGGAGAAAAGGTTGTAACGGGCCCCGCCGCACTCTTTTGTGTGTAATGGATCCCCTGCAGCAGGGCAACCTTACAAGAGCATGACATCATCGTCCGCTCCAGAGAGTCCGCCATGGTGACGTGTGTGCACAGCCAAGACAAAAACATCAACACACTTGACCAAACACACTACTCTCAATAGCAGTTATAACAACCATTAAGCAGTAATTAGAATTGAAGGGCAAGAAAAGAAAGGCAGAAATCAAGAAAGGAGTAAGGCCAGGATGCAGCAGTCTGTCGCCCATATAGAACAGGCGATGAAGAAAGTTAAAAATTAATATGGAAAGGAAATCACACTGCAAGGAGAAGAAATAAAAACCCTAAGGTTTGCCAATGATATTTTGGTATTACGAGAACCAGAAGAAAACTCGGAAAATAAATGGCATGAACGTGGTCCGGGAGAAAAACTTCAATATGATGATTAATACAGTGAAAACCAAGGTGATTGAGTGTATTATGGGAAAACGTGGAATAACAAAGGCTGTCAGATTGGGAAGGAATATTTTGAAGGAAGTTAAAGAAATTTCTGCTACTTGGGCTGCATAATAACTAGAGTAGGATAGCACAGGCAAGGAAGAGGAATTGACTTACGGCTAATATAAGCGTGACTATTAGCAAATCATTGCTAAAAATGTTCATATGGGGCGTGGTGTTAAAGGGTGCGAAACGTGGACGATAGAAGTTGCAGGAAAGGAAAAGAATAGAAGCCTTTGAAATATGGTGCTATAGAAGAATTAGAATCACTAACGAGAAAGTTCTAAACAGAATAGAGGAAGAGAGAACAATATGGAGGACGTTGATCATGAGAAGGGATAGATTAATAGGCCACGTTTTGAGACCTGAGGGTTTTGTAAAATTAGCAGAAGAGAGAGGTCAAGGATGGATTAAGAATTTAGGATGTGGTAGTTATGGAAAATAGAAAAGGCTTGCGCAAGGTAAGGTTAGCATAGAGGGCTGCATCAGACCAGTTCCACAACAACCTAAAACTAATGTGTTAGTTCCTTACAAGTCGATTAAAGGACAATAACTATAAGATACTTCGAGTATGTCGTGCGCAGGATTTTAAAGTTCGCGCTACATAAATAGTTTTGAATAAATTGGCACGGCGCTTATTTTGGCGTTCAGAGCAAGTGCCGCTTTTCTCTTGCAGGTCTTTCTCACCAGATCTATTGCTGAGCTCATCTCTGAGGATGTCTCGTACACACACTCTGGCTTCTTTCAAGTTTCTCACATGCCCAGGCTCCTTCATCTATTTAAGGAGGAGTATGTTCTGGGGTCGAAGACCTTGCGCTTTACGATAAGAGTTGTCCGCCGATCCCATTGGATCAGTCAGTCGGCCAACTACCTCCTAAAACTGGCGGAGACACGGAGAAGGGAATGCTGCGACCCAACAGCAGACTCATGCCCCGTTATTCGGAAGAGCGTGAATATAGTACCCCAAAAGACCGACCTACATACCTGATGCAGGTTCTCCTTGCATCTCTTTTAGGGGGAACAATTGATATTAAAGCCAGGAGACCCTAATTAACTCTTGGCTACCTTGGTTTATCTTCCACATCCGCCCTTTTGAGCTCCCTTCCTATGCTATGAAAGAGGAGTTGCCTGTTTCAGGATCACCCTCATGTAGTCTGTTACCTCAAAAAAAAATTAAACGTTTCGTGTTCTTCAGAAACGGAGGAAAACTAATAATTTCCCATGAAGCACCGGGTACCCAGACTGCTTGGTACTAAAATTTTCTTTCATTCAAGGATTCTTAGTTCGTATTCTGGATCGGATATGATATAATTTCTACGGATTTGGAGTTGTAATCGATGGCATAGGAAAGCCATGTTGTCCCATAAGGTCCTATTTTAGGTTCAATATATACGCTATAAAGAATAATCATGAGGCTGAACTAAATTCAGGTCAAGGAAAATGATGTTAATGTTCACAGGTACCACGCGTCACGTTTTGGACGAGTCAAAGTCACGTCTCGGCAGACTTTCTCGATCCATATGAGCCTCCTTGTAAGGAAGGAAGGAAGGATTTTCCCCTCCTGCCCAGTAGCTGGCGAGTAGTCTTGTAATTGCCGTAAGTGGTAGGCAATTAAGGAGCCAGGTAGATGGAAGCACGCTTCGCATCCCTGATGTGAGCCTCTTCGGAAGCGAGAGTCACGCGACGCAGACCCTCTGGCGGACTTGCCACACAATTCAAACACGAGCTTACCTGGGGAGGGAATGGCGCTGGCTGGGAATAATACAGAACTGTCTTTCCTACGAAGAACTTGCGGGACAAAGGTACTCTTTGCCACAAAGTTATTCTTTGTGGAGAATTAAATAATCTCGCAGAGCGTTGTCATGACAACGGAACACTTCCAACGAGTTTGATGTCTAAAGCTGTAAGAGACTGATGCAACGCTAAGCAGACAATATAGATTAATTGCGACATAGAATATAGCATACTTTATGTGGAAAATATTAATATTTCTACCGTGTGAGGTTCCAACTTTGTTCTGTTTCCCTGAAGTCGCGCCGTTTGAGGGACTTGCAATTAATGTCTATTGTTCAACGAGTCCTTGAAATAGGCTGTGAGAATTTGGCTAAGTAAGTTACAGGTCAGACAGCGCTTTGGCGTAAAAAGGGAAGGAGGAATGACTCCTCGTGGTAGCTTAGATGAGCGGAAGTCCCGGGTTCTACACCGCTCCTTCCTTCGTCCATTAATTCAGTTTATATCGTGTGACTTTGAGTTTTGTCCAGACGCTGCTAAATTTCAACTTTGAGACTTTTTTTAAAAAAATTGGTACACTGGAACAGAGGAAAAAGTGCCTTACTTCCTCATACCAAGTATAAGACGAATACAGTTAAAAATGAATATGGACAGGGAATCAAACTGCAAGGAGAAGAAATAAAACCCCCAAAGTTTGCCCATGACATTGTGGTATTAGGAGAGCCAGAAGAAGGCTTGGAATACATAATAAATGGTATTAACGTGGTCCGGGATGAAGAGTTTTAACATGGGGATTAATAGAGGGAAAACCCAAGGTAATGGAGTGTAATGATGGAATAACAAAGGCTGTTAGATTGAGAAAGGATATTTTGAAGGAAGTGAAGGAATTCTGCTACTTGGGCAACGTAATAACCAGAGTAGGATAGCACAGGCAAGGAAGAGGAATTTACTTACGGCTAATATAAGTGAGAATATTAGGAAATCATTATTAAAAAAATGTTGTGTATGGACCGTGGCGGAACGAGATCGGCAGGACCTGCAGATAAGGTAAAGGAATAGAAGCTTTTGAAATGTGGTGCTATAGGAGAATGATATGGGTGGATAGGGTAACTAATCAGGAAGTTCTGAGAAGAATAGGGGAAGAACGAATAATAAAGTGGACGGTGACTGAGAGAAGGGATAGATTAATAGACAACGTTTTAAGATAAGAGGTCCTTGCAGAAATAGTTCTCGGGTTTCCACTCGGGTACAGGTGCGATTAAAATACGACGTTTCGACTACCCCGTGCTCAGTCGTCATCTTCAGGCTGAGTGAGAGGGTCTTGTAAAATTAACATTAAAATTAGCAACGATTTCCTAATATCCACACTTATATTACCCCTAAATAAATTCTTCTTTTATCGCGATAAGCCTGTGTTATTCTACTCTTTATGTCTACTATACTTTTACCATCCATTAATATTAGTATTAAGAGGATTTTTAAAGTATTTTTCTTCTGCAATTTTCTTTTTTTGCAATTATCATCATCAAAAGACAACACTGTCAGTCCCAAATCAATTGCGTTTGCTTTTGTTTCTCAGTGTGTGCTTGTGATCTCTTGTGTGCGTGTAGTGTTTTTAATGACTTAAGGCTATATACTTTTTATTTTATTAATTTATTTTAAGATTATTTGTAATTATTTACCTTGTTTTGTTATTAAAATTATTTGTTATTTGTAATGTATGACGGACCCTATTTCATCAATCGAGGACTAATGGAATTAACAATAATTCTAAATCTTTCCCCACTGGTCAACTAAATTTGCCCATTTAGAATCTCACTAACTGTACGTAGTAGCAGTGAAATAAGGAAATGGAGACACAACTACAGAGAGGAGACAAAACCAGAGACTTCCTGCACATTTCCAGAGGGATTAGAACAAGCACCGATTCGTCAGTGACGTCACCCAACATGGAACTGCCATATTGAATTGAGACTCGGCAGAACAGGAAACAGGATTTGAGGCGGACTTTGGATTATTGTGTTGCAATATTTTGTTCCTCGGGTCGTTACGCAACGCCGATGCACGTAGGAGGAAATCTGAAGAGTGTTTGCGGAGTCATGAAAGTCAGGAGCCGGTTTTTTCTTTTGCTGGCCTCTCGAAGATTACCCAAGGTCAAGGGGGGAAAAAATCGAGCAAAATGACGACCAACTCAATAACTTAAACTACCTCAGGGGCGCATCAAGGATCCCAACCGATTTCTATTAATAACACACACACACACACACACACTAGAAATAAACTACGAGGCTCCAAGGAAACGCTGTAACTAACACGACAAAGGCTATAAGGATATATATTATATGAAACTATTTATTGACAAAAGCGACGTTTCATCTCCATTTTGAGACTTCTTCAGGCTTCCTACAATAAATTAATTCTCAGTTCTATGTTACAATTTTGATTTTTATATATATAAAGAAAACATGGTTAAATTGATAAATTTTTAAGTTTTCAACCATGTTTTTTATATATAAATTCAAAATTGTGACACAGAACTCAAAATTAATTTATTGTCATATTATGTTTGTAGTAAGCCTGAAGAAGTCTCTCAAAATGGAGATGAAACGTCGCTTTTGTCAAAAAATAGTTATATATTTAATTCTGACTTTTTTAGCCGTTTTCATTTATTGTAAATATTTAAGTCATTGACACTAACAACAACACACCCTCCTCCCCAAATTCACCTCAATCTAAACAACTCTCATTAATCCCTACAAAAACGGAAACCGCCTTCCTCGGAATCATGCTTAACTCAAAACTCTCCTGGAAACCTCATATTAATTTTCTCCTCTCCAAAATAAACCAAAAATTCAGAACTCTATATCCCCTCCTAAAAAGAAAATCCCCAGTCCCCACCAGCACAAAACGCTTCCTATATCTCTCCATAATACAACCCAGCTGACCCTGTGCCTCCTCCATATGGGAAACAACAGCCAAAATCCATTCAGCCAAAATTCAAACCAAACAAAACATAACCCTACGCACCATTACAAACACTTCCCGATACCTAAGAAATTCCGTCATCCACCATAACATCAAAATTCCCAATGTAAACTCAGTAATCTCCAAATCCATAGCCTCCCTAATCAAAAGCGCACTCAACCACCCAAACCCCACGATCCAACAACTCCATAACAATCCTCCTCCACCTCATCCACGCTTCCCTAGCCTCAAAAGAAAACTCCCAATTGACCTCATCCTTCCTTCCCTTCCCCCTGATGATTCAGGCACGTCCTAACCCACTCTACCTTCATGCCACATCCTCATTAATCCTCCAAAAATCAGTGCGCTGCTTGTCAATCCTCACACACACCCACGTCAGATACTCACAATTAAACCTAACCTGTTCGGCTAAAGTAGGTTAATCAAACGGATTAACCTACCCTCACACAACCTTGTTAATTATATACCATATCTTGTTTTCATGATTTTTTTATACTGTATGTACTATATCAATATTGGCCTAGCTGAGAATCTGTAAGATAATAGTTTTTATATATAAATAAAAAAAACGAGATAAAAAACAACAACAACAACAGGAACGGAGATTATTGGCGGGACGGTAATGAGTAATGACTTTGGAACTGATCTCGCGGTTGTTTTATCTTTAATAAGAGCCGTGAGTTCAAGGACAACGGTGTGCTAATAGCCTCGGGTTGTACGACTTCTTTTCTTCTGCCTCCTCCGGGCTCAACCATGCTCATGTAAGGCGAAAAAATTTTTTTTAAAGGCCATGTGAATGAAGTATCTACGTATATATATATAATATATAGTTATAAAGACAAATTGCGCAGATGCTTAATTACTGACCAATCATTTGCGCGATGAGGTGGAAAATATCAGTACGTTACTGGAAAAGATAATAAGAGGCTGCTAAAAAGTTATTTTTTTTATTAATTTATTTATAGTCGCATAAACAAAAAAAAATTCATTAGCGACTTACACGAAATTACAATATCCGTTACATTTTTGGACTTTAAATAGACAGTTTTGATAACATTTTTACTTAACATTTTCAGTGCTAACCTTAAATGTACCTAAAAGAATATATACTAAAAGTTTACATTTTATGGTATAAATCGGTTTTTTTTAAAGAATTTTATTAAGTTTTCCTGTGCCGTTGTTCTTTTTGTAAGCTGGTTAAGATCATTTTCTTAAAAATAAAAGAGTTGTTCTTTGGAGGTAATGCAGAAATCGCAACGCTGTTGTTAGCTGCTCGTAAAATTTTATCTTACTCGAAAATAAAAATTATTTTCCATATAAAAAATTGGATTTGCGATCTAAAGAAGTTTTCTTTTACTCAGGGACTTTTTTCCTCCCCCGCGCGCCAATTTAGGCAGAAAGGATCCTGGGTAACACGTTACAGTGATCATTATGTTCAATTGTGATAAGAGCAAAAGGAAAAGGCTTCAGCAAAGTTGAGGAACGTGGAAGGATTCATGCTTTTTATAATTAATTTTCCTACTTTTTTTTTTAAAAAAAAGAAATAATAAGTTGGTTTCCACTTGAAGCCTTAAGTGATTGTAGATGTACGTGTGAACCCTCGCGTTCCTCTGGAGGGCAATACACCAGACTTTACCACGGCCTCCTCCTCCTCCTCCTCCGCCTCCATCTTTGTTCTTTCGCAAAACAAGCTACCTCAATGCGTCGTTTACACGTCTGTTTGTTCCAGCACACGACCTTGTGGCTGAATGAAGTACAAAGAAGTAATTTTTGCAGACGTTCAATTGAACATGTAAATGTTTTTTCGCGTTGTTCCTTTGTGTTTCTTTTTTTTGCATGTGAATCTCGTGGCGGCGCTGCTGCTGAGGCGTCTTCACGAGGAGTGTGACGAAGCCGAAGCTGCTGAGTGCTGCTGAAGTTTGGGTTTTCTTCTTGTGCAACGTGACGGAGCCTGATGATCCCAAGTGAAGTTGACTCCAGAGAGAAAAGCGCCGAGGTCTTCAGTCTGGTCTTCCTCCGCTCAACACTCTCCTCCTTTCAACTTGCCCTGGTCTCCTTTTCATTACATTCACCTCTGAATCTTCACTGCTGGTGGTTCTGAACCTCATATAGCCTGATGACTTCCACGGACCGTGTCTTACTAATTGTTTTCCGTAACATATTCTACAAGTAATTTTTTTCTTGGTAAATCAAAATTTGCTAATTCACGTTTTGGCCATTTTTATGTTGTGAATTAATTATATTCATCTCCGTCGTTTAGAAGGGGTTACTTAAGTAAGTCTACCCCTAAATGACCCTTCTTCCAATTCACCTCTGTCCAAATCCTTTCTTTAACAATGTCTTCTTCCCATGACCTGCGTCCATATGGTCAAAACCACCTTTTCCTAGGTCTTTCTACTCACTTCCTCCCATCAGCACCTCCACAAGAAAACACTTTCAGAGTTTCTGGAATCGCAGCGAACTCAGCTTTAACAGTTGTTGTGGCATTCGGTCCTGAGACTGATCTGATGCAACATATCTTGCGCAAGCCTTTTCACATCCCGCATAAGTAGCACAACCCACATCCTCCCTAATCTGTTTAGCGTTCTTACCCCACACACTTCCCTTCCCTCATTTCCACATCCAACATACTCCCTAATCTGCTTAGCGTATTCCATCTTTGGTCTCAATTCCTCGCTTCACTTACCAGTAATGCTAATTTTACTTCCGTCAAAGGAAAAGGTGGTTTTGACCATATGGAGGAGGACCTGAATACCAGAACAACAACATGTGAAATTTTTTTTTTCTATTCTGTTCCGTGGTTTAGAAGACCTTGGCTTCTCCATTTCTTTCCTACTGTATCTTATATTTCTGTTAATATTCTAATTGCTTTCTCGCTTGATAAACTATTACGGAGGTCACAGCTTAGACAATCTTATATTTTTTCATCCTGAGAACCATATTGGTTCCCTTTTCAGCATGTGTCATAGCAGCAGCAGGAACACAGGAGGAAAAAAAGAAAAAAAACAGAGAGAAAAAGAGAGAGAGAGAGAAAGAGAGAGAGAGAGAGAGAGAAGGGGGGGGTTTAGAGGACAATAAAAAAAACTGCATGAAGGAGGAGCAATTAACGGAATTCTCTGTTCGCCAAATTGGAACGAAACAGGGTGGGAAATACAAAGAACAATGGAACAATACGTTTCAGCCCGTGACCTGGGGAACACGTTCAGTCCTCCTCTATAATAACAACAGCAAGCGAAAGAGCTCTTCCTCAAAAAATATCTCTTCTGACAGACGAGGCGAGGCATTGGAACCGTTAAACGGAGCTTTTGTTTCTCGAGGAAGGAATTAAACTCACGTGCGAAACGACTTTGCTTTAATTTCTAGGCCGTTAGACGCTAATCCGCGGCGACACGTCCGACATTTTTTATTTTTCTTTCTCTGTAATTGTTTTTCATTCTAAACATTTCCCACCCCCGCCCTCTTTAAAATCTCATAATAATAATAATTATTATTATTAAAACTTGAAATACAGTGTTAAATTCTATTTACCTCTCGTAAGTAGTCAGTATAGAACAGGCGATGAAGAAACGGAATATGGAAAAGGAATCGTAAAGCTTTGCACGACGATTTTGTAGTATTAGGGGAGTCAGAAGAAGATTTGGAAACCGTAATATAATGGCATGAACGTGGCCCTGGAGGAAGAGTTCAATTTGAGGATTAATAGAGGGAAAACCGAGGTAAAGGAAATAGTGGAATAATATAGGCTGTTAGATTGGGAAGGGATATTTTGAAGTAAGTTAAGGAATTACTGCTACTTGGGGCAGCAAAATAATGAGAGTACAATAGCAGAGGCAAGGAAGAGGAATTTACTTACGGTTAATATAAGTGAACATTAGGAAATCCTTACGTATGAGCGTGGCGTTATATGCGGGTGCGAAACGTTGACGATAGGAGTTGCAAAAAAGGAAAAGACATGTGGGTGCCGTAGAAGAATGAGATGGGTGAATAGGTTCACTAACGAGGAAGAGCGAATAACATGAAGGCCGTTGACGAGGCGAAGGGATAGATTAATAGGCCACGTTTTAAGACTTGAGGGTCTTGTGAAATTATCAAAAGAGGTAATTATGCGGGGGTAAGAACCGGAGAAGGAGGCGAACGATGGAATACGTTAAGTAGATTAGGGAGGATGTGGGTTGTGCTAGTTATGCGGGAAATGAAAAGGCTTCGTGCAAGATAGGTTAGCATCAGACCAGGAGTGACTACCACAACAACAGTCAATCAATTGTTTTCCGTCGGTGCCGATGAAGACAATTAGTATCGCGAAAGGCTCAAGGAAATTGGTTTATACTTCAGGGAATATCAGGAACGTGATAAAAAAAGAATCAGGTAAATAATTGAACATTTCATTGAGGAAGAAAATTGCGGAAGTCAGGAGGAAATCTCTAAAGGAAGCTCGTGACGATGTTAAGAAGATAAAAAAAGGGGGATGATTCATAGCGATTAGTGTTTCTCTATCGGAGAAGCTGATATGAAACGACTGATGCAGGGAACAGGAGGAACAAGGACGGCCTTTGTCTCGAGAAAGAAGGCTTTATACGAGTGTGCGTGAGTCACAATGGCGTCCGGAGTCATTCCTCCCTGCGCCTCCTCCTCCTCCTTCCACGAAGAAATTAACTTCCCTCCGTGAGACCACGACCATGAGAGGCGTCTTCTTTCATCCGACCACGACAAGGGGCGAAAATACTAAATTCACCGACGAGGTTATTAACTGCACGGGGGGAAAAAATCAATTTGAAGGTTATGTATGCACTTGTTAAATTCCCCTGGGTAACCGTCATTAACTGACAATTAGGAAAATGTGAAACTTACTTTTTTAAATATTTCAATTTAACGTCTGTTGTATATAATTAAACAATTTATGACCTTTTACAAACCTTTATTATAAAACTTACTTTTAACGACGTTCTTTTTTAACATTACGAATCGTCGTTAAAGGTAAATTTTATTATAAAGGTCTGTAAAAGTTGAGGTATTGTTTAATTACTTTTTTTAACTATATGAACCACTAGTTTGGACTATAGAACGAGCGATAACAGTGAATGACTGGGTTGGAGTCCCACAGGGTTCCATCTTAGGTCCGCCGTTATATTCTTAATTTTATGTAAATGACTTGACAAAATGAGTGTATCCAAACTCAAATAGCTCGAGTACGGTAGATTTATATAAAAACTACGTATATACTCTAAAAGCGGTTGTCTATTAAATAAGTAATACTGTTTTGATTTTTTCTAAACCTATTCTCTGCTACTTCTAAACAATATACATAATATATGACCTACATTTTCAATTACTTGCATTATTTAAAGTGTCCGCCATTAATATCGTTTACAAAATGAAATGAATTTTGTTAGTGGTGTTCAGTCCTAAGACTGGTCTCATGCTAACCTATCTTGCGCAAGCTGTTTCACCATAACCCTCGTTTTCCCGGAATTTGGTTAAGTTTGTCCGTACGTGAAGGAGTCCGAAAATTGCAAACGAAACGTCGTCATAAGGATGACAAAAAAAACCTTGAATAGTCTGTATATTGGTAATTAATTAAATTCTTTTGAAAAAACGGACGTTAAGTTATAAATGTTTCTAAGGAAATCAACTAGTTAATTTTGTCGCCTTTATTCGTGGCTGAGCGAGATTATATCGAGAAAGTGTAAAGTAATAATTCCCGTCCGGCCGGAAGCAACGGTTTCGAGTTATCTCAGCGTGTTTCCCGTGGCTCTCAGTTCCTCAGGAGTGGCTGCATCGCACCTGCAACTGCTTGAAATAACAGTTGTGGAACTTTGTGGTATTGCTAAGGAGGAGGGGAGATAGAGAGAGACAGAATAGAGAGACGCAGAGGCAGATATATATATATATATATATATATATATATATATATATAGAGAGAGAGAGAGAGAGAGAGAGAGAGAGAGAGAGAGAGGAAAGACGGTGAGGGAGGAGGAGGGATTGGGGTAGAGAGAGACAGAGAGGTAGAGACAGAGAGACGGAGACAGACAGAGAGACAGGGACAGAGACGGAGAGACCGAGAGACAGAGGCAGAGAGACAGAGACGGAGAGACCGATACAGAGACAAAGAGACAGAGAGACACAGAGACAGAGAGACAGGGACAGAGAGGCAGAGGCAGAGAGACCGATACAGAGAGACAGAGACAGAGAGACAGAGACAGAGAGACAGAGACACAGAAACAGAGGCAGAGACAGAGAGACAGGGACAGAGAGACAGAGGCAGAGAGACAGAGACGGAGAGACCGATACAGAGAGATGGAGACAGAGAGACAGAGACATAGAGACAGAGAGACACAGACACAGAGACAGAGATAATGTATAATTTGCATCTTCGATGAGAAGTGTGAACGGACGCTAGTAATAATTATTGTTATCTAATAATTTTATACCTATGTGCGCCCATTGGCAATCCAACCCCTCGTGAAGTAATGCCTAACGGCGGTTCCGCGAGGAGGTACTATAAAGGAGGTGGTTTTTAGTGGGTAAAAATCCCACACACCGTGTAACTCGGGTTCACGGCGTCTTTTGAAAATTTTCCCCTACCCTCGATAAAAAAAAAGAAAAAAAAAGAGAGAGATGGAGACAGAGAGACAGAGACACAGAGACAGACAGACAGAGAGACAGGGACAGAGAGAGAAAGACAGAGACAGACAGACAGGGAGACAGCCCTCGATAAAAAAAGAGACAGAGAGCGATAGAGACTGAGACAGTGAGACTGTGAGGGAGGAAGAGAGAGAGAGGGACGAGAGAGGTTGCTGACGGAGTTGTGAGTTCTGCGAATTCGTGGATGGAGCATGAGTGTGCTGTTTCGCTCACGGTCATGAGATGAGATGAGATGGCTTTGGAGGCCATCATCTGTGGCCAACAAGCAGCTCTCTAGACACAAAACCCGAGAGATGCAAGGTGAAGTAAGAGGGTGTCTCTCCCTCACATACTTCACTTCACCAGTGGACCCAACACTCCGCGTTCGCAGCGCCTCTGCTAACTAACGGTCGGAGCCTTTCAAGAGTCTTCACTCATTGTTTTCCCCGTGTCTTTGTCCCGCAGTGACGAGACTGAGATTTGATTAGTATTCCGTCTGTCGCGTTGCTGTACACTATAAGTCGTTTGAATCAATAGCTTGGCTCGTCGCCTGGCTATGGAGACTGTAAAATACACACAGAGAGAAGCTTTCCAATCATCGTAATATCTCATTTATGCCGTTCCCGACCAAATTATCCCCTTAATTACTCTCTTCACCACTTCTTCCTCAATATTCAGTTCTACTAGTACTTGTACTTCCACTTGTTTTATTACTCCTCTTCTCTTGCTCCTTCATTGACGTCCTGGTATGCGTGATTATTCCATGGGGACGGAAATCTCTCCAGCCGCGTCCACAGAACAAGAGTTTTTGCAAATGTTCACCAACGTATACATTCACACCTCATACTGCAATTGAAATCCACTCGGTTGCATGTGAACTAACATCAGAGCTTTACAAAAATTCTGAATTGTACATTTGTATGAGATCCTGACGTATTATTCCTTAAAGAGAAAATATTATTATCTGTGGAAACTTTGTGGTGGAGGATCTTTGAGAGGAGGTAGGAGAGTCTCTGCCGGTGCACTGAAATATCATGTTTGGAAAGCATTAAAAAGCGTCTCCACGAAATATGATTATTGTAGGGAAATTAATGAATGAGGAAATATAATGATTTTTTTGAAACAAATAACAAGGCGGAAACTTTGGGTTTCAAATTTTCGTTATTGATGGAATTTTTTTTTTCACGAATCCATTTGCGTCGAGCAACAGTTTCATCAATGAAATATTGAAATGTCCTACGACAAGGAATACAATAAACTACATAATACCTTTTAGTTGTTGATACGAAATTAAAACAATCCACTTAATATAAAATAATCAAATTATGTATGTCAACAGAGAAAAGGGGAGAAAGTAAAAGAAACGGAGCGGCAGAAATAGAGTTAATTATAACAGGGAAACGATTAAAAGGGGAAGAGAAAATGATTAGAAGGGGAGAAAAAGAGTTAAAAAATGAGAAAAAAATTAAAAGTGGACAAAAAGAGAGAAAAGGAATTTATAGGGAAGAGAAATGAAAAGGGGAAAAACGTTAAAAGAGAAGAAAAAAGAGAAAGAGGGAGAAAAAGAGTCAAAAGGAATTTATAAGGAAGAAAAAAGAAAAGGAGAAAAACGTTAAAAGAGGAGAAAAGGGAGGAAAAACAGTAACAAGGAATTGAAAGGTAAAAAAGAGTTTCAAGGGGAGAAAAAGAGTTAAAAGTAGAGAAAAAGAAAGAAAAGGTGAGAAAAAGATAGAAATTGGAAGGTTAATTAGAAAAAAAGAGGCAGAAAAAAAAGTGTAATAGGCAGAGAAACAGTTAAAGTGGCGGCAAAGAATTTAAGGAGGAGAAAATAGATAGTTTTGCTGTGGAGCCCACTGAGGGCCTGGGCCTACCGGCTCGACTGCGGACTGCCATTCTTGCGTGACACATTCCTAATTTGGAGTGATATGTGGGCAGAACATCAATTTTCTAAGAAGTTTCAATCCCGGTATCCGCTACCATGACTACACAAACATCCAAGCCCATGCCAGGAACCCATGTGTTGTGAGGCTGCAACGCTAGCTAGCCACTACACCACAGGACGTCGAGGGAAAAAAAGAGATCAAACAGGAAAAAAAGAGTTAAGAAACAAGAAAAAACACTTAAAAGGGGAGAAAAAGTTGAAGTGGAAGGGGAACACTTTGAACGGGAGAAAAAGTGTTCTAATAGGAGAAAAATAGTTTAAAAACGTAAGAAACACTGTTTAAATGGGAGAAAAAAAAGGGAAACGGAGAGAGAAATTGGGAGGTTAAAGAGAGAAAAGGGCATAAAGGGAAGCAGAGAAAAAGGGGAGAAAACGAGTTCAGAGAAATGAAAAAGAACTGCAAATGGAGAAAAGGGGTGAAAATCAAGAAAAAGAGTTAAAGGGGGAACAAAAGAGAAAGGAGAAAGAATTAACGGATTTTAATATATCTTGTACGCAATATTACACTCTTTCTTCTGTATCAAAAATGATAAATAATTAATAATCATCCTCCAATTACTTATAGACCCTATTCAAAATGACTCGTTTGCCCAACATAATAAGGCCAAAGAGAGTCCACAGAAGTGACTTTGTGAGATGTGAAGGAAGTCCCTGTCGGTGAGGCGTTCCACTACCTTTTGTAAATTTAGCCAAGCCTGTCCGAATGTTTTTCCTCCGTCAGGTATTTCCCCACCGGGAAGTAGACGAGCTAACTTTCCTGTCGGTTCGGAAATTAAGAAACAAAGTGCAGACATTCATTCGGAGTCTGATAAAAAAAAGAGGATCCCCCAAACCCAAGATGACAAAATAAACAGAGGAACCCTTGAACGATGGTCAACGAGCAAACAACAGAGAATGGAAACGTCAACGTTGTTCAACTTGTGTATGAACCTAGCCAAATAAATACCAAGTTTGATGATGTATTCCAGTAATTGCCCGATTAATGATTTTAATTAACAATTCCGCCTAATGGGGGGGTAGGAGGGTAGCACAAGGACCGGGGCTGTGACGTGTGTCGATGCAACCAAGTTGTTGTTTTGATTGGAATCACGAGCTTCACCTTGGAGAAACGGCGAAAGCAACCAATATGGCGGAACTTGAAATGCACCAAAGAGAATCTGCTGCTGCTTCCAGGGGGGGAAAAGATGGACCGTGCAGTGGCTATCTGGATCTTGCCACAGTCGAATGGTTTAGCGAGCGAGCGTGACTCCAGGCCAATGTGAGGCTGTCATTAACACAAAGGAGAAGGAACGTAAAAAAGAAAATGGAGGGGCGGAAGAGAAACTATCATATTAATTTTTATTAATACTCATTGTTTTTGAGGACAATTAAATTAGAATAAATTTACGACCAGATGGAGGCAAAGGATTTTGTTTAGGGCGAAGAAGAAATATCATGGCTGTGGTCAGGATAGTTTGCGAAATCTACGAAACAGGAAGAAGACCAGAAGATTTTAGTAAAACTACTGCAGTATCCCATGCAGGCAAAATATTAACGAAAATAGTATGTAGGAGGATGGAACGTCAAATATAATGTGACTTAGGATATGATCAGTTTGGTTGCAGGAAGAATGTAGAGGCAAGAGAAGCAATATTGGCTTTACGAATAATTACAGAAGACAGGATAAGAAAAACAAAACAGGTTCACGGCATTTGTAGATTTAGAAAAAAAAACCTTTGATAGTGTGAACTGGAATACACTATTAATAATTTTGAAGGGATACTGGAATAAAAAAAACCGAGAAAGGAGGCTTATACATAACCTCTACAGGAGACAGGCAGCAGTAATTAGAATAGAAGTTGAAGAAAAGAAAGACGTAATCAAAAGAAAGGAGTAAAATTAATTATAAGAAGCATTAATCCTACCATGTTCCTGAACGTTGCCTAAAGCAGTAGGCTTTTCCTTTTGGTCTTATCACACTTGCATATAATGATCAACTGTAACGTGTTGACTGGGATCCTTCGGGAAAAATGTCCCTGAGTAAAAGAAAACTTATTTCGATCGCATGTCCGATTTATACGGAAAAAATTTTTTATTTTCGAGTAAGATAAAATTTTAATTCAAGGGGGAAAAAAAATCAGAAATCAAGAAAAGAGGAAGACAAGGGATGCAGCAGTCTGTCGTCCATACTGTTTAACTTATATATAGAACAGGCGATGAAGAAAGTTAAAACGGAATATGGGAAAAGAATCATACTGCAAGGAGAAGAAATAAAAACTCTACGCTTTGCCGATGATATTGTGGTATTAGGGGAACTCAGAAGAAGACTTGGAAACCATAATAAATGGCAAGAATATGAGGATTAATAGAGGGAAAACCAATGAAGTATGGAAAATAATGGAATAACAAAGGCTGTTAGATTGGGAAGGGATATTTTGAAGGAAGTTAAGGAATTCTGCTACTTAGGAAGCGTAATAACTAGAGAAAGAAAGAAGAGGAAAGGAAGAGGAATTTACCTATGGCTAATATAAGTGTGAATATTAGGAAATCATTGCTAAAATGTTCGTATGGAGCGTGGTGGCGTTACATGGGTGCGAAATGTGGACGATAGGAGTTGCGGAACGGAAAAGAATAGAAGCCTGTGGCACGTGGTTCTATAGGATCAGTAACGGGGAAGTTATAAACAGAATAGGGGAAGAACGTACAACATGGTGGACGCTGACGGGATAGATTAATAGACCACGTTGTAAGACATGAAGGTGACAGTAGTTTTATCTCGCGGGTTAACTATGTTTTTATCCGTCGTCCACGGTCCTCGTGCTTTATCTTAGTTGGTAACAACAGTCTGCGTTGCGTCGGAGGAGGAGGAGGAGGAAGGAGAATGGCGGACGTGCTGGAGTGAGCCGTATTAGGTATTCCTCACGGAGAAAGGGACACACCCTGGACTTGAGGATGACGACGGCCGCTGGAGCCGAGCCAAGGGAATTCGCTTTACCCGCGTCCATTGTGAACAACAACAACTCAAGCGCGGAAGTCACAAATACTCAATACAAATCAACTTTGCTCGGCCATTTTCTTTCGCCCATTTTGTTCGCGCATGTTGAAAAAAAAAATTCTCATTCCGAAGCTCAGCTTCGTGTGGAAATAATCCAAGTATATACCTAAGGGCGGACTTGTCACATCAGCCAAAACAATATACTTCAGAAAAAATAAAGTGCAGTGTTTAAGATAAATGGAAACTGGATAGTAAGGAGGAATTGTTTAGCACGTGACGTCACCCAAGGACATGCGGGTAGATGGATGGATGGACGTAGCTACGTGTAGGACTGGTGAAGAAATGCAAATACCTCATCACAATTTGTGAAATGGTTTCTTCTATCAGAATCACTGGTATAGGTTACATCAGGGGATAGGAATTTCCTACTGTTGTCATTCTCTTGTGGTTTAACGCTTGCGTCTTCTGAGGATCCGTGCCTAGGTGCGAAGGTTGTCAAGTTTCCTTCCTCATTTAGTAATTTCCAACCACGCGCTGTTGACGTGAAGACGTTTTGCGATAATAATTCCTCCTCCATCTTGGTTTTTAATGAAGGTGACATTGCTCTCTCTCTCTCTCTATATATATATATATATATTTCTATCTTTATTTATTTACCTCTCACTCTTCCCCCCTCTCTCTCTATATGTACCTATTTTTAATTTCTCTATCCCTCTCCTGATCTCCATCTCTCTCATTATCTCTCTCTCTCTCTATATATATATCCCTATCTCTATCTCTCTGTTTTTTATATATCACTCTCTTTGTCTATATATATTGTAGCAGATCCGTCGTTCCACTGTATTCGAGGATTTCTTAATTCCTTTAGGGCGCCAGGTATTTTTCATAAAAACACCAAAAATTGATTTTAATAGTTTTAATTTCAATCAGAGCATGAAAAAAAATTATATCTGCAGGGCGTGGTCATTCTCTCTCTCGTCGTCCCGCCGACACAACCTGCTCCTTCCACTACCCCATGACGACTCCCCAAGTCTCGCCAGACCACATTGTTGGCCCGAGTTGCGTCAGTTCCTCAACAATTGCAACTCGCAAGCTGGCCTGCATTGTTAAGTGTAACTTTTCATGTTATATATATATATATAATTTCTATCTCTATTTCTCTCTCTCTTTATATAAATCTCAGTTTCCATATCTCTCTCTCACTCTACCTATCTCTATCTATTTCTCCCAATCTCTATCTCTCTCCCTATCTGTATATCTCCCTCCCTCCCCTCTCTTTAGTTGATAAGGAATAACCGTTTAACAAATCACATTTCAAAGGTTTCTATTCTTTTCCTTTCCCCAACTACTGTCGTCCACGTTTCGCACCCATATAACTCCAAAGTCCATACCAACGTTTTTTTAGCAATGATTTCCTAATATTCAAACTTATATCACCCGTAAGAAGTAAATTCCACTTTTTCGATAAAGCCTTCCTTGCCTGTGCTATCCTACTATTTTATGTCTACTATACCCTAGTTATTACGCTTCCCAAGTAACAGAATTCCTTAACTTCCTTCAAAATATTCTTCTCTATCTAACAGCCTTTGTTATTCCACTGTTTCCCACACTACACTCCATTACCTTGGGTTTTCCCTATATTAATCCTCATGCTGTACTCTTCCTCCAGAACCACGTTTATGCCATTTATTATGGTTTCCAAGTCTTTTTCTTCTGACTCCCCTAATAGCACAATATCATCGGCAAAGCGTAGGGTTTTTATTTCTTCTCCTTGCAGTATTATTTCTTTTCCAAATTCTTTACCGCATGATCTATACCGTCGTATATGTGTATAGTTAATAATAAATAGGTAATTTCAAATTTCCCCATATTTCATGGTGCAAGTATATATGTATTAATACGTATAGATTTTTTTCTTTGTATTTCCCTGGTCAGATCATCCTCAGAACCTTCGGTTGTGTAATGGGATTATGAGTCGGAGAGGCAAATTTACCAATAACTATAACAGCATCGCCAATATTCCGTTGTGTAAAATGTTTGGCCTGAAACTGTTTCCCCCCGAGGAGCGGGATTCATAGTGTAGAGTGATGGAGGCCAACCCTGAGAAGCGTCGCTGGTCGTGCTAAAAGCCCGCCTGACCTTCTTCTTCAGAATCGCCCACTTTCCCAGCAAGTACGTACCTCCGTGGCCTGACCTTTGGGGTTCTTGAAGAACGATAATTAGCGCTACTGGCCGACTGGTTTCTATGTCCCAGGGTCACTGACCCCGAAACAGGAAGGCTTTACTGTAATTTTAGTGGGTTGGGTTGTCCGTAATTCCTCAACTGGTGGGAAGAAAAAAATTTCCTGAGTTTAAAATCTTGTGTCGGTTAATCAACATTCTGACAAGATCATCCATCGGGCGAGGAAGCAATGTCATGGCTGTTCAGGACAGTTTGCGAAATCTACGAAACAAGATTTTATTAAAAACATAATTATACCCATATCGAAGTAGACTGGGGCTGACAGATGCGAACAGCACGGGACAATTACTTTAGTATCTCATATATATACTTTTGGATTAACAGGCTACATGAGGGTGATCCTGAAACAGGCAACTCCCATTTAATAGCATAGGAAGGGAATTGAAAAGGGGGGGATGCGGAAGGTAGAGCAAGGTAGCCAAGGGTTGACTAGGGCTCCCCCAGGCTGTAGTTTAAGGATCCTACCCGATGTTTCACCTAATCAAATGCAGGGAAAACCCTAGAAAACCTGCATCAGGTACGTCGGGCATTGGGAACTATTCTCACGCCCTTCCCTATGAATGACGGGAGACGAGTTTGCTGTGGGGACGCAGCATTCCCTTCTCCGTGTCTCCACCAGTTTCAGGAGGCAGTTGGCCGACTGATCCAATAGGATCAGCGGAAAACTCTTTCCATATGCCCAAAGTGTTCGACCCCAGTACGTATACCTCCCAAAATAGGAGAAGATGTCTCCGCATGTGAGAACTTTGATTAAAAAAACCAGAGAGAGTGCGAGGCATCCCCGACATGATCAGGTGAGCCCCGCAGTCACTCTGGGCTGAAGCGCCTGCGAGGAGAAAACTCCCGCAGCGCCACCTTCGATGATGCAAAATATTAACGAAAATAGTATATAGGAGAATGGAACGTCAAATAGAATGCGAGTTAGGGGAAGATCAGTTTGGTTTTAGGAAGATTGTAGGGACAAGAGAAGCAATATTGGCGACTAATTTTAGAAGACAGGATAAGAAGAAAAAAACCGGCCTACGTTCATGGCATTTGAAGATTTAGAAAGAGGCTTATGATAATGTGAACTGGAACACACTATTTAGGATTTTGAGAGGACAGGAATAAGATACCGAGAAAGGGGGCTTATACATAACCTCTACAGAAGACAGGCAGCAGTAATTAGAATTGAATGGTAAGAAAAGAAAGCAATAATCAAGATAGGAGTAAGACAAGGATGCTCTTTAACTTTTATACACAACAAAAACATATACATAACCTAAAGATTCTCGAGAATTCTACATTGAAATGGTAATTAATTCTTTGCAATTGCCACCAAAGCTATCAAATTATAATTATTATTGTCGTTTTATTACCCTTTGATATTTCCTAAAGTTTGAATTACAGAGAAATTTGTAGTTGCCGTGGTTTCATGAAATATGCCGCGTTAAAAGGGCGGATCTAAATGAAACGGAAAGGCCTAATTTAGATATTCACAACAAACCTTCCAGTGTTGTTTCTTAGGATGTTAATGATCTAATGTGATAGTAGCTGAAAGTAAACAAAAATATAGCGGATTGATTCCTTTATTCTCCCTCTAGCGTCACACACGCGTACTGACAGGTTTTGCTATTCTTTTCTAGTTATAGTTCCTTGCAGCGGTTTTCACATAGGGGTATTTAAGAAAATCGCTCTTGTTATTTTTTTTGTCATCCTTTCTCTGTATTCCTGTTGCTGGATATAATTGATCAAATGTCAACGTAAACAAACAGCAGCCATATTGGTGCAATTAAATATGTCTGATTGCCCTGTATTCCTTCACTCTGACGTCACAGGCTTGAGTATGCTCAAACCTTGCCATCTTTCGAAAAACTGTAATATCTTCCACGTATGTGATTCAGGGTTTCTCAGCCCCACCAGTGTTTATTTCCGGGTACCCCTTTCCCCCACGTGTTTAAATTTCTATTACGGAATAAATATACACCCTATTTTACTTGAGGTCAACTACTTCATCGTCTAACGACCCTGGCAACTTAATTGACTGTCGTCGATGTTCCTTTAGGGCTAGCAGAAAGGTTCATTAACTTGCATGAAGGTGCCCGACCACCCACACCCACACACACACGGGAAACTCCTCTGCGAGAAAATGCGGCGGCGATGGACCGGAACAGAACCGACCGGAATGCGGAAAACTGGTCAAAATAAACCGACTCTTCAAATATTTATCTCCGCTTGTCGTCTTAAAGGTTCTTCCGATAAAAAAAAATTATTCCTATCATTCATCTGCTCGTCAATGAATTTACGTTTCAGCAGGTTAGTTAGACTCTTTGCTGTTTTATTTCCTTGGGTTAGAATATAATTTTTGGGGTTATGAGCTTCCTCCGAGGAGCTTCAAGTTCTTTGACTTCAAATAATGAACAAAATCTTGCAACAGTGCCACAAATTGCATCGGTTCTGTGGCCCAAGTTTTAATAAAAAATTACTTAACTCCAACTTTCTAAAAATTGCCTCACTGATCATTTTTATCCCACTGTTTTACTTAAAATTGTAAGGAATATCTTCAGATGAAAACCAAATATCATGATCATTCAGACAAAATGAACAAGCCCTAAGTCTATGGAGTCAGAGATGATATAGGAATGTCCAAGTATTTTTCACTATCACCTGATAGACCTTAAATTCCTTGATAAGTCAGATAAATGTATATTTACTTCCTTTTCCATATATTGAAAAAAGTTAGCTTCGCATAAAAAATAGCTGTTATTTTGCGCTCAAATTCAGTAAGATACAGACTTTTTTTCTGGGGGGGACGACGACATCATTCTTCTTGTAATGTTTAGGCAGAATTGATATATACAGCAAATATTTTAAAATAAAATGTAAAATACAAGAAACGTATGAACGGTCGACACAAGTCCACTGGGTAAGTAACACTCTGGGGGGTAAGAGGGGGGGGGGTATTCATTACCTGTGCTCATAGTACAGTAGCTGCTACCTGCTACCGATCCGCAAATGGGACTGACCACAACCGAAGTTCTTTTACTTCTAGAAATCTTGATTGATCGTTCGTTTCTATGTCTCAATTTGTACTCCACAGAAATGATTTTCTTTTTACTGTGCAAAACAAAAACCTTGTGAGTCTTCTTTCAAAATGGAGTACCCAATAAATATCTATCACATTCCCGCGACTAAGTTACGGCACTTAAATAAGAATCTATTGACTATTTAATGTATATTCTGTATCATTATCGTACCAACTGAAAATCAATATGATGAAAGTTTTTATATGAATAATAATAAATAAACAAGAATCTGTGAAAGGTGTTTATTTATTTTAACTTTAAAAAAAACAGCCATCTACTCAAGTCCTCAAATCAATTTATTTCAATTAGAAGTAATGCTACAACATATTAACATTAATAACCAGAATACAAAGAAATACCAAAAGTCAGTAATAGAATAGTAACAGACGTTGAAGCAGCAACATGAAATTTTTACATTTTAATTGAATGAACTGAGAAGTCCCGAAAGTTGGGGACGAAACGTTTTCAAATAAAATAATTTTATTACTGTAGTTTGGCCATTCTTTCTATTGTGTTTATAATATTCCTCAGAATAATTTATTTATAAATAGTAATAATAATTGTTATTGTTTTATATTTTTATCAAAGAGTCAACAGGCACACATTTTGATCTTAAAATGAAATGATACATGCAGTAGCTAATTACAAGTATTATATGTTTACCAAATACATGTAAAGGTACAAGGGACTATAGGAGAAACATAAGTAGAAGGACATATTTAAATAAGTTAAGATTTTAAGCTGACACAAATTAACTATTAGCACAGATTAATTTACAAGAGGATTAACTTCCTGATGAAAATATTAACAAGCTTCAACAAAAATATTGGTCAGAGCTTTAAAATTTTAATGACTGTAAAGCACTCTGCATTATGACAGACTTCTATGTTTTATACATTATTGAAGGAGTTGCTTTTAGAATGATTATTTTATTTTAATTTTAACTGAAATACAATAATATTGTACTCCATAATAAAGGGATTCCTGTAAATAATTAATGAACATCCTGTAATATAAATAAAATACATATTGTGTAGAGAAGTGTTATGTGTGTGGACATTAAAATAGCTATATGTGTACTCTCAATGTTTCAGAAGCTTTTAGGCAAATATGTACACAAAATAAAGTTAATATATATTCTGAATATCAACTTACCGTTTATAAAAATCTCTTCGGCCATCTTTTGGAATCTTCGACTCCATCCAACAAAATCTTCTCCTTCTGAAAGACCACGTTTCGTGTGTTCAATGCTGTTTTTTTCCCCTTTTTTTGCGATTTCTCTCCCTCCCTTTGCATCCTCGTCGACATAAATCTGTGTTTTTTTGTTTTTCTTTCATTTTTAATTTATTTTAAGTGACGCCAACAGCTCAGCTAAGGTTATTAGCGGCTACTTTACCTTATTGGTAAGGGCTGCTCAATTTGAGAACACAAACACCCAAGCCCCTTGCTAGGATTCGAACCCGGGACCTCTGTGGTACGATAGCCACTACACCACAGGAGGTGTAGAACATATAGAACAGGAGACGAAGAAAGGTAAAACTAAATGTGGAAAAGGAATCGAACTGAAGGGAGAAGAAATGAAAACCCTACGCTTTGCCTATAATATTGTATATTAGGAGAAGTCAGAAGAAGACCTGGAAACCATAATAAATGGCATGAACGTGTTCCAGGAGAAATAGTTCAATATGAGAATTAATAGAGGGAAAACAAAGGTAACGGAGTGTCGTGTTGGAAACAGTGGAATAAGAAAAGCTGTTAGATTGGGAAGGGATATTTTGAAGGAAGTTAAGGAATTCTGCTACTTGGGCAGCCTAATATCTAGAGTAGGATAGCACAGGGCAAGGAAGAGGAATTTACTTACGGGTAATATAAGTGTGAATTTTACGAAATCTTTGCTAAAAATGTTGGTATGGAGTGTGACGTTATATTGGTGCGAAACGTGGACGGTAGGAGTTGCACAAAGGAAAAGAATATAAGCCTTTGAAATGTGGTGCGATAGGAGAATGAGATGAGGGTGGATAGAATCACTAACAGTATAGGGGAAGAGAGAACAATATGGAGGACGTTGACTAAGAGAAAGGATAGATAAATAGGCCACGTTTTGAGACATGAGACTCTTGTAAAATTAGCACTAGAGGGAAATGCGTGACGTAAGAACAGAAAGGGGAGGTCAAGGATGGGACACACCAAGCAGTTTGGGAGGATGTGATAGTTATGTGAAAATGAAAAGGCTTACGCAAGATAGGTTTGTATAGAGGGTTGCATCAGACCAGTCTTAGGACTATTGAATACCACAATAAAAAACATTTTTTGGGGCATTCATCAACTCCAACTACTGACTACACACTTGTAATTTTTTTTAAAAAATCTATGAACGTAAATCTTTAATAATTAATATAACTAAACTTAAATTTAACTTAGTAGAACTATACAGTATATTTCCACCTTTCAAAAAGACAAGTTTTGAGAAAAATTTATGATGAAAAATAATGAGAAAGTTATAGAAGAGAAAGAATCTTTGGAAACAATTTACCGGAGCCCAGAAATACTGGAAATAAATTCTTCAACTGACGTTTAAGTAACGGGGGAAATATAGCGATCAGCCTACTGTTACAATAGGTAGTAATAAGATGGAGTAAATACTGTGATCGATCAGACGATCTTGACTCGATAAAACTGAATTCTCCGAGCACGAGGAAAGGGGGGAAAAGGTCTCAGGGAGGAGGCAGAGTTAAAATTCCTTTTATTTGCAGCAAGGCAGGTTTACGGTGACAATAAATCCAGTGTACAAGAGTGGAGTGTGCAGATGGCGACGGAGGAGCAGGAGCAGGAGCAGCAGCAGCGCTGTGGTTGCCCTTGACCCTTTTCTAGGGTCGGGAGTGACTGACCGCGCAGAACAACGGTTAGTGGTCCTTTAAGGATTGCGTGGGCGAACAAAGGACCACCTCAGCTCGGGTAACGCAACTTCGCCGACAAGAACGACAACTACGAGGAACCTGTCCCGCGGGTAATTACCAAGGCAGAGCCGAGTCACAATACAGGGGCGAGAGGAGCGGAAGTTCTTTATCAACTAGCAAAATACTCAGTTCTGCGTTTATAAAAATAGATATCGTCAAGTATCCAGGGCTGACACGTCGAAATGCCGCGGTTAAGAATGATACAGTATTTTAAGTACCCTGAACCGTCACTTGAAGGAAGACCACAAGTAACAGACGCCATTTCCAGATTGCTAACTAACATGACTAACGTATATATAGAACAGGCGATGAAGAAAGTTCAAACGGAATATGGAAAAGGAATCATACTGCAAGGACAAGAAATAAAAACACTTACGCTTTGCCGACGATACTGTGGTATTAGGTGAGTCAGAAGGAGACTTGGAAACCGTGATCCCGGAGAAAGAGTTCAATATGAGGATTAATAGAGGGAAAACCATGGGCAACAGTGGAATAACAAAGGGTGTTAGATTGGGAAGGGATATTTTGACGGAAGTTAAGGAATTCTGCTCCTTGGAAAGCGTAATAACTAGGGACACAGGGAAGCGTGGCACAGGCCAGGGAGAGGAATTTACTTATGGGTAATATAAATGTGAATATTAGGAAATCGTTGCTAAAATTTTTCGTATGGAGCTTGGCGTTATATGGGTGCGAAAAACGTGGATGATATGGATTGGGGAAAGAAAAAGAATAGAAGCCCTTGAAATGTGGTGCTATAGGCGAATGCTGAAAATCATATGGGTGGATAGAATAACTAATGAGGAAGTTCTTAACATAGTAGGGAAAAAGCGAGCAATATGGAGGACGTTGACTAAGAGAAGGGATAGATAAGCAGGCCACGTTTTAAGACACGAGGGTCTTGTAAAATGATCATTAGAGGGAAGTGTGTGGTGTAACAACAGAACAGGGAGGAAAAGGATGGAATAAAATAAGCAGATTAGTGAGGATGTGGTTGTGCTAGTTATAAGGAAATGAAAAGGCTTACACAAGATCACTTAGGATGGAGGTTTGCATCTGACCAGTCTTAAGATCACAACAACAACTAACATGACACTTTTAATTTAATGAACAACAGAGGTAATGTGACAAATCTCCTTAATAATATTATTGGTTCTATTTTGTATAAGAAGGAGAAAGAGGGGTTACGATTTTGTACCAGAAACCAACTGAAGTAATTGAGGAAGCTAGGGAGAATCCAGACGAAGATGATAATTCTCACCATCACAAGTTCTTCTTCTTACCACATAGTACATAGACCTAATAAATTATTCGGGGGGTTATTTAATTCCAATATATTTGTGGAACTAGAATTCTCACACCGGTACCTGTGGTGGGGTCATTGCTTGTCAGGTATGAGAGGCCATGACAAATAAGTCACCATTCATCTGCGTCCTGTGAGGGATTGATGTCGCTGCTGACCAAGCCATAGGGTTATCAATTTATTCAAGGGACAAATCTCCAGTGCCACAATATTGGCACACACAAGTATATTCCACAGAGAGTGTGGATATTCTACAACATGAGGTTTTGTGTTTTTGGAAGAAGATGTTGTCCTGCAGGGTCAGAAATGGTTTGTCATTGGCTAAAGAAATAGAGAAGTTTTAAATCTCGAGGAGTAAACAATGCTTACTGAGGTGGCGAGTGATTAAGAAAATGGTGAAAGTGAGCAGTTATGTAGGGGACATGAGGTGGAAGGAGGCTGTTTGCTCAGAGAGGAGTTGAGTGTTCCGCTCGACAATAACTTCAAAGGACATCGCCAATTATGCAGCCATCGTCAGCTCAGAAGCTTAATGTTGCTGATTCAGCACCTGGTCAGCAAAAATCACTCCAAAAGCTCCTGAGCAAAGTACCAACAATAAACTGTACATCCATCAAATCTGTCAGTTATAATGGCACAGTAGTCTTTGGCACCGATCCTTGTTTATAAATATTATGACCCAGGTATTTGAGGCCGCCGTTCCTTAAGAAAAAGTTGTAAATTGCTTTGCAATGTTCTAACCCATAAATTCATTATATATTATATTTTCAGAACAGTAAGGTAAGACTTTTTTCGTTGTCGTTCTTTAAATTATAAAAGTTTAAACAGATGTATCATTTAATTCTATCCCGCCCTATTTGATTAAGTAAATCAAAATATTCCTGCAGTTAAAAACACTACACTATGGTGAACCCACATAGTTTATTATTTACTTGCAGGCTTTAAACATTCCTGTTATGGCTAGATAATATTCACAAATATTGTTTTCATAAGAATAGAGGTGTTGCGATATAAGAAGCAAAAAAGCAAAAGCGAGTAAGCAGAACTGTTTTTGCTGAAGACCAGTTCAATTTGTGTTTCTACTCACCAATTGCTGACTACGAGAATAATGATGAATACCAAAGTCACCGCAGATGCAGAGAGGAAGAGTATTCGAGTGCCGTAGACCTGAACGATGGAACCGGCTACAAAGCAACCCATTCCATATCCAGCTCTATAGGAGTGTTTCGCTGACAAAATGAAACTCTCTGTCAACCCTTGGAGTATTCCGGCTACGAGTGTCAGGAGCCACATAGGTCGCAGGAATGGTAGCAACAGCATCTGCGTCGCCAAGGAGACCAGGCCGACTAATCTGGGCCAGTGACAGCAAGACCGCTCCACATCTTTCAGATCGTAAGACTGGGGCTCCCATTCTTCTTCGTCATCGATCTCCTTTTCAACTTCCCCAACTAGCTTATATCGTTTCCACATCCTATTTGCAGACACATAATATCAGTTTCAATGCAATAATGGTAAAAATACTAGTACACAATACATAATGTCAACAACGGCAGTTCTAATTTATCTGAAAGCTTATAAGTGTGTTCTTTTAATAAATAAAGGTATGAAAATTATAATTATGATATTGCATATGTTATTCAGCCTTTTTATGAATGAGTTACATTCGAGTGAGCAACAAAGTGAGATAATATGATTTAATATATATTAATATATGTGATATGATCAAAATTGCAGTGAAGGCATACTTTATGTGCTATCAATAAACTACTGATTTGGTCAAATTCATGAAATAATTCTTTGCCTCAAACATTAAATAAAACACACTGATGAAGTCTGTTAGATAAAGAATGTAAATGTATGTATCATAGTTGTATAAAAGTGAGTGTTTCCATTAAATGGGGGCCATGTTTGTACCTCTATATAACAAGTTTCAGTCTACAGATATAATAAAAGCACACTGTATTCTCTCTTCACTGATATATTATTGGGAGAAAATGAAACATATTTCAGTTTGATGCCTTTATTATTTAATTGCCATTGTATATAAAAATGTATTATAATATCATTGCTATTTTAATTGATTTTTCTTTGATAAATGTCAATTTTTTATTAAAAGTTACTAGTTTATATATAATAAATTTTAAAAAAACTAAAAACTAGTATACTCTTTATAACAATAATATTATAATTTATTTTTTATTTGTTTAATGTCACATCAACCGACATGGTTATTAGTGACCACATTCACTTTACAATAACTCATGTATTTATAATAATAATATATACAGTATAATAATTTATAATAATAAAGAGGATACAAAACAAATTATTAGAGATACATTACATATTCAAGTCTTATAAATAATTATAATTTTATTACCGATGACAATCTATGTCATCAATTATTATTGAACTTTAAATAAATTTTTTGAATGGGTTGGAAATGAGGACGATAGGTGTTGCAGACAGAAGAAGAATAGAAGAATTAGAAATGTGGTGCTATAGGAAGTTCTAATCAGAATAGGGGAAGAGAGAACAATTTGAAGGACTTTGAGCAAGAGAAGGGATAGATTAATAGGGCATATTTTAAGACCAGAGGCTCTTGTAAAATTAGCTGTAGAGGGAAAAGTGTGGCATAAGAACAGAAGGGGAGGCGAAGGTTGGAACACAGTAAGCAGATGAGGGAGGATGTGGTAGCTATGTAGAATGAAAAGGCTTGTGCAGGTTAGGTCAGCATGGAGAGTTGCATCAGACCAGTCTTAGGACTGAATACCACACCAACAACAAGTAAAAAATTACAGTTACACACTTACCTTATTGTTAGAAAATGTATCAGAAAACTCATCATTATGTATCCACAATAAATAAATTCATAGTTGCTAGAGAATGTTCTGTCTTCTTCCAAATGCCACATGATGAATTCTGAATTACATGCTGTGAGAAATCCTATGACTGCAACTGCTAACGACGAGAAAAGTCTGCAAAAGAATGTCACAGTTACAATAAGCCTTGTTTAACACAGTTAAATATTTACTGATGTACATCAACTCGAATTCAATCTTGAATGAAAACAACCTCTATAACTATTGAGAATAATAAAAAAATACACAAGTGAAAAAAAAACATATAGACATTTGGAGACTAATGACAGTAGTAGTCAACTGGGATTTGCACAAAAAGGTTCAAAGCCTGTCGAAGTTGGAGTTTTTGAGTTTCAGTCTTGGTCCATTTGAGACTTTTCAATTTTGATTTCAAGGTTGTTTTTGCAGGTCTTAGTGACTGTGGGAATCCTCTGTTTATATTTTCTTCATCACTGACAGTCTTCAACATTTCAATTGGATGGCAATTATGTAGGATATTCCCAGCATCTCAAAATATGGTAGAGTTCAAGGACCAATTAATACCAGAGAAATCTTTTTTTTGCCACACATAAAGAAGTACAATGAAATATGTTGCCAACAAATAATACAAGAATGATATAGTTTATAATCTAAAGAACACAATCTCGTGGAGCAATTATTAACAAATAAGTTAAGTTTCACCAGATTATTTGTAAATTACTAACCTGTAGTGATTACTGGTATCAGACTTGTAAGTTGGCTTGGAATTCTTCCTCTTCCGCGTAGTATATCTTTCAATAACATCCACAGGCACACAAATCAGAAGTAACAAACCAAGCAGCAGGATTGCAATTGCAACTATGAAATGTGTAGCAATTTGGAAAGGACATGGACAGAGAAATGGCCCAATTAATAATATGGGACATACAATGAACGCCCAAATAGGAAATGAAATATGGTGTGAAAACAGCACATTCAATAAGCTTAAAGAATACATCTTTTCTATAAGCAGAAAACTGGTGAAGTACAGAAATTCAAGTGTAAGTGAAAAAGTTAATGTTACATATAAGTTGCTGAATGTAGTATTGTACAGATTGGGAGTAAGCTTGTGTGTAAGATGAACAACAATATCATGGGCACCTTCAAGTGACTTGTCAAAGCTTTGCAAGTGGACAGCCTCTTGTGATACTTTAGACGTTTCTGCTGCACCTTTTGGAATGCTTCTACCTCTAATATTGTGCATTCTAACTCCAAAAGAAGTGTATTGTTCTTTAAATATTGGTATCGCAGTTTGTCGCTCAGTATTAGAAATGGGATACTTTGGAAAAAGCTTTTGCCTTCTTTCAAATTTATGATGTATATTCTGATTCATGTCAGATAACACATTATCACCATTTGGTAGATCCACAGAATAATTGTCAACAGTTGACTGTGCTTTACTCCCTGTTACTTTGTTAATGTTTGACTTTTTATTTGGCTTCATTATGATATCAAAAGGTCTGAATTTCTCTTTCGCTTTTTTGAAGAAGGCATTGAAAAATACTTTGTTTAGCTCATTGTTCCCCTCTGTCTGAGCCTGTAATGTAGCAATATTTGGGTTAGTTTGTAGAGTGTCCTCTGTTGTCAACACTTCTAAATGTTGATATATTTCTCCATACTTTGGTTTGTTAGCTGGCCCATAAAGTTCATCAATGTCAGACTGTATGTCATCTGTGCTTTTGTGTAACACATTTTTCACAGACAAATCTGCTGATTGTTGATACTTTTCTCCAATGTTTATTTGTACATTTTCGCTTACAGGTGATAATGTGCTATCACCGAGTACATTAATGTTGTCCGTCAGGCTGTCAGCACCACTTCGATGAGGAGTTAATAAATTGTCCTTGTAATTTTTTGATGTTGTTGCATGGTTTGAACCAATTTCTGTTTCAAAGTTCCTCAGAGGCTGATTATTGTGAAACTTATCTCTGTCTATATTCCAGTTTTGCGCCTCATCTACAGTAGTTTTATGATAACTAATGAATTCCTTAGAGGGAAAATGTGATTGAACAATACTGTGATCAGTTTGGTCATACACATGCTGAGATGCCACAGGTTTAGTTAGTTCATTAAAGGGTGATAGGATTTTTATAACGTCATCTTTCTGTGTCGATTGTTCCATTAAATTTGAAGAAACTTTCTGAATAGAATTACTATCAAGCTGTTCTAATTTACTTGCCAAGTTTTCAGTAATTGTGGGAAAATGTGATTGAACAGTACTGTGATCAGTTTGGTCATACACATGCTGAGATGTCACAGGTTGAGTTGGTTCATTAAAGGGTGATGGGATTTTTATAAGGTCACCTTTTTGTGTCGATTGTTCCATTAAATTTGAAGAAACTTTCTGAATGGTATTACTATCAAACAGTTCTAATTTACTTGCCACATTTTCAGTAATGGTGGTTAACTTATTCTTATACGGAGGATAAAAATTTTCTGATTTCATATTAATTTGATAATTCATTTTACCATGATTTCTGCCATTGCTTTTGTCTTTGTGATGACGAGATTCTGTAACTCTTTGAATGTCACTATCATCAAACTGGTTTAATCTATGTGGTACACTTTTAGTTGTAGAATCAAAGTAATTTTTATTAGCATGAATAACACTTGGTGCAATATACTTAATTGGTTCTATAACTTCATCTAATTTGTGGTATTTGCTATCATTTCTCGTAAACTCTCCAGTGCAATGCATAATATCCACAGGCGCACCGGGTGGGATAAATATCAAACAGGTGTGGACACCGACATTAAGAAAAATTAGTAAATATATTATGGTTCTTCTCTTAGGAAAAAAATGATAACAGTTTTTTATGAGGGAAATTGTAAAATTCCCAACAACTGGCAGCCATGACTGACAGCTACGAATTATTCCAGAATCCAACGGAGATAAGCCCAGGTATTTGAAAAACAGAGACATGAATGGTACAACTGAGTGCTGCGCCAAATACAGTATTAAGCACAATGTTCGTACAAAAATATGCATTGTGGAGAGTCAGATTGCTAATATTATTGTTTATAGATATTTGCATGCTCATTGACTCTCAATAATTTGCTAAATGAAAAATTATTTTCAGTGTTTTATCTGCATTTCTTTTTGACACAAGTGCTCCCAATCCTGAAAAAAAAAGATACATTCATGAGTTAAAAAAAATATTTTTAATTTATAGAAATAATACTCTGATGTCATTTTATAAGAGATAATGTAATATTTTATTGAAAAAATGTTTTAAATGATTAATTTGATCACAGTGAAGTGAAAAAGGAACAATTGGAGAACAAGGTATAACCACAAAATCAATTAAATAATTAAGGGAGAAGACAGTAAAATCACAACGAGCACAATGTTGGAAAGGTTGATAAATGACAGAATACCAAAAAGAATGCTAAATGCAAGACTCTATTCGATGAAGAAAAGAGGAAAACCAAGGTAAAGGTGGATGGACTGTGTAATCATGAAGGTGAAAGGATGGGGAGAGAAGATTAGGATTAGGGAAAATGGAGGCTGATTGTAAGGGGGGCCAAGGCTCACCAAGGGCTGTAGTGCTGTATGCATGATACAACTGTTATCAACATAGATTTTATCACCATTTCAATTGTCATTTATACCATCTCAACAATAAAAGATTTAAAAACATTACAGCAGAAAATTACTATCTCAATTCTACGACCACCACCACCACGGCATCAGGTACCATCATGATCATTACAATTACCACCACCACTTAATTCACTATAATAATCAATAATCGTGACCACATTAACATCACATTCACAGCTGTACTTAATAAAATAATACCAATTTCAAAAAGAAAACATACCATGGAAAGCACGGTCACTTTGAATCTCCCGCACTTTTGTACACGAACTTTGCCGTGAAAAGGAGGTCCAAACGACTGTCCCAGCTGATTCGGGAGTGCACCAAATTTAGTAAAACGGTTTTTCTCTATTGAATTTTCGTGTTTGTGCGCCTCCGAAGTGAAAGACTAGCTAATAACGTGAGCGGAAATGCTGCTGATTGCGCACTGCTGATGTGGTCTCCGGCGCCTCCAGGAAGTCTCTTGTTTTCCTTTTTTCATCCTTATCGTTTTAAATTACGTATGAAGTCTGACTTTATTTTCCCGATGACGAAAGTTATGTGCCACGATGGCTGAAGCCGGTGTAAACATTGAGACCGTCAAACAAGAAGCCGTCGACAAAACTCAGGTTTGTCCTACAAAATCTTAAGCATCGTTAAGACGACATTTGATATATAAAGGTAAACAAACAGGAGTGTCGTCTTGTCAATTTGTAAGATTCACTTCCCTGTGATACCGTGTGTGGCTACGTCGACACTTGTCCCCGGACAAACGTAGTGACTAATTTGTTTGTGTTTTGTAGGTTATGTGAAAAATAACTTACATGTTGGTTAGTTACTATAACATTTTTGAGAAATAATTTGTTCTGACGTATAGGTTACACACAAGATTAATTATACTTTTGACGTACAGCCATCCAATCGTTCTACCTTCGGGGGCATCGAGTTCCAAGCCATACAAATCGTCGAACGTTTGGAAGAGGCAATTGAAAAAGCTGAGGATGCAGGAACACAACAGAATGGTGGGCAATCGTGGGAAAATTCTCACGGATTTCTTCCACTGCCAAGCAAATCTAATGCTGAGATCCTAAGTGTTCTAGAGGTAATATATAAACTGGCTTTTTTATTTCCTTCTAGTATATGATGTAGGTATCAACTCCACAAATGCATATGTGATCGGAAGTGGAGCAAAAGTATTTTTAAGATTTGACTAGGCGTGCATTCCTATTACAGAAAAGTGTCGTGATTTTTCAGTCAATTTCCACCAAACTGAAATTATTTGCAAGTATGAGATTGTTGAATATTGTTACTGGTCAATCATTCAAAAGTAGCCCTAAACTCTGGCCTCGGAAAAAGATATGGTATGTGTAACACCAGATGTCTATTGTGGTTAAATTGCCAGATTCTTGAAATCTTTGGTAGCTAACAATGGGTAGAATAAGGTGTTTCAACAAAATAGAATGAGCCTATCAATTGTATATATTTACAGTACACGTTCGTTTAACTTGAAATCTTGTATTTTTGAGGAGCTCTGCAGTCTGGGCTAAAAACATAGATTATGGTCATTATCTAAGTCAATGTGTAGTCCATTACTGAGTTACTAGAAAGATAACTAAATATATTTTACTTTGGTACAATGATCGTTCTGCACGATCAGGGATATATTATTGGAAATTTACACAATGGGTATTTGGATTACAGAGTTGAACAGAGTTTTTAACAATTGATTTAATTGGCTATGGTTTAGTACATTTCACTGTAAAACGATTATTTTTGTCTTGGGAAATAATACTTGTGTTATTAAATGAAAGTAATAAAGTTATTAACATTATTTTAGGATTTGATCATTTATGAAGATTCTGGAAACAGAGATGAGGGAACTGAAGAAGATGGAATCATTGGGCCGACAGTTGCAGCTTTACCTCAGCTTGATGCTGCAGCCAAATTGGCTATCATCACGCAAAGTATATCTGCGATGGCAACTAGTCTGGAACGATCACATTTGCAGAAGCTTGTATCCAGGATAACGTCAGATGTCAATAGATGGCTCAGCCTTATATTCAGGTATTCTGAAATTTGTTATTACTGTGTTACGTTACTACCACAGTTTTCCTGTAGTAATTCTTTTTTAATCTGTGTATTTACATTATTTTTGTGACTTGTTCTGGAAAAAGAGAGAGACTAGTTTGGTACTGTCCCCTCATCCCCCTTCGTCACTCCTCCCACTTCCCCTTTTTGCCCTGCTTGACTTGAGCACTTATTTTAATATTGTAATGTCGCCAAAAAATGCTTGGCAAATAATATTATTCGACTTAATTCATGTGTAGGTAGAGTGAGTTTTTTCGGCCTAATACATGTGGTGGAATCAACCTTTTGGTCTAATACACTGGGCGATTGTGAGTGGAATCAGCTTTTTTGGGTTAATTCATGGGACAGTAGAGAGAGACAGATGATGGGGCAGAGCTTGCGGAGGGGCTTGGTGGGAATGGGTGTATGACGGTACCAAAGTGGTTGCTAGCCGAGAGGGAAATGTAGTGGTGGTGTGAGTTGTTACAGTCTAATGGCTGGTTCGTCTATGACCATTGTAATTAAACAGCCATTTGTTTTGCCTAAAGCTTTTAGATAAATAAATCATTTCATGTTATTCTGTCAAATAAGTATAATTTTAAAATGAATTTCACAGGTTTCTGAACAGTTCTGCATTTTTCCACGAGGACATTTTGGAAGGTGTTGTAAGGATAACTCGCATGATGCTACATTATAAATATCCAAAATATTTGGAAGATGGGTATGAAGCACTAACACCACATCCGCCGGTAATATACAGTAGCGTAGCATCACCTCTAGGAGTTGTACAACACATATGTAGACAGGTTTGTTGTACTACTGACTTGTATTTGCTGTTAGTAATGTTTCTCATTTACCTTCTAGAACCTTCACATCTCTATTTGCATCACTATATTTGCTGTAATGTACTAAACAGAGATGTTCTACTTCCTTTTAGATATTTCTTTATATTTTTTATAATGTGTCTTTCATAGTCCAGTAGGATACTTTCATTTACAAGCAAAATTATTACTGATATGGTCTCCTTTTCCAAAAGGTACTCCACTTCCAGGTTCTTCAACCAGTAAAAATAATTTGTTCAGACATATGTGTTTTTTACTGTAATCAAGGAGTCTGCTTGTGTGAAAAGTCATATCAGTTATTTATTCTGTACATTCTTAGTGTTTATGGAATGGCAAAAAAATTTAAAAACAGGAATAATTAACAAAATTTACATTTAACAACTTTCTAAAATATCTGTATTGATTATCTACTTATTTCATAAATTTAAATAATAATATGTAGATTTGGTACTTGTGTTTCAGCTTGGTTTGCCTATGTCGTGTGTCCGACCTATTCCTTGCAATACTCTGTTTGGTTCTCAACAGAAGATTGATGTTGCTGCATTGGAAAGGCTAATGAATGAAGATGTTGCAGCTGGAAAAGTCCCTCTCATTGTTTTAGCAGATGCAGGTATATTCCATTCACTTAGGACACTTGAAAATTCAATATTACAATCCTTTTTGAGTTTTAATTCAAAAATAGAAGATAGGCTTTCAATCAAAGCTCAAGCTCTACTTCATAGTTTGAAGTACATGCTCTGTATTTACATGGATGTGAAATTAGAAAAGGTTGAGCATTTATACATTTTTAAAAAAGAATTATCAGTTTGTTTTGCAAGCTTAGAAAAATGAAGCTGAATAAAAACATTTTTTTAAATTGGCTATAATTGTAGCAAATACACTATAGTTTGTTTTAAATGAGAGTCATGTGGTATGTCTCTGTGCATGGGAGCTTGGTTGCCACATAGCAAAGCATTTTGATATTGCCCCCATGGTCACGCCCCTTGTGGTACACATTCAGCAACATTGCTTTGCCTGCCCGTTGTTTCAAGTAATGTGGATGGTTCATTCAAGGTCTAACCTGTCATCGGTCTTCTTATTTTAAAACAGTCTATACATGATAAGCCATCAAGGCAAACTAGTTTCTTTTTTGTCCCTTGGTTTGAAAAATATAATTGAGTTATAATTTCACAGATTATATTGTTATATATATAATGTTTGACAAATGTGATTTTTATGATGAATTTTAATTTGTTTTTTGTTCCGAACTTTACACAATCATTTATAAATAAATTGAGAATGCTATTTTTAATATGAGTCTAAAACTATTGCTGTAAAGCAGTCATTACTCTATTGTCCGATTTCATTATATTTTGCAATAAATAAAAAGACGGCCAAAAGGCCAGAATTAAATATTTCACTATTTATTCATATATTTAATTCTGACTTTTTGGCAGTAAATTTTAAAGTCAGAAAACTATGTTGAATTGAACATTTTGTATTTTAATGAAGATTGGTGCACGGCATATTTCAGCCATATAGTTTTAGTTTACACTTACATGTACTGGAAACATAATTAGTATCTTTTTTTTAATTAAATTTTAATTATTTAGAACATTATTAGCCTGTCTTCTAGTACATCTATATCAGGGCTTATCTTAACAAACTTACAAAATAGTGTAAATTGTGTTACAAAAAATTCTTCTATCATTATTATTTTTACAATAATACTAATTAACTAAAAACTAGAGATAGGATTAAAGGGGTGTAGAGTAAAGAGGAGCAGGAGGATGAAGGAAAAACACTGTTAGATTACAGCTGGATGAACATAAAAGGGAAGAAAGAAGGGAGACGAAAGCTATGGTAAGTAGTAGGTGCTTTGCTCCTTTTTATACATTGAATGGATTTACAAGCAAAGATATTACAATTTATTTTTTATTATTTTTATTTTCATTCTGCTATTTTTATTTATTTATTTTCAACACCAAATTACTTAGTATCCTTAAACTTATTACATTCTCTTATAAGAAAATAATTTTCTCCACTATATACATGTCTGTTTTTCCCGCCCTCCTGTCTTGTAGGCACAGCAGTGGCAGGACACGTTGACAATATTTCAAGACTCCAGGAACTCTGCCATCAGCACGATGCTTGGTTACATTTGCGTGGTCACTGCCTTGCTGCTCTCGCGTTAGCTGGACAACCCACACTTGCAGGAGCAACACCAAACTCGGGCGAATTTGTGGCAAGTTTGCACGTTCATAAAGCTTGATTGTAATTGTTGAGGTAGATTTAGTTTTGAAGGGTATTCTATATAATCTCAGTTTATAGAAGAATTTGAGTTTTTAACTTGCAAAAATTTACTAAGAAGTAGTAAAAGTTCGTACAATTTTTCTTTTCAGAAAAAAAGTATTTTTTATCTCTTTCAATATTACTGGGATGTATGGAGGATAGTTGTACAACACTCATTTTTCACCTGTCAATTATCAGTAACACCAGTTGAAGCAATTTAAAATTGAGTTTAATTTGTTAGATATGAGAATAATGATACGTTAAAGTGAGCTGTGAAAGGTATTCCTCATTCCATCAATTTAAATAAATTGTAGATAATTTGAAGTGAATTTTAGTGTTTTTCCATGATTAAGGATGTATATTGTACAGTGTGTTTCATTCCTGGGTACAAATTTTTGTAAGGACAACTTATCAATCCATACATGTATCTAAATTAAAACTTTTGGAATATTTCCCATCAAATGTTATAAGAACTATGTTTAACTAAATAAGTAAGTTGGCACTTTTCACAATCAATGTAATTTTATTTCCAGCCAGGAAAAATTGCTGATAGCTTCACTTTACCTATAGGAATTTGGTTGGGTATTCCATCCCTTCCATTAGTTGTATCCTTTTTGTAGTAATTAATCCAGAACATCAATGCCTTTCTTTCTTTGTGAACTTCTTGAATCACTTATAATAATCTGCATTTATATTTGCTGTTTTAAAATGTGTCAGGTACTCATAAAAACTTCATAATATAAAAGTAAGTATTGAGTATATTAATGCAGTTTTTTTTAAAAAAAAGTAACTCTGCAATTTGATGATCCTTGACAAAGACTTCCCCAGACTCTGTACCGTTTGTTTGAACCAGCTGTTAACCGATCGCAGAAGACGGTTTCCACTGTAGGAGCTGCCAGAGAAAGTACGCTTCCAATTGTTGGTGGGCTCACTTCAGATCCGTTCACCCGAAGACTGAGTTGCATCTCACTATGGGCAACACTTCAGGTTGGTTACATTATTTAAGTGTGATTTTGATACCTTAAAATTGAAGGTATGTCAGGTTTGACTTGGGCTTCAATCTGAAAAAATCAAAAAATACAAAATTTGTGGATAATCTCAAAACTTATGTTCATCAAATTCATGCTGCTAGAAGGAGTAGAATTTAAAATGAAATATTTTTTGGGAAACAAATGGACCTATTTGTATTTTTATTTTCTTTTGCACTAAACTTTGCAATTACTAGGAGTTATGTCAACAATACAGATATAAGGTGAGCAAGAACTTTTCCAATGTAGATTATGAAAAACATTTGTGGGTTTCTAATCTGGTTGAACTATTTATTAAAACAAAAATGTTTAATTTTTGTTGTCATGGACTGGACATTTTATACAGTTACTTTTGTATTGCTTATACTCTGTTGATTGCAATTGGTGAAACTTTTGATAATAAATGTACAACATAAAAAATTAATTTTCAATTTCAGTCGTTGGGTCGTGAAGGCCTGCAGCAGAGAATCAGACAAGCGTTTGAATCAACAGAGTACTTGTGGAGGAAAGTTGCCAAATATCCCTGCCTCCGTATATTGGTAATACAGATTTTTATTATTTAACGTGAGATTTTTCAAGTTTGGATTCACTCAGGACTAACTTCAGCTTTATTTTTGTTAACTGTTTTTTTTTTATTTTGTGTCAATAGAGTCCGCAACCAGGAGGGGAGTCTGGCACTTTGACCATTTCTGAGTTGGTGTCAAAACCTGTGAACTTTTCTGTAAGTGACTATCAAATACCTCGTAAACAAACTGCAAAATATTATTTGAATATTTTATTACTTAAATTGTGGTGTATCTTTCTTGATTAAGTGTGGAATTGGATGAATGGTTATATTACTTTTTCTTGCCCCAAGATATTGGTTGTTTCAATAAATTTAATGTTGGCTTGTTTCTTGTAGATGCTGTTTGAAGTGGTGGCCTGCGCAGTTGTGTTTCAATTCATCCCTGAACTAAATGAAGGTGAAGAAAATGGAAGGGTGCCTTCATATTATGACAAGTTGAATTCGTGGGTGAGAAATATATTATTTTTTAAATATTAAAATTTTAATTTTTCAATCTGAAGCTGACCAAATTACAGAAAATATTTTAAGAATAGTTTGGTTAAATTATTATTATAATAATAAAAAATAAAAAGACCGTTACTGCCTCTGGAGACAGTCCATGAGTGACACTAAATTCTTCACATTTACATTCAATAATCTTCCTATCTTTCTACTAAAAATGACTATATGCATTACTGAGCTTCATTTGAAGTATTTCCATTTCCTTGTATGTTGTATTATTATTATATTGCCATTAAATAATCATTATGTAAATATGTATTCCCTGAACTAAAAATGCTTAATTTAGTATTTAAAAAAATATTATTAGTAACAAAGTAAAATTTTTCACCTTTAATAGTATATTTCCTTTTTATAGCTGGGACAGATACTACAAAGGGATGCCCCTCATGTGCCCCTAGAAATGTGTGATTTGGAAACTAGTGGTGTTGTGCTACGGTACTGTCCATTGGAGGCTGGAACTGACAAGCAGCCTACCGTGGAGGAAATAGATGCCTTTATTGTTTGCCTTGAACAGCAGCTTGTAAGTTATATTATGCACACAGAATTGAATATAGTTACTTAAATTTAAAGACTAGAAGGATTTTGGTACCGTGAAGTGAAGTTTTCAGATAGAGCAACAGTTAATTCAATACACTGTTCACATTTTAACTTTCCTTTTTGAAACTCAGGACATTTTGGTTGCTACGGTGGAGCACAAGGCAACGTTCCAAAGGTTGGTCCTTGCCTCAGACAGATTGAAACTTGTCGAGATGCCGGGTTGGGCTGGCTTGGGGGGTGTACGTTATGTGCCTGAAGCTTGGGAGACGTTACTGACAGACCAGGCAAAAGAGGAACTGAACCGTCTTAATATTTCCCTGGTTGACAAGTTACGCAGTACTGATGCAGCTTTTTCTCTTGGTAAGTTTCTGTTTACAAAAAAAAATCTGTCTACTATAAATGTTGTATAAGTCATCCTTGCTTCCTTTTCAAATTTTTTAGGGTTGACAGATAATTTACCAAGAAACCAGAAAGTAAAAGTTTTAATTGCGTGTTTTTTTTTATGATTTGTATCAATTTTATATTCCAGATAATTATGGTTCCATACACAATTGTATCTAAGCTACGAATAGTTAATGACTGAAAATTAAGTGAGATTTCTCAATCAGATTTAAGTACAGTTCAGGAGAATTGGCTAGATGTGTGTCAAGACGATGCGCAGTAGACAGCTCCGCCCGCATTGTAGTGGGGGTAGACATCACCTCACTTTTACTCAATTTTTTGTTGAGACAAGTTGGTAGTGTAAGCAATTCTGAAAATATTTACATTAGGAAATATATTTCTGTCAGTTCAGGATATGTTGCACGCCAAGAAACACATCCCTAAAATGTAATAGATAATAAGTATAGGGTATATTAAACAGATGTCGTCGCTGTCTCTGTGTCCCATTTGTATAAAGACAATGTGTTTAACAATGATAGTAGCATTTTGCCGAGCCCGTCAGAAGGGTAGTACCTCATCAAACGGCAATACTCCCCTTCCCTTTCTCCTTTCCCTTCTACGCTTGTAAACATGCCAAGTAGAATCTCACGAACTGTAAACTGATATTCTCTGTATATATATTTATATCACTTCGTAATAAATTAATTTGTTGTTTCTTCTCAATAATATAATTACATGACAACCCCTCCTCTACAATTACTGTAATTCAATAAAATGTTCATTTACTTCAGGTGAAGGTGCCGATGGCTTAGTTTGTGTAAGATTTGGTATGGTCACTGCAGAGACAGATGTTGAGGAACTGTTAAGTTTGGTTGTGGCAGAAGGGCAAGAAGTAGAGGAATCATCACGTTACCTGGAGACAATGACAGAGATAGTCAAGAAAGGTATATGGATTATATTTTTATTTATCGACTAATATAACCTTACTCATGATGACATTTTAAACCTTAAACAAATTAATACTTATTTATGTTAAATGTTCAAGGCATAGAAACTGCCACACTTGATCTGCAAAAAGAAAATGAGGAACGCATTTGGCAAGAAGGAATTTTGCGTCACGTTCCAGTGTTTGGAAACTTGGTGAATTGGTGGTCACCTCCAAGCAAGGAAGGAGGCATCAAGGGCCGAAGTCTCAACCTCACAGCAGGTTTGTATTAGCTGTTTTGGTTTTGATTGAGTGAATTGCAACATTACCTGAATTTTAACAGGCATACTATTTTTATTGTATTTATTGAGCATATTACAGGAAACACAAAGACAGTATTTTAAACATTAAAATTTTTTAAAGAGAAATGCTGAAAAATGCATGATTAACATTTTGGAGCTAAAATATTTAGGATTAATATCCACTGAAACCCTGTTTTAAGGTTCCCGCTTTTAAAGAAAGTGGAGTTAATTTTAACCCTTTGTAAGTTTGATTTAATAATAAAAATGTTCTGACTCAAATTCTGCAAACAGCCATTTAAAATAAAACCAACTGAAGAAACATGAAAATTCAAATTTATTAATTAGCGAGATATACTTGCAATTGTCATGATAAGAAGGAAAGGTGGTACAATATAAATTGCCATAAAAGTAAATGTGACAAAATTCTGATGTAGCTGAATATCATAGTTTAAGACATCAGTCTTCTTAAATAAATAAATACACGGCCAATTAGTCAGAATATTTATTACTATTTATTCAAAAATGTTGTTTCGTCTCCTTTTTGAGACTTCCTCAGGTGTAAAATTTAGCAATTCATCAATTTACTTCCTCAGCCAAAACGATTATTGAATGTACATGTGAAGAATTTAGTGTCACGGACCATCTCCCATCAGAAACTGTTTTGAGGCTACATTTATAACATAGGAAATTGTAGCAAGGAGAGAGACATTTGAGTTATATTAATTAACTATTTGAATGAATTGATTTGTTGGATAAATTATAGACATGTACGAACTCCCCACACCGCTATGTACACGGCAGGGAAATGGGGAATATTTTGTAATGTCTTAAAATTAAATTAAATTTAACCTCAGAAACCTTTTCATATTTATGTTATCCAAACTTCCATGCAAAAAAAGGGTCCCTAGAGATTCACTTAAAAGGGTTTATACTACTAACAATGTTGTCATCAAAAACATTTCGCAACCATTTGCTTATACAATTAAAGTATTTATCAAGACTTGTTTCTCAAAATTTGTTTCCAGGTGTCGTAGAAAGCACCGAAAATATATATCGTTACCACATGCAACTGCAGCAAGGAAGCAACACTACCCCAGGTACTCGTGGCCCTCCTCAGCCGCAGGTGCAGACAACGGTAATTCCTCAGGGCGCTATGCAGCACTCTCGCTCTTCCTCCCACAGCTCCCAACAGTCCGCGGCCGCCAACACCGAACAACCTCTGGCGCCCGTTCTGTCGTAGCACGGCATCACTTAGAGAACATCGGTACCTTCCTGCCTCATAGTTTCCTGGTAGAGGTGTAATTACATTTAAGAAGTATTGCTTTCAAAGTCGAAAAAAGTTTTAATTTCCCACAACACAATTTGCAGTGTTTTCTGGTGGTAGCCCATGTGGTACATTGTTAAAGATGTAAGACATACGCGTCTGTATTGATTTTGAAAGCACACATTTCGTATTGTAATGTATTAATTTGCAGCCGGTGCCTACAACAGAAATGTTTCAATTTGCCTTAAACTGTAGACCTACTGCATCGTGGGTGTAACTTCATAGTAGTAAAATTTTAATTTTATGCTGCATACATTATGAAGCAAGAAAGTTTGGGAAAAAAACTGACCCTGTAACAGTTTATCATTACTTTTTAAAATGAGTGCTATTAAATAATTCACTGCATATTACATTTATTTCGTTGAAGTGCAGTAATATGAGATGATAATTAATTAGATCGTCTATCGACAGTATTTTCTTATAGAGGATGGTTTATTGCACAGCTCTTGATAATTTGTATCGCTGTCAAGTAGCTTCAGTTTTATCTGTAGTAGAACTGCGATAATGATTGACTTTTATAGAATAATTAAATGGTTTTGTATTCTAAATCGTATAAAATTGGTCTTTGCGGGGTAAATTCTACACGGGGAAAGTGACAAGTTCTGTGGTATTCATATAAATGAGGACCTACGTACTGTATTTAATAGTAAAGGCAGATTGTGTTAGGAATATATATTTGAGAATCGAAATGGCAGACTGTACAAACTCATTTCTAGAGTTAAAAAATAAAACTTTGAAGCAGTTAACTTAAAGGTAATGCTGGAATATTTCTCAGGAGAATGTTTGCTGGTTATATTTTGTATCTGCCATGTTCCCTATTTTCCCTCCTCGGCGGATACACGTTTACAAAAGAGTATTCATTTAGTATTGTTTTAATAACAACTACTTTAATTCTGATATTTTATTGAACTACTCGTCTTTAGGTTTATATCTTCACTAGAATTCAGAGAGGTATTCAAGCATTTAAAATTGTAGATGTGTACTCCAATTAATGTAAATTCGTAATGTTTGTAGAAATCTCTTCAAACAAGTACAATAACGTGTAAATTGTTGAAATTTTATTTACTTGTGTAAGATTGCATTTGGGTATTGGTGTGACATTCTCTAAAGCAGGTACATTACATTCCTTATCAATTCTTATTTTTATATTTGCGAGGTTCATTGGCATGACCTCAGGCATATTTCAGACTTTGGTCTTTTCTGATGCACTTGTTACATTTAAGGTATTAACCAGCAACTGTTTTTTTTTAAAATAATTTCACATTGTGTTGAGTCACTTGCAGCTATTGTAATGTTCTTACTTATTAAGAATTGTGCCTATGAAATATATTTAACTTAATTGCACAAGACTAAAATTTTCAAGTTGATCTAAAAAAAAGTCTAATTAAAGTTCAAACTGATGCATTAATTACAATTTGCTTCTAAATGCAAATAATATGAATAATTATAAACATTTTTTTAATGCACCTTGATTATAAGGTTTTTTTTATGCCAAAGATGCTTACTTATGCACAGGTCTTCCTGTACAATCTTTTGCTACATTTAAAAACTTTTTTTGTAATTTATAAAAAAAAGAATTAAATTATTTTTTAGTATAAAGTATGTATATAGTTGTTATATGATGAGAGCAACTGGAAGGAATAAATTTTGAACTATTGTTTAAGCACAAGTTACATAAATAACAGAATTGTTTCACTTGAGGTAAATAATAAAATATGTAGAAAAATATTTTGTTGTTTTCTTAATTAATTAAATATTGTGGTCTTATTTATTAACAAAGACAGGAAAGAGAGGTTGAACCCCCAAAACAGTCATTCCATTGACAATTCTTTTTAATATAATTAGAAATGGCCTATTCATTAAGAAAATTATGTGGTATGTCATCGTTGTAACACAAACTACAGCTTCATTGCAAGATAATTGGTTTAAAAACATTTTATTAATTTGAAACTATCACTGACCAGCAGATACAAATCTAAACACATTCTATTTATTCTAAAGCTACATTTACTGTCACTAAGAGGACCCAGAAAAAGCCTGTCGGTTGTTCCCGTGCTCTGTTGCCGTACATTTGAAAATCCACCCAATCCTGTAGGGCGTCGATGCGGGTGAGGACTACAGGAGAGTCAGGCACTTGGCAATCCCTGGACCAGGACATTATTCCCACTTGATGACCGTCACACATGACAGGCGCTCCAATGTCGCCCATGCATGGAGTGCGGCTCTTTGCCTTGCACACCGTGCACAGGATGAACTTCTCCGCCCCAAGAGGCAAGCCGGGCTCGCATGCACCTGTCGCCACTTTTGTGACTTGAAAGTACTTGAGTGGCTGGTCTCCGTATTCCCACCTTTTATGTATCCGCCTACATAGAAACAACAATTTAATTTAAGTCACAGGAGGTGATGGTGTCTATGCCTGGATTTACATGTAAACTACACAAACACCTTGATGGTGGTCCTGACACCTCCAAAAATTATTTTGAGGTAAATGTTTATTATTTTACTATCATTATTCTACTAACTTGTGTTTCAGTTTAACTCTTCAGGTTTGGCATAGCTGGGGCAAGTGTGCTTGTTTAACGTAAGTTTGGATTCATGGGCTATTTTCCAATAAGTTAGCAAAGTCTGTAATATGTTTTCCCACAGAAATGTTAAAACTGTATCTAAAGGGGTTATTCAATGAATCTATAAATAACTTACCAGTGGACTGTAAATCAGATAATAGACATAAAGAGTAGAACAGCACAGGCAAGGAAGGCTTTCGCGAAAAAGAGGGATTTTCTTACGGGTAATATAAGTGTGAATATTAGGAAATCGTTGCTAAAAATGTTCGTATGGAGCGTGGCGTTATACGAGTGCGAAACGTGGACGATTGGAGTTGGGGAAAGGAAGCTGCTAAGGCTTTTGTGCAAACAAAAATCAATGCACCTTCTTCTAATCTAGACGATACTAATTTATCTCAACACTCTAAGGAAGTTCTAACAATGTAAGCTAATAGACAAAGCATGTACACTGCTAAACAGTGTACAATTGCTTGGCGTTTAAAATGTCCAAATTCTAGACTATAAATCTGTTTGTGATAGTTACACTCGATATGCGCAGTTTCATCAATTTCGTTAGATCTTGAGAAGGTGTTTATGTCAAAAATAGAACAGAATAGAAGCCTTTGAAATGTGGTGCTATAGGAGAATGAGATGGGTGGACAGAATCACTAAAGAGGAAGTTATGAACAGAATAGGGGAAGAGCGAACAATATGAAGGAAGTTGACTAAGAGAAGGTATGGATTAATAGGCCACGTTTTAAGACACGAGGGTCTTGTAAAATTAATATTAGAGGGAAGAGTGTGGGATAGTAACAGAAGAGGGAGGTAAGGATGGAATATGCTAATCAGATTAGGGAGGATGTGGGTTGTGTTAGTTATAAGGAAATGAAAATGCTTGTGCAAGATAGGCTAGCTTCAGACCAGTCTTAGGACTGAATAGCACCACCACCACAACAAGAAAATCATGAGGGAAAAAAACTCGACAGGACCGGGATTCAAACCCTAGATTGGAAGAAATTCTTCTGTCTTTGAATTAGTGAATTTTTGAAAAATAAATTATAATATGAATGGCATTAAAGGTCTTTTAGAGCAATGTTCAGAGTAATTGACATGAATGCGTTATTTTTATACGAAAACTGTGTTAGTTATTGATAAGTGAAATTATCGAGAAATGTGTTTTATGCATGATATATTTTGAAATACAACGAATTGCGGAACTGGGCGAGTTTAGATACAGCACTGACGTCATAACATCTTTACGTTACAAACATCGAGACTTTATTGAGAAAATTCCATGGAGAATGATAAATATTTGAATAGGTAAATATGAATAATAAGAAAAATTCTAAAGGGGTCAAATCATCAGGATTATCTGGAAATGGCAACTAATAATAATTTTTCCCCCTTTTATCCCGTGGATCATCACAAACCTCTGGAACCTATTTTAACTGTAAAAGATTTATATACGTAGATGGCGTATCTCAATTTTTAAATCAATAAGAAGAAAGAAGATGAAGTTTAGCATGACCTGTGACGTCACTCCTCCTCCCCGGCCAAAAATGATTTCAAGAATGTCCCCACCATATTTCGTATTTATTAATTAAAATGTTAACGAAAATGGTATATAGGAGAATGGAACGACAAATAAAATTAGAGTTAGGAGAAGATCAGTTTGTTTTTAGGGAAGATTGTAGGTACAAGTGAAAAAATATTGACCCTGCGTGTAATTTTAGAAGACAGGATTAGAAAAAAAACAGGCCCACGTTAATAGCATTTGGACATTTAGTCAAAGCGTTTGATAATGTGAACTGGAACACACTATTAAGGATTTTGAAGAGGACAGGAATGAAATAGGAAGAAAGAAGGCTTATGCATAACTACTTCAGAAGGCAGTCTACAGTAATTAGAATTGAAGGGCAAGAAAATAAAGTAGAAATCGAGAAAAGTAAGACAAGGATGCAGTCTGTCGCCCGTGCTGTTTAACTTATATATAGAACAGGCGATAAGATAAGTTAAACGGAATATCGAAAAGGAATCATACTGCAAGGAGAATAAATTAAATCCCTACGCTTAGCCGATGATATTGTAGTTTAGGAGAGTCAGAGGAAGACTTGGAAACCACAATAAATGGCATGAATGGAGTCCTGGAAAAAGAGTTAAATATGAGGATTAATAGAAAACGAATGTGATGGAGTGTAATATGGGAAATAACAAAGGCTGTTAGACTGGGAAGGGATATTTTGAAGGCAGTTAAAGAATTCTGCTACTTGGGAAGCGTGGCACAGGCCAGAGAGAGGAATTTATTTACGGGTAATATAATTATGAATATTGCTTAAAATGTTCTTATGGAGTTGGCGTTATATGGGTGCGAAACGTAGACGTTAGGAGTTGGGGAAAGGAAAAGAGCAGAAGCTTTTGAAATGTGATGCTATAGGAGAATGAGATGAGTGGATAGAATCAGTAACGAGGAAATTCGAAACGGAATAGGGGAAAATCGAACAATACGGAGGACGTTGAGTAATAGAAGGGATAGATTAACAGACCACGTTTTAAGACACGAGGGTCTTGTAAAATTAGCATTAGAGGGAAGTGTGTGGGGTAAGAAGAACAGAAGAGGGAGGCCAAGGATGGAATCCGCTAAGGAATATTAGGGAGAATGTGGGTTGTGCTAGTTATGAGGTAATGAAAAGGCTTGCGCAAGATAGGTCAGCATAGAGGGTTGCAGCAGACCACAATTCTCCAATTGTAAATAATAGAATAAATTCTATGGCTCAAAATAATGGAGGTATAAATTTAAATTTTGTTCCGTGTAGTGTAGCTAATAATCTAATTCCTGTAGGTGCTGCAATGATTATAGTATGGGCTTGAAGGAGGTATGACGTCAGTGGTGATACTAAACTCGTTTTTTTTTAAAAAAAGAATATTATTTTGGGAAGTAAGTTAGTTGTATTTTGTATGAGTAAATAGACTGACCTTTTGTCAGCCTGCTCACTGATCCCCCACGACACAACGGTGCACGTTGTCGTCGAGGAGGGGTCAAAACTCTTTCTGAGCCTTGGCGGGAGCATCGGAGCCTTGGCGATCCTGATTCCCAGTCGGACTTTCCTCTCCAGGCGAATCAAGCCGATGTCGTACTGCGGGAACCACTTCATCAGCTTCGGATGGACCACCAAGAGATCGGGCCGGAACACGGTGTCTCGGCTGTCGGGGCCCAGGAAACTGGACATGACCGTCAGGCCCATGGAGACGAGCATCTTGTTCTTGTCCCTGAGGACGGCGAAGTTGTTGGATTGGACGAGGCACTGGCCCGCGGTCAGGATCCACCTGGTGTTGACGACGCTCCCGCAGCAGAACGGCACGTTCAGGTCCCCGTCTCGGTTGTGGATGGACGCCATGAAGGGGAACCTGACGATGTCGGTGGCGTTCCCCTGCACCATCTGACAGGGCTCCTTCATTTGCCCGTCCACCACCAAGTACGCCGCGTTCAACAGCACCAACTGTATCGCGAGGCTCAGCGACGAACTTGCCATTCTGCGTGAAATTGGCTCGGGCCGAATACGTAACACGGGAAATTTAGCACAACGTAAAACTGATTTACATCACCGCCCCCCCTAAATACAATTACATATGATAATTATCTGCCAAAAGGTCGACTTAACTAAATTGATTCAATTCCATTGTACTTAGAATTTTTCTTAAATCGATTGCACGTATTGTATACGAATCGATTGTAAAAGAACGTTTTCGATTATTTAGCTTTATTACGGATTATTGTATGAGCACAGACCAGGTTTGGTCCAGTTATATTTAATCCTGTATTTCTTTTTTTTTCCAAATAGCATCGGAGGATGATTTTTTCATAACGGAGAGAATAAATAACTCAGTTATGTTACGTTAACAACGAGGAACAAATTTGAAACGAAAAATAGGATTATTTCTGGGTGAGCGAGTTTGTCGGAAGATTAGAGTACCCCGATATTTCAAAACAAAACTATTATTGTTTTACAATGAATAAAAAAGACGGCTAAAAAAGTCATCATCTAATATATAGCTATTTATTGACAAAAGACACGTTTCATCTCAATTTTGAGACTTATTACTATAAATTAAATTAAATCATATCAGCAAATGCGAGTCAAGTTTGACTGTCACGCTTTAAATATGGCTGACTCCATATCCCCCCTTAAACTTGCGCGTGAGTCGAAATTTATCGTGATAGTATTACATTTTACTGTCATCAATCTGTTTTTTTTTAAATTATTAATTGAAAGTGTCCAGCTAGCAAAAAAAATCCTGACTAACAGTTTAAACAAATTTTGAGGATGGCAGAAACTCTTTTACCGAGAACAGGAAGTTCTAAACAGAATAGGGGAAAAACGAACAATATGGAGGACGTTCACTAAGAGAAGGGATGGATTAATAGGCCACTTTTTGAGACTCGAGGGTCTTGTAAAATTTAGCATTAGGGGGAAGTGTGTGGGGTAACAACAGAAGAGGGAGGCCAAGTATGGAATTCAATAAGCAAATTAGGGAGGATGTGGGTTGTGATCGTTACAAGGAAATGAAAAGGCTTGCGCAAGATGTCAGGGTTGCATCACACCAGTCTTAGGACTGAATACCACAAGAACAACAACAAGTGAGAATTATAATTAAATAATTTTAACTCAATAATTACGCTAATTTCACAATGAGCACTTTTCTAAAACTGCATCTTCAATTTTATAAGCTGTTAACACTGATACATCACAAGAAAAAATATATTTCCAGAAGTTTACATGGAAAAGCACAGAGTCTACACTGAGCCGCCATTTTGGGTCGACTGCGGACCATTCTGTATCCTGTATAAATTCCTCTCGAGTTTCCAACCGGGTCAAAGATTTTAACAGTGACGTTTCGATGGCTTGCTCTGCCATCATCTTCAGACTGAAGTCGCATACTGGCCAATCGTGATATAAAAACGGTGTTTCTAACACAACGTAAAATCAAAGACATGCTCAGGGTTGTAGAGGACGATGTAGGCCTAAAGACCCCTGGTATTTATGAAATACCTTGCGACTGTGGCAGGAAATACATAGGACAAACAATCAGAACCGTAGATGATAGAATAAAAGAGCATAATAGACATCTACGATTAAAACAACCCAATAAGTCGGCTATTGCCGAACATGCCTTGTTCACGGGCCATAAAATAGCTTTCGATAAGACGCGTATTTTGGACAGAGCTAATTGCTATTGGGATAGAGTTATTTTGGAGGCAATAAACATCGGGTCCAGTGAGAATTTACTGAATAGAGATTCTGGATTCCCAATTGAGCCTGGCTTGGAACCCTTTGTTTCACCGGAGAAATGCGGAGCTGAGTCACGGGAGACTAGAGCATGACTAAGCAAGTGGACCAATGGGAGACGCCCTCGCTCCCGCGTCCACATCTAGCCAATCACAGGCGGTCTGTGCTTGCACAGACTTGCCTCAGACTATATAAATGCCTACACTCACCGAATTTGACACTTCAGTCTGAAGATGATGGCAGAGCAAGCCATCGAAACGTCACTGTTAAAATCTTTGACCCGGTTGGAAACTCGAGAGGAATTTATACAATGCCATTCACCGGGAAAGACCTCGTACTTTAATAATTTTGTATCCTAATTATGACGAGTTAAGACGTCTTGAGTGTAAATATTCTTATCGTGCGAGGGGGAAGCAAGCCATCAGCTACGACACGCCACTTATGAGGCAAAGAGGTAGATAGGGTAAATCATTTTTGATGTTTATAAACGTCAATCAAGCTGGGTGCAGGTGTTTGAAACGGAACGTGTCAGTGGACGAGCGGTGAATGCTGATGAATGTGGGGGAGGAAGTCGACGCGAGATTCGGCAGAGCGTTGATTTATTTCCCCCGGAAACAGCCTAACATGGAGGAAAAGGAGGAGGGAAGGAAGAGACGACGGTCGACACAGCTCAAATGGCCGCTTGACAAGGAAGCACAACTGACGGCCATTAGTCTCCTGCGGAAGGCAACGTATTCGCTAAACTGACGGCGACACGATTTATTACATTCAGCTGGGAAACTTCAATAAATCAAAACATCATAGTTGCACTGAAAAAAAAAATAAAGACATGATGTGCTTAATATGAGGCACTATAAGTAAGAATTTTCCAAGTATACAGGTGACACAAGATTAATATATAAGAGCACATCTAGAAACAGCCCTACCTTTTGAGTTCACTAAAATCTATCTTAAAGCAACAAAAGAAAAATTAAAGCGGATTATTTATTTTCAACATATATAAGATACAAATATAAACTTATACGGAAGATTAAGAAAAGTGACCACGATTCGAACTCGATATTGCGAGTTGGACGCGAAGTTATAACAACGTATGCATCAAATAAATGTTAAAAATGTGTAATTTTCTATTTGCAAATGTTGGAGGCGGATAGGAATTTTTTTTCTCCCAAGAACCTAAATTCGGAAAATAAGATATTTTTTAATATATTCTTTGACAGAATTGAATTTTAGCAATTAAGCACTATCTTAATAAATAATCGAAATGTAAACCTTTTTTAATTCACAAAAATACATTTGAATACGTTATTTAAATATTTTGATAGAAAACTGACTATAAACACTCAAATTAACAAAATATAATTTTTTACGCCAAAAAAAACCCCGTTAATACTTGTGTAACATATTTACACATGTTTATATTTAAGGAAATGTAGGGTCGCCAAACTTAAATCCAAAGTAGAATAAGTTTAGACTTAAATTTACAAAATTATTAAATTCTAACAGAATTGACTGAAAAGTCACAGGCCAAACATAATAAATTAAAAACTAAAATGTCTGACGTTAAGTAAATTAAATGGCCAAATATGTCAGGAAACAAATTTAATTTATTTAGTTAATATAAATACAACGTTTCATCCATCTTTGTGGACACAAAAATTATAAAATCAATATTGATCAAAATATAATTAGTTTATCCATTTAAAATGTAAGTCTGATATTTATTGTACTATATATATATATATATATTATACTCCACATTCTAACTAAATTTTATGTATTTAAAATTACATTGGTTTTATAATTTTATTTGCATCTAGTTACCTGAAGAAGTCAACAAAGATGGATGAAAGGTTCTGTTTATGCAAATTTGTAACTAAATGTCTTAAGGGAAAAAAGGGGGGGGGAGACTGAAATTAGAATTTCCTAGTAAATGAATTGCTACTGAGCTGAAATTTTAATTGTGTTTTAACAACGCACATGTGTAGCAATATATCCAAAATTTTATTTTTGTTAACTTTCTTTTTGTTGAGATAATTTGTAAATTATTTTCAAAATTTGGCAGTTTTGAAAATATTCCTTGTGTCACGTACTTGGATATATTATATCTTTTTTTTTGCATTTATATGTACGGCAGACCATTTTTTATTTATCAATTGTCAGTATTATTTTTGAAATTGAAGAAAACTGTGAGGAGAAAAAATACTTTTTTTTACTAAGAGTTTCATAGGGTTCCTTAAAAATTAGCACTTTTCAGCACATTGAAAATTTTTTTCACCTAAACTACTAAAACAATTATAAAAAATTAGTACTTGTATTTGAAGGTATTAGCGTGTAGGTAACGGTAAAATAATAATGAAGACAATATCTCAATGTTTGTGACAAACAGGAATTTTTTTGGTAGCAGAAATTATGAATCTGAGAAACACACATTTTTCTGAAAAACTGTAATAATTGATTAAATTAGAATCAAACGTTAGTTAAATTAGAATCATACGTTAATTAAAATTGTCCTACAGCAAATGCTAAACCTTCCTTCTATTGTTGGCTAATTACTTTTTTCGGATTACTGAATTTATAGGCATATTAATATAAAAAATTCGATAGTTGATTTTTTTCCAGAATTTTTGCCGAAATTTCGGTTCCCCTTGTCCCTTAACAAGTACATTTTTTGTATTTAATTTTCAATGTGCTGAAAAGTGCTAAATAAATACAAAAATAAAAAATTCATAAAGAAAAAAATGTAAAGATTAAGGGACACGGGGACCGAAATTTCGCCCAAAATCCGGAAATTAATCAATTTTTGAATTTTTATATTAATATGCCTATAAATTCGATAGTTGATTTTTTTCCAAATTTTGGCCGAAATTTCGGTCCCCGTGTCCCTTAACATTTACATTTTTTTGTATTCAATTTTCAATGTGCTGAAAAGTGCTAAATAAATACAAAAATAAAAAATTCATAAATACAAAAAAAATGTGAAGGTTAAGGGTCACGGGGGACCGAAATTTCGTCCAAAATCCGGAAATAAATCAATTTTCGAATTTTTATATTAATATTCCTATAAATTCGGTAATCTGAAAAAAGGAATTAGCCAACAATAGAAGGAAGGTTTAGCATAATTTTAATTAGCGTATGATTCTAATTTTATAAATTATTACAGTTTTTCAGAAAAATGTGTGTTTCTCAGATTCATGATTCCTGGTACCAAAAAAATTTCTATGTCACAAATATTAAGAAGGTATTGCCTTCATTATGTTTTTTTACATTACCTACGTGATAAAACCTTCAAATACAAATACTAGTTTTTTTTATTGTTTTAGTAGTTTAGGTGAAAAGTTTTCAATGTACGGAAAAGTGCTAATTTTTAAGGAGCCCTAAGAAACTCTTAGTAAAAAAAATATTTTTTCTTCTCGCAGTTTTATTTCAATTGTATTTTTCAATGAAAGTATGGTATTCCTAAAATTAGTTCAATATGAATATGGACGCAATAGTCAGCAGTAATTTAAATCTTGGTTAAATTTCTCATAGTTGATTATGGCCAGAGAGGGGGGGGGGAGGGGGGAGGGGGAGGAAAACCCCGTGTGTTGTGGTCCGCACAAGGGTAAGTGGAATGTGACGTTGCGTTAACCCATCCTATCCAACATTTATTTCAGATTTACATTAATGACGTCATCGTTTCGCGCATCACAGCAACGACCGCCTTTTAAACGGCGGAGCGTTTCGCAGTAATCTGCGAGTCGCGTGGAAAGGGAGACGTAACATGTTGATAATTCATAGCGCGAGTATGCTTTCCAGTTCTCCTCGTCCCGCTGCAATGCCTGAACCATTAAATATTTACCGCCCGTAATTCAGTGCAGATTGCGCTCACGTGGAATCGTAGACAAAGGGAAAGGAAGGGAAGGGAAAGGCCTGTCTGTGCTTTACAGGTCCGTAAAAGTCTTTTACGTTTCCCCGGGAATATGGCTTCGTTCCTGTGCCGCCGCGGCTCGTGAGTGAGTCTTTGCCAACACACAACGCCTGTTAAATTATTCTAATGTGCCAGATCTTCGTCGGCGAGGAATCAATTAACATTAAGCGCTTGTAGTAACCGAGGAGGAGGAATAAGAGGGATATCATCTCTGGATAGCTGGGCGTAACGACGTCTTTGGCCTATGAGCGGAGCATCTTGGGGCCAGAGCTTTGGAAGGAAGATATGTTTTGGCCTCACAACAACAACAAAAAAAAATACTAAAACCACCAACGGCAAATTCATACCAGCATATTTAGCAACGATTTCCTATTACCCGTATGTAAATTCCCCTTCCTTTCCTCTGCTATCCTACTCTACTTATTACACTGCCCCAGGTAGCAGAATATGAAACACACACATTTTTCTGAAAAACTGTAAAAATTTATTAAATTAGAATCAAACGGTAATTAAAATTGTCTTAATGCATATGCTAAACCTTCCTTCAAAATATCCCTTCCTAATCTAACAACCTTTCTTCCCATACTACACTCCATCATCATCTCGTTTTTTTCTCCTCTATTATTCTTATCGTGGTATTCAGTCTGGCGCAACCCTCCATGCTAACCTACCTTGCGCATTTCCTCATAACTAGCACAACCCAATTCTGTTCAGCGTATTCTATATCCTTGGCCTCCTTCTTCTGTTATTACACCACACATTTCCCTCTAATGATCATTTTACAAGACTCTCGTGCCTTAAAAACGTGGCCTATTAATCAATCCCTTCTCTCGGTCAACGTCCTACATATTGTCCGCTTTTCCTCTATTCCGTTTAGAATTCCCTCGTTAGTTCTCTGATTTTCAGCATTCGCCTACAGCACCACATTTCAAAGGCTTCTATTCTTTTCCTTTCCGTTTCGCACACACATAACGCCACGCTGCATACCAACATTTTTAGCAACGATTTACCAATATTTACACTTATATTACCCGTAAGTAAATTCTTATATTTCGCGAAAACCTTCCTTGCCTGTGCTATCCTACTCTTTTATGTCTACTATACTTCTACCATCCCTAGTTATTACGCTTCCCAATTAGCAGAATTCCTTAACATTTCTTCAAAATATCCTTTCCCTTTATATTCCACTGTTTCATACACAACACTGCATTACCTTGGTTTTCCCTTTATTAAACCTCTTTCTCCAGGACTCCTTTCATGATATTTATTATGGTTTCCAAGGCTTCTTCTGATTCCCCTAATACCACAATAACGGCGGCAAAGCGTAAGGTTTTTATTTATTCTCTATTAATACCCAATTAACACTCATAAAATCAAATTTTCAATAAACTTCAATAAACGTTAAAGTACGTTACTACGTACACTAACTGAAATTTGGCCTAGATTTAATTATGTATAGGAAAAAAAGAGAGTCATCTCTCACATTAATATTGTTATAAAAATATTCAAGACTGGAAATAATAATGATAAAAAAATTGTAAAAATGTATTTATTTACAAACCTCTACGTTTCGTACATCTTTGTGGACATCGTCAGGTAAATTTTTAAATAGACGATGCTGTTACAGCTTTGGTGTAACGCAGTCCATGACACAAAATTGTCCACATCTGCAATAGTTTTGTTCATTTAAAGTTTTTTTTCTGATGAAGCCCACAAAGATGGTTGAAACGTCGTAATGATAGTAAATAAATATTAATTATTTTTTTTGCTGAGAAATTTGGCTGTACTTTTTGAAGGCAATAGTTTTTACGAAAGTTTATTTCTTTTAATAATTTCATACTGGACAAGGAATGGGTTAGTACTGATTATTCCTTACCTTATCAAAGTAGTAACATTCTAAAATGTATTCAATGCGTTAAATGTATTAATTTAGCTATAACAGAGACTCATATGACTGTAAATATTAAGGTACTATTGTTAACACCTACAAATATTTAATTTTGTTCCCGTGTAATTTAGTTGTTGCTCACTTCTCTTTCTTCTCCTTGCCCTGCAGAGGTTATCTAATCTATTTGTACATGTGTTCTTTCCTATCTTTTTTCCCCCCACAGCGAAGGAGTTTTCATCCATTTACCACAACGAATTACGTTTGGTCACGCGATTCGACGAGAGGAGAAGTTCACATTCTCCTAGGACAATTCCGACGAGGTAAAAAGAGTTACGTCAGGAAGGACAGAGGACGGTTCGTTCGCCTTTAAATGCAATATTTTCAGAAAATGAAATCATATTTTTAAGCAAGATGCTTGAAATGTAAACTCGACATCATTCTATAGAGATTATTGTTATTTTTTAAATGAATTGTACTTGTACGTATTGTAGTAATTACGTTCTACGTTACTTTATTCAAAAATAAAATTACTAAAGTGAAATTATTTAAAGGGAAAAATAATAATTAATAGTTTTTATTTTTATAACACACAAAACACAAAAGTCGTATATTTCGAGTCTCTCGGCGAAACCAAAAATTATAATTGTCACTGAAGAAGCAATAAAAATAAAACACGAAAGACGTGTCAACCCCTTATTGGGAACTAGAATATGTAAGACGAAGTCCTGTTGATATTAGCCGGGAGAGTGGGAAAAACGGAGGTTTCGCAGTTAGTAATAGATTGAGGATTGAGTTAGTTATTGAGGAACCATAGAAGATGAATAATAGAGTTGTTGAGCGGACATGTTGGAAGTTGTGGAAGAGTTGTCGAGAAGAATAACTGTTGAGTCTAAGAGGAGTTATCGTTAGTTGTTGAGTGGTCCTTAAAAGTTATTTAAAGAGGGTTGAAGAATCCAGGAAGAGTTAGTTAATGGAGTTTCAGGATGTATTCAACCACACTTCAAAAGCAGGGATAACAGCCAATTCCAGAAGCTGCCTCTTCAATGGTTCCAAAGGTTCCGGCCAGATCTACATACGAGTTTTCCTATGTCGGTCCCTCAAAGCCGAAATGCCACAGTAGCCGTTGCCACCATCAATTAATATTTGGAAAATAAAGACCTACGCATTTAAACCCACAATCGCCTGCAAAAAAGAATCAGTTTGCTTTATTATTCAAATTTAATTGAAAGTTCCTTTTCCAAATTCCACGATTTTTGTATTAAAAATAGCAAGAAGATGGGTCTCTATTTATTTTATTTGTTGTTTTCTTTTTTAATAAAATAGATTTTAAAATTTTAATATTTATTATTATTAAATCTTTTTGCTCATTTAATTTAAAGCAGAACCAAAACCCACAGAAACCTTTACAGTAGCCAATTAGTAGACACTCCTTTGTGTCGTTTCCTCGGACCGCAGAGTTCCCGGGTTCGACTCCTGGCAAGGGTTTGGATGTTATGTGGGGCTTTGAGTTTCCAGACTGGAACCCCTTACAAGAAACAAGGTCTCCAAATGATTAGAAAATTGACTAATAGCTCTTAATGCCACTATAAATAATTTTTTTTAAAAAATAAACAAATTTCCAGACCATGTGGAAACGTGACATTACCGCACAAATGACATAAATAACATTATCAATAAAAAGTACACATATATAATATTATTAGCGACCCATTATCCATGTACATGCGCCTGGATTTTTCGGCAACTTCTTCACTTTACTTATTTTGCGGGTTGTCTATTTTACAGCAAACGCCAACTTTTTGATTCACAATTGTAAAATAAAAATTCTCCTTTCGTTCATGAAACTATTATGTTGTTTATAATCGACAGAACATTATTACAGATGCTAAATTAGGTCAAGAATCAAAGGATTTATGAATATAATAGTAAACTTAACCTGGTTGAAAGTAATGTATCATGACCAAAACTCAAGAGTTTTTTAAAATTACAATCTAGTTGATTTATAGAATATTTAAATTTTAATGTAGCATTAAGTTTTTTCCGTAATAAATTAATTTTATTTATAATAATACAAGGAAGATTAAGTTCCCAATTTGTAGTTACAAATTCATGTCCCTCTACCAAGCTCCGTAAACGACAACCTGGCGAGGTTTTCCCAATGATAACAAAGCATCACTTGTGATTCATTATCTCTGCCAATTAGATAGCTTTGTACCACAGTGAATACACCAAAGAGGTTCCTTTGTTCCACAGTGAATACAAATATAATTCATGCGTGTAACGACCACTTCAAGGTTTCGGGGGACTGTTTATTGTATCTTTTTTTTTTGCTTATGAGGAGGACAAATCATTTTAGTCATTGTTTGACAATGTGTAGAGGAATGTCTCTGGCCTGAAATGTGTGATTTAAAATAATCGACGGACAGCAAGTTATGTTTCTATTTAAAGATTGTTTTCGTGCGTGGTCAATGATGATCTGTGTTGCAACTTTCCAATGATTTAATTAAATTGCTGGCGTTCATAACATATGTATTTAACACACCAATATGAAAGATGACCATTTACGCCATTTGAGAGAGAAAGAGGTACGATTTCCTTCCACAATGAACAAAAAAATATAATTTTGAAATCTCTTTTGATGAATGTAGCGCGGCCACTTCAAAGTTTAGGTTATTCTATTTATTGGAATATTTTTGATCGTTGTTGGGCAAAGAGAATAGTGTGGAGGTATTAAACTCGTCACAACCGGGGACATTATTTGCAATAGATGTATTTTATATTAGAAGCAATAATAATGTTCTATACAAGTGAAACATAAAATTATAAAATTTCACTAAAATCAATATTATACACAAGCATCTATTCATAACAACCAAAATAATTAATATTACAATAGTACAAATAATAATATAAATTTTATTGGTTTGTATAAGCTCATCAAATGTATAAAAACTGGTGTCAGTATTTACAAAAAAACCATTAATTATAAGGCTTGCTCAAAATTATATGTATTTCTCCATACATCCCTAAATTAGATATGTAGTCAATTTTCAAAGTAAAAAATCTTAATGTTTAGCAAATTCAGGTCCAAGCTCTGCAATATCTTCTTCAGTTAAAACTCCATGAGGTAAGTAGCCTATTAGGTTTGATGCATGTTCCTTCAATATCTTTATTCATTCTTGAGCTATCAACTTTTTCAAATCATCTTCCTCTGCAAGACGATTCTTATTTTCACAATCCAATTCTCTTCGTTCTAACTCTCTACGGTGTCTCCTGTCAGCTAATTGATTTTCTATCTCTCTTCTCAATTCAATTTTTTTATTCTTCTTTTCTCTACTGTTAATAGATTGAATCTTCTCTCTTCTGCCATCTGTTCCATTAGCCATTCTTTCTCTTTCATATCTTCTTCCTCTTCACGTTTTAAACGATCCAGTTTTTCTTGTGCTTGAATTCGAATCATGTTGCGAAAATCTATCCTAAGACGCCATCGCTTTTTCAATACATGCTCTTTTTCTACGTATGAGAGACTGGCGCACTCCCTCTTCTGCTAGTTCTTGAATCATTTCAGCTTGTTCATTGCTCTCCATCATTCTATCCATGAGATCCCTGGATATTTTTGCTTTCACTGTGGCCTTTTGTTCTTCTTTTATCTTTTCTCTAAGCATTCTTTCCTCTTCAAGTGCTTTTTGTTTCTCTAAAAATTCTACTATTCGTTTATTCTCTAATTCAACAGTTTCCAACTCTTTCTTTTTCCACTCATCGCGGGCTTTATGAAATTTCTCAACTTCATCTTTTGTTTTCTTCATTAACAGCATTTTATTTTCACACTCCCTTTGATCTTCTTCATATATATTCTTTGACAAGCTTCGTCAACCAATTGCTTATCTTTGAGTAACTCTAAATATGCAGCATGGCGTTGCTTTTCACTAGCTATCGTCTGATCTTGCAAGTCTTTTCTATACTCTACTTTCTGTTTATGTGCTGCTTCACATTCACCTTCAAAGCTCCAAGTCACGAGTTGAGTATCACCACGCCACGTCATCAGCTAGACCAGGGGGGCCAACAACACAACATTTAACACTACATGCGTGTGAGCTTTTTAATTAAATTAATTTACACTGCCTTTCATTACCCTCTTGAGCTGATGCGTTTTCTTACAGCTGCGGTGTTTGGGAATTTCGCGTCACTTCTTCAGCAATTTGATTCTTCTCCGTAACGGTTTTTATCTAGAACTACGGTCAGCGCTTTGCTATTTAAAACTAATTCCGCCAACTAAATAACATTTCTATTTGCGGGAGAGAAGTTCCCCATTCTCCCGGAGTAATCTTAGCGAAACTGTTTTCCGCCCATCTTCCACAAATCTCCCAAGTCGACAAAGGCGATCGAGAAACTCCAATAATTTTACTTCGGTATCTTCGTCATAATTTCTAAAAGAAACCTCACCTTCAGCAGAACTTTTCAAAAGGGGAACAGAAAACAAGCGATGAAACGGGAGGAGATTTGTGCGGCTGTGTGTGTGTGTGGACGAACAGAGTAAAAAGTTGTGCCATCATCCTCACCTCCACCTCCACCTCCTCCCCTCCTCCACAGGTCTTCTTCCTTTCGCATAAAGTCTGGCGAAACTAACACTGGAAGTCGGCACAGGGAAGGAAAGTTAGTGAGTAACTGCAAGCGGTTACACAAGAAAGGGAGAGAAACGGGGGAGGGGAACAGAGGAACGATATGAAAGAAACATTTTATCTTTTTTTTTTTTAAAAAAAAGTTGAAGTGATAAACCATCTTTGGCTTTCCCCCCACACAAAGAACTCGGTAAGTTGGATTCAGTTGCACTGTAGCCTCCATAAGGATAACAAGGGCTTTGGCGAGTTACTTAACTTTCAAGAAAGGACTGATGAATTTTAACTTAAATAGTGTCTTTGTAGACAAATACATACATTTTATTAAGAGCTTCTTTGGGCAATTCTGAAGACAGTGTGTAACAAATATACCAACTTTCCTCAATATCTCTTTAGTTTTTTTAAAAAAAGTAGTATATCTGTTCGTAAATTTTTAATAAGACAATAATTATATCGCCAAAGATATCGGAAAAAGATCTTACCAGGCGTGCCACTACAAATAAACTGATACAAGGCATTACTTCTTCCGGAAAAATAAACTTGATAAGGGTCCACCAGTTGCTGTAGGGAAACGTTGTGAGTTTAATGATACTTTTTTCGTTAAGTAAAAATTTCCGACCAATTTCCGACTTTATTTTTAAAAATTTCCTAAGAGAAAAAACACAACGTTTCGGTACTTACTAGTAGCTTCTTCATTATTCTGGATTATCCACGGTATAATAACCTAATATGCCTCCCTCGTCTGTTATTCTTACCCCACACAATTCTCTCTAATGCTAATTTTACAGGGCCCTGAGGTCTTAAAACGAGGCCTATTAATCCATCCCTTGGTCAACGTTCTCCATATTGTTCGCTTTCCCCTTATTCTGCTTGAAACTTCCTGGTTAGTTACCCTATCCTCCCACCTCACTCTTTTAGAGCACCACATTTCGAAAGCATCTATTCTTTTCCCTGTCTGAAGCTCGTACAGTCCACGTTTCGCACCCATATAACGCCACTCTCCATTCCAACATATTTAATAATGATTTCCTAATATTCACACTAATATTACCCGTAAGTAAATTCCACTTCCTTGCCTGTGCTATCCTACTCTAGTTATTACGTTTCCCAAGTAGCAGAATTCCTTAACTTCCGTCAAAATATCCCTTCGCAATCTAACAGCCTTTGTTATTCCGCTCACTGTTTCCCATTCTACACTCCATTACCTCGGTTTTCCCTCTATTAATCCTCATGTTGTACACTTTCTCCAGTACCACGTTCGTGCCATTTTTTTGTTGGTTTCCAAGTCTTCTTCTTCTGACTCCCCTAATACAACAATAACATCCGAAAAACTTAGGAATTTTATTTTCTCTCCTTGCAGTACGATTCTTTTTCTAAGTTCATTTCATGACCTGTTCTATATACAAGTTAAACAGCATGGGCTGAAGTCTGCGCATCTTTGCCTTGATTTCTGCTTTTCTTTTCTTTTCTTTTCTTTTCTTTTCTTTTCTTTTCTTTTCTTTTCTTTTCTTTTCTTTTCTTTTCTTTTCTTTTCTTTTCTTTTCTTTTCTTTTCTTTTCTTTTCTTTTCTTTTCTTTTCTTTTCTTTTCTTTTCTTTTCTTTTCTTTTCTTTTCTTTTCTTTTCTTTTCTTGATCTTCAATTCTAATTACCGCAGACTGCCTTCTGTACACGTTATGTATATAAGCCTCCTTTCTCGGTAATTTATTCCCGTTATCTTCAAAATACAGTTAATATTATGAAAGGCTTTTTTCTAAATCTACATACGCCATGAACGTGGGCCGGTTTTTCCTTATCCTGCCTTCTAAAATTAGTCGTAAAGCCAACATTTCTTCTCTTGGTCTCTATACTCTTCCTAAAACAGAATTGATCTTCACTTTATCGCAGGCCTTTCCCCACTAAATCCAGAAATGCCACGAACGTGTAGGCCTCAGTTTTTTTCTTATCCTGTCGTTTAAAGTAAATAATCCTTCTCTTGTATTTGTTTTCTGCCTAAATCCAAAATTATCTTATAATAACTCGCATTATATTTGATTTTACATCGTCCTATATACTATTTTTTTTCTAATTTTTTGCATGAATGAGATACTAAATTTATTGCCCTGTGCTGTTCGCATTAATCAGCCACCAGTCATCTTCGGTATGGGGTATAATTATGCTTTTACTAAAATATTCTGGTATTCTTCCTGTTTCGTAGTAGAATATAATCATGTCGAAAGCCAAAATGGTTTCCTGTTGTCTTTCTTGTTTGGTGACTGACGTGTACGATTCTCTGAGTATTAGAACGAAGAGGCGTAAAAGTGAAGTATATGATGTTGAAGGACAATGTATAGTGATGTACGAGTTTTCAAGATGACTAGTTTTACCTTCAACGGCTGTGAAATGTAATAATAATCGTATGAAGGACGTAGAAATTGAGATCCCCTGAGCAAGCAGTGGACCGTTTCACCCCTCCCAACCCCCTCCTCCTCCCCCTCACCACTCCCTGGGAAGCAGATTAAGGAATCTGTTTCCTGCCAAACGGAAGCAATCGCGAGAGAAACGTAATGAAACTCCACGGTCAATAACTCCTCTGGTTTTACACGAGCACGAAAAAAAAGAGGAGGCGCTTCGTGAGTGAAACGAAGAGGTGATTCCTTTAAGATGTTTGCACACATTCATTCGGAAGGGGGTGAAAATAGTAGCCAATGCCCGACCTACCTGATGCAGGTTTTCGAGGGTATTCCCTGCATCTCTTTAGGTGAAACACCGGGTAGGATCCTTAAACCATAGCCCGGGGGGCCCTAGTCAACCCTTGGCTACCTTGCTCTACCTTCCGCATCCCTCACCCCCTCTTCAATTCCCTTCCTATGTTATTAAAGGGGACTTGACTGTTTCAAGATCACCCTCATGTAGCCTGTTAACCCAAAAACAACCAAAAAGCAGGTTTTCTACTTGGAACCCAGAGTGACTGCGGAGCTCACCTGATCATGTCGGGAATGCCTCGCACTCTCTCTGGGTATTTTTTTATCAAAGTTCTCATATGCCGAGACACCTTCACCTATTTTAGGAGGTATATGTACTGGGGTCAAAGACCTTGGAGCATAAGGCAAGAGTTGTCCGCTGATCTCATTGGATCTAGTCGGCCAGCTGCCTCCTGAAACTGGTGGAGACATGGAGAAGGGAATGCTGCGACCCCACAGCAAACTCGTCTCCAGTCATTCGGAAGGGCGTGAGAATAGTACCCAATGCCCGACCTACCTGATGCAGGTGTCCTAGGAGTTTCCCTGCATCTCTTTAGGTGAAACGCCGGGTAGGATCCTTAACCCGCAACCCGGGGGTGCTAGTCAAGCCTTGGCTACCTTGCTCTACCTTCCGCATCCTCCCTTTTCAATTCCCTTCCTATGCTATTAAAGGGGACTTGTCTGTTTCAAAATCACCCTCATGTAGCCTGTTAACCCAAATAAAAAAAATTCTATGGACGTCGTAGGTTAACTGTTACCTATATTATAGCTCTACGACTGGTTTTAAAGTCATCCTTCCTGTTCTGTCGTCCACAGTTGAAAGGCAGTAAGTAAAAATTTTCGTCATTTTAAGAAAAATATTTCACGGATAAATGTATTGTAATTAATTTTGTAAAGACCAATGCATATTTATTGGTACGGATAAAACCATTTTCAAAAAGATGAGGGGGTTTATGTAAATGTCGATGCTCAAAATAACTTTATACTTTGATTTTCTGAAAAACATATCTTTTAGACTTACTGCCTTTTATTCTTTGGACGGCAGAATAGGCCCTTGACGACGGGATAAGTGCGAGATGAACGAGTCACAAAAATTGTTTCTTAAAAAAATTCATGGTTTTTAGATTTTAACATCTGTTCAGGTTGATAATGACGAATGAGTTTTTTTTTCCATCGAAACGTCGCTTTTAAATTTTAATATGATCCGGGTTGTCACTCAAGAACTCTTGGTTCAAGAAATTCACCGGGAAAACCTACGATCTGTAAATACGTAGAATGGACGTTTGATTACAAATCATCGTTAGAATAAACGACAACAAAAGTTAACAAATATCTTTAAAATCAAAGTTTGGCAATGTAACACAACCAGTATAAACAAACAGTAATATGTTATGAGCTTGTATAGAATAAAGGCAGTTCAGTGTGTGATTAATCAGACATGTGAATGTAAAAGTGCCAGACCCAGAGTAACTCCGTACACATTACCGAAAACAAAGAAAAATGTCGTCGTAAAATTTAATTCCAAAAGGATAATAAATTTTTTTTCAACATATTAACACAAAGTTTCAAGTCGACGGATGATATATTTTTGAAAAATGGTAAACTTGTCGTATGGTTATTATCGCATTCTTAGATAAATAAAGTTCGATGTCGTTATCATGATTTTTTGATGAATTCCCTGCAACTTAGATATCCCGCACGATTAACAAGTTAAATTAGTTGCCTACTCTGCAGGAAAAAAATTGTGCTTGCTCAGTAAAATTGTAAAGAAAATACTAGATTCTATTGTTCCAATTGTCCAAATTAATCTTAAACGTGTTTATAATGTTTTTAAAAAAATATATATAATGTGACATATAACTCAGTATTATTCTAATATTGTATGTTGTGTATCCTATACTATATATTGTAGTGCTTATTCCATTAAGTTCCTTTCAAGAATTCATCTGAAAATTCTATTTAATGCTCTTTACCTGAGCTTCTTTAGAAACGTTTCTTCTCTCTTTGATTTAATTTAATTTAAACAAGAATAGCATGTACCATATCTTGGTTATCCGGTGACGAACATATTAGGGCAGTCATCAACACAGTAGGTGTACGCTCTGGGATCAAAGACCTTGGGCATACGGTAAGACTTGCCCGTCGATACGATTGAATAAGTACGTCTGCCAGCTGAATACTTAAATTGGTGGAGACACGGAGAAGGGAATGCTGAGACCCGGCAGCAAAAATCGTCTCCCGTCATTCGGAAGGGCGTAAGAATTGCATCCAGTAGCCCGACCTCCCTGATGCAGGTTTTCTACGGGTTTTCCCCTGAATCTATTTAGGTGTAACGCCGGGTAGGATCCTGACACTACAGCCCAGGGGGTCCTATTCAACCCTTGACTACCTTGCTCCACGTTTTACATCCCCTGTTTTCAAATTCCCTTCTTATGCTATTAAAGGGGAGTTACCTGTTTAAGGATGTAGCCTATCAACCGAAAAAAATTCCTTTCTTACCTACGGAAATTAAAAAAATAAAACTGGTTAATGTGAACCTTTAATAGGCAAAGACCATTTCGAGAGATTAAAACAAATTTTACAATTGTTCTGACTGTATCTCAAATAATATAGGCGAAAAAAATCCGGCCAATTTTTTTTTTGTGCCAGTATTGCCACAGGCCTTAACATAGTGACAGTGATTTCCATTTCATTTACTTCAATTGTAATTATTTTTTTATGGTTTTTTTCGCACCTGAGGAGGTTTCAAAGAAAGGAACATAACTTCGTGTTATTATAATTTAATAAGTAAATCATTTTAATTATGTCCAATTTTTAGCCGTAATTTATCGCCATAATTTTGAGAGGTTGTTGCTGATTTTATTAATTAGTTTTCCAGTACAACGTATTTAAATACGCAGTTAGTCAATAAGTTTCTAAACCAGATCCTTGAAATTGTTTGAAATTATTTCTCTATTTCCGCGACTTTTTCCTTCTCCTATACGGGAGTAATTTTGTGTTCTGCGTTTGCAGTTCCCTTTCGATATTTATCCCGTTTGGCATATATTTTTCTCTATTCGCCGTAAAGTGATGCGCTTCACGCTCGTCTGCGCTTTCAGCGAAACCTGCTGCTGCTGCTTCTGCTGTTGTTGGTGGTGATTCGGTCCATCGGAAGCAGTTAATTGAACGTTCGTTTCAGTCGAGCGTTGAAAAATAACACAGCGGCGACTTCATAGCCGATATTAATGTCACGGTTAATATTTTACCTGCCCTGAATAGCCCTATATTTCACGTAGTTGTATTTTCTGGTCAGCGTGTGTTCTATTTTGGTTTTGGGTGTCGCAGCGAGTGTAATTTGTTACCTGCGTCACAGATGCTCTGGTGTCATCGGCCATGTAATGAACGCGACCGACGCTGCGGTTGCTGCTGCGGGGTGCTCAGGGGTGGTTGACGGATGACGCGCGGCTACCACGCCATATTTCGTCATCACACACACTAACATACAGGCAGTAAGACAGGCGAGGGGGGAAACACAACTATTATAAAGGTTGGGAAAATACATTGGTTACGGAAGTGCTTCTAGGGGGGCGGAAAAAGGTCAATAATAACACCGAACGAAAAATACACTAAATTAAATCATTATTTCCAAATTAAGTCTCAACACTCTCTCGCACTCCTTTTTTGTAGTAAGAAAAGAGCACGTTATCACCAGAATTTTCAAATTATACTAGCTATGGAGGATTAAACGAGTGAAAACAAAGGTAATGGAGTGTAGTACGAGAAACAGTGGAATAAAAATGGTGTTAGATTGAGAAGGGACAAGCAAAGAGGACTTTCCCACTAGAATTTTCAAATTATTCTAGCTATGGAGGATTAAAAGGGGGAAACCAAACTAATGGAGTGTAATGAGCGAAATAGTGGAATAAAAAACGGTGTTAGATTGAGAAGGGACAAGGAAAGAGGACGTTCCAACCAGTATTTTCAGATTATATGAAGGAATAATAGAGGGAAAACCAAGGTAATGGAGTGTAGTATGGGAAATAGTGGAATAAAAAACGCTGTTAGATTGAGAAGGGACAAGCAAAGAGGACGTTCCCACTATAATTTTCAGATTATATGAAGGAATAATAGAGGGAAAACCAAGGTAATGGAGTGTAGTATGAGAAACAGTGGAATAAAAAATGGTGTTAGATTGAGAAGGGACAAGCAAAGAGGACGTTCCCACTAGAATTTTCAGATTATATGAAGGATTAATAGAGGGAAAACCAAGGTAATGGAGTGTAGTATGAGAAACAGTGGAATAAAAAATGGTGTTAGATTGAGAAGGGACAAGCAAAGAGGACGTTCCCACTACAATTTTCAAATTATTCTAGCTATGGAGGATTGAAAGAGTGAAAACAAAGATAATGCAGTGTAGTATGATAAACAGTGGAATAAAAAATGGTGTTAGATTGAGAAGGGACAAGCAAAGAGGACGTTTCCACTAAAATTTAATTTACACAATTCACTTCATTACAATATATACAAGTGTATCGAAAAGTTGATTCGTTTTACTGAAGAAAAAACAAAACAAAATCCATTCTGACGTAATGAAAAAAAACAGTTACACTGCTATAATAAACATATAAAATGTAGTAAATAATTAACTTATCAATACGGGAATAAGATATAAGGAAAAAGAAGGCTTATTACATAACCTCTACAGAAGGCTGTCGACAGTAACTAGGATTGGAGATCAAGAAAAGAAAAGCAGAAATTAAGAAAGAAGTAAGCCAGGATGCAGCAGTCTGTCGCCCCATGCTTTTAATTAATATGTAGAACGAGATGAAGGAACTGAAACGGAATATGGAAAAGTAATCACACTGCAGGGGACAAGAGATAAAAACCCCTACCTTTCGCCGATAATATTTTGGTATTAGGGGAGTCAGAAGAAGAGGGAAAACCGTGGTAATGGACTGTATTTTTGGAAAAAGTGGAATACCAAAGGCTGTAAGATTGGGAAGGAAGTTATTTACCTAGAGTAGAATGGTACAGGCAACCATAACAAATAACATGAACGGTGTCCTGGAGAAACAGCTCAGTATGAGAATTAATAGAGGGAAAACCAAGGTAATGGAGTGTAGCATGGGAAACAGTGGAATAAAAATGATGTTAGATTGGGGTGAGATATTTTTACGGATGTGAAGGAAATCTGCTACCTGGGCTGAGTAATAACTAGAGTAGGATAGCACAGGCGAGGAGGAGGAAATGTGTGAATATGAAGAGGACGTTCCCAACAGAATTTTCAAATTATACTAGCTATGGACGACTAAAAGAGGGAAAACAAATGTAATGGAGTGTAGTATGGGAAACAGTGGAATAAAAAAGGGGTATTTTGACGGAAGTTAAGGAATTCTGCTAACTAGAGTAGAGCAACACAGGCAAGGAAGGGGAACTTACTTACGGGTAATATAAGTGTCAGTATTAGGAAATCGTTCCTTAAAATGTTCTTATGGAGTTGGCGTTATATGGGCGTGAAACGTGGACGATAGGAATTGTGGAAATGAAAAAATAATAGAAGCCATTGAAATGGTATGCTGTAGGAGAATGAGATGAGGTGGATAGAATCACTAACTAGGAAGTTCTAAACAGAATAGGGGAAAAGCGAACAAACAATATGGAGGACGTTGACCAAGAGAAGATTAATAGGCCACGTTTTGAGAGACTAGGATCTTGTACAATTAGCATTAGAGGAAACTGAACAGAAGAGGGAGGCGTAGGATGGAATGCGCTAAGCGGAATAGCGAGGATGTGGGAACTGTTATGGAAAGAAATTCAAATTTGTGCTGTACCTGTGAGACCAATACTTTGCAACAGAACTTTGTCCAATGGGATATGTAAAATAAAGTCCTTTTCTAAAAACTGGTCTTTTGACCGTTTGCGGTACAAATAGGTGTTAAGTAACCGTATGTAGCTCTTAGTAAAATAAATTATTTTCTCCTCACAGTTATATTGAATTTTAAAAATAATACCAAGAGTTGATAACAATGGTCAACCTTACAAATAAAGATAAAAAGGCTAAAATATATTCAAGTGCATAACGCAAGGAACAATTTCAAAACTACCAAATTTAGAAAATAATTTTCAAAATTTCTCAACAAAAAACAAGATTACAAAACAATTTTTTTTGTACTTTGCTACACATATGCGCGTTGTAAACACACATTTAAAGTTTCAGCTCAGCAGCAATTCTTTTTTTGCAGAATTTCAAATTTCAGTCCCCGTGTCCCTTAATCTGAGTGAATATTATAAATAAATTACAAAGGGTGGCCAAAAGCCAGAAATTTTATTTTAATTAAAACTGTTTCTTCCTCAACTCCTTTTCCTCTTCGTTTCATTTCACTCAATGTTATTAATACTAATACTCGTATTTTTTAAATAACTTTACGGAAGTATTCTCCGTTTAAAATGTTTTGAGTCTGGTTTAGTATAAGTATAAAATCATATTCCAGAGATCCTATAGAGAAGCACGAGCTTCAAGGATGTTGTGGAACGAGTCAGAGATTTTACATAGTTAGGTTGCTTTATTAATATTAAAATATACTGTAACTATAATAAGATTTTCTTAAGTTCTATACAGAAGACATGCAATTTGTACCTTATATATAAAATTGATAAATATTTTTACATCCTATACTAAAAAGTTAGTGTTTCAATAATGTTCTTTCATAATTATAAATATCTACCCTATGATACATTCAGCTCCATAAATTCTTCAACAGAGTAGAAGGAGTGGTTTTTCCTACTGTATATATTTTTTATCTCAGTAATTATACTTTCTGTTACAGCTAAAGTTCCAAATTAACAAAACGATTACTCTAATGTTCTGTAAATTTTTTTTAGCATTGGCTATTAAGTAAATACCTATACTACGTGTGTAAAGAATGTAAAAGGTATCGTTATACATTCACGTTATTTTTCCGATGTTTATTACAGACGTGAAAAATGGCGGCGAGTATGTATGTGTGTGTGTGCCGCCGGGCCGATTTAATGGATTGCACATGGGGACACACACACACACACATAAGAAGTGCATAAAAAAATACAGCCGTGAAAAATTAGTCGCGAAATTTGAGTAATGCTAAAATTTTGACTGACTCTCGCAATTAAGTTAATTGAGGCATCAAAGCCATAGCGAGCGCAAACAGGGGCCTTTTTTTATTTGCTTTATTTTTATGGTGTTGTTGGTGGGGAGGAGGAGGAGTGAGGGAAATGATTTATTGATTGATTAATGGATGAATAGACGGACAGCGTCAATATATTGGATATCCTTTTTTCTGTGGGATGGGCTTGAAAACAAAAAAAGCAACAGGGTATAATTTGTCTACGCTGGACGCTAATGGCTTGCAGAAAGGGAAAAACAACTATTTGAACGTGTCTTTCGCGATTCTTTTTGAACTTGTCTTGATAATTGATCAGAGAAACTTTAGACTATATCGTCAGGTTGTTGTGATGGGAAAAATATTTAATAGTTTTCGAGATTCTTAAAAATACCGCTATACGTTCAGCATATTAGGGACGATGTGGAACGTACTACTTCTGCGAAAATGAAAAGACTTGCGCAAGGTAGTTTAGCATGGAGGGTTGCATCAGACTAGTATTGAGACTGAAAACCACAACAACAACAAAAATTTTAATAAACAATTCTGTATTAAAAGTTATAATTCCTTTTTTTAAAAACAAATTATTCTACTTACCTGATGGAAGTCCACTAATATGGACGAAACTACGCTGATATATTAAAAAAATATATACATTAAAATTGTTTTCTGGCATTTTTGGCTGTTTTCTTTTGATCATTTAAGATGAAAAAAATGCTCTAGTTTCATTTAGAACAGTCCCAAATATTCCAGGCAGTTGAAGAGAGTAGTCAACGTAGCCTAAGAGGCACTCGATAACTTAAGAGACACTAAAATACTGCCGATAGGTTAACAGAAACGATAATCCCGACCAGAACTCTTCCATGTGTTAGGGGTGTTTTACCCGTCCAGTGTTTGTTCCTGGATCGTTAAGTTATATCTGTGGATTGTTTTTAAGCAATTTCTACAAGTGCTATGTATATTAGCTGAAGTTTGTTTCGTCGCCTTCAGACCCCCACTGCTGCTTAACAGGCACGCTGTATGGTAACTAAACTTAGGTACTTCCATAACCCCGGTTTAGATAACAATCTCGGTTATAATTCACCTTATTATTTTTTTACGTAAGTCTCCAACCTCCGTAGTTGCTTCCCTCCTCCGTCATAAATACTATCAAAATAAATGAGACATACCGTATTTATTCTTCCCCGGTCCGTAGGGATACAGTGTTTGTGTCCGGGTCGTAAGGAATAGGTGTGTGAATTACTCCACGTATTTAAAATTTATACACGGGACGCACACGAACACACACACACACACTTACAATCATCCAATTTTATTTATAAGGAAGATTTATAATTTTAACCACTGGGGTATTTAATAATTTTACTGAAGCTCACTACGCCAAATGGACTACGTTTAGACTCGCTCATCTTTCTCTCTCTCTCTCCCATCCCCCCTTTTCTCTAGTCAGTGTTTGGGTTGGCAAGCAAGCAGACGAACCCTTCTAACGAGGACTTTCCCTAATGAGATTTTAATTCTCCAGCCTCTTATTGTGGTAGACTTCCATTATTACACCGCTGAACCTTGACAAGCGACTTAACGGCCAAGTTTGCGTCATAACTAGGTAATCAAGGTCTATATAGACTCTGGGTATTAACTCCTTAACTCAGAATAATAAATTTACTCATCAGCTTCACGCCTGGAACTCACTTTGCCAACGGGCTACGAATATTTTCTGTAAAGTAATTTTCTTTTCTTTCCGTGTCTTTTTTTTTGACTACCTTAATCGATGCGATCTATGGCTCTAATTCTGAAAAAAAAAGAACAATTTAGCGTTACTAGAAAGTATTAATTTAGATTTTATCCCTTATGCTTGCCACTACGATGAAGAAACTATACTAACAAAACAGGGGGAATTGTTAAAAATAATCAAATTAGAAGACTATTCTTCAGTTGATAAAAAATTCGTCAATCATCATTCATTAATTCCTCTAATTTGTCCATAAGGAGTTACTATTCTGCTCATCCTCATTGAAACTGTTATTTTTTTCTATTTAAAAAATTTAAAAATATGAAATACGCAAGAAAATTTAATTCCAATATGTCCGTAATCAAATAAAAAAAATTCCGCCTGAATATGTCTTTTGTGTAGACCTCCTTGTTGATTCTCAGTGTTTAGATTCTCCATCCTCATATTTTCGGTCCCAGGATTTCCGTTTAATTTTATTTGCTCCCTCATCTAACTGTATGACCGTGTTTAGAAGATCTCTGACTTAATAACTGTAACTCTAATGTCTCAGTTTTGAATCTTTGGATATGGAATGCCATTTCCATTTTCCTTCCTCTAGGACTTTTTGCTTGAATAATGTCACCAAGGTATTTTAACTATTTTAATTTTATCATACGTTAAAACTTATGGAGCCACGGAGAAGGGAATGCTGCGACCCCATAGTAAACTCCTCTCCCGTCCTCAACTAGTATCCAATAAAAAATATGATGCATCTCTTTAAGGTGAATCACAGGGTCAGGATCCTTACACTACAGCTTGGATGGGGCCTTGCTTTACCTTTCCCTCTTCAATTCCCTTCCTATGCTGTTGAACAGGATCACCCGTCATGTAGCCTGTTGCCCTTAAAAAAAGGCTGTGGTGTATCTTTTCTGTTGGATATTTAGTATGTCTTTTTAAATGAAATTTGTACTCAAATGTTTCCTTCAAATTGGATATTTATTCGGTCTTTTTATATGATATTTGTAGTCCATTGTGTCCCATTCAGTTTTTTATCCATTTCTCCATTTTACTTATTTATTTCCCTTAGTAGAAATAATACTTTTATTCTTCTAACTGCTATTTACAGTCGCATCAACAAAGTAGTCATTAGCGACTTATACAAAATTACAATAACCAGTACATTTTGATCTTTAGACTAACAATTTTATACATTTTAACTTGTCATTTAGTGTTTTCAATGCAAAACTTAAATATAGATAATGGTATATAATAAAATGTTTACAATTTATGGTACAATTCCGTTTTTTAAAAATAATTTTATTAAATTTTCTTGTGCATTTTTTCCCTTTTACGAACTCGTTTAAATCATTTTCTTTTAAAGTTTCTTTCCTCTCACCATTAAAATTTTGGTCAGTTCTTCAGCAATTGTTCATCTGGATATTGCACAGATCACAAATCGGTGAGCGGGTCTTTTGTTATAATGTAAAGATGTGTAATTTTTGTTTGTCCAGTTCTTAAAATCGTTAAGTTTATTTGGTCTCTTCTCTTGACTTTTTTGTTGTGTTTTTAATGCTTAGAAATCGTTTGTTTCATAATGGATTTTGCTGACTTTAAATGACTTCCATATTGTGTTCCATGACTGTGTCAGCTTCTCTTGGGCTTTTATCCGTAATTCTTTAAATGCATTTGTGATTTCTGTGGGGTGGTTTTTGGGGAACTTTTTCCACGGAGGGTCATTGCAGTTTTGTAACGGTTTAATCTCTGTCTGAGAATGCAAGATGTTATTCTGTTGATGAAGATGTTATCTCTACTTGGGTCTTGCCCGTTGTTGCAGCATACAGAGTTATGGTGCTTCTGGGCATTAATTCAGGTGAAACGCCGTGGAAGTTTCTTACTGGTGTGAAGTATCTTCTACCAGCTCAGAGGCGAGGTTTTTCCTCCCTCTAACTTTCACTCGCCTTCTCTACATAAACCAAGCGAGTGCAGTAAGTCATCAAGGGAGAAACATCGCCCTCTTGAGTTTTGCAGACAGGAGGCGACTCAAGGACTCACAGCAATCAGATCAGAAAGGAAATTCTCATAAAGACGATTAAATATTTGCTATGGCTATCATACTTATTTCGTTAACCTCCTAGTGGTCTAGTGGTTAGCGTCGCTGCCTCACAACACAGAGGTCACGGGTTTGGAATCCTGGCACGGGCTTGGATGGCTGATGACGTCATTGTCACGGGGAGACTGGGATTAAGACTGCTGGATGAATCTATACATGTCACTCCTAGTTCAGGGACGTGTCATTCAAGTTTCGAAAAGACCAAAAGTGTTGAGAGAAGAGTGAGAAAGCTGAAAAAATAAATAAAACTGTCTTAACTAAGTTCGTCATCCAAGAGGGAAAGGAATAAGGTGAGGTGTGGTACTAAAATAACGGAATAGCTTCCAATGCTGTAATTACAGTTTCGAAAAAGGCTAAAAGTGTTGGGAAAGAGTGAGGAAGCTGAAAAAATAAATAAAACTGTCTTAACGAAGTTCGTCATCCAAGAGGGAAAGGAATAAGGTGAGGTGTGGTACTAAAATAACGGAATAACATATACAATAGCTTCCAATGCTGTAATTACAGTTTCGAAAAAGGCTAAAAGTGTTGAGAGAAGAGTGAGAAAGCTGAAAAAATAAATAAAACTGTCTTAACTAAGTTCGTCATCCAAGAGGGAAAGGAATAAGGTGAGGTGTGGTACTAAAATAACGGAATAACATATACAATAGCTTCCAATGCTGTAATTACAGTTTCGAAAAAGGCTAAAAGTGTTGAGAGAAGAGTGAGAAAGCTGAAAAAATAACTAAAACTATCTTAATTAAGTTCGTCATCCGACAGGGGAAGAAATAAGGAGAGGTGTGGTACTAGAGGACCAGAAATCACAAGTCGGGCCACGATTTACAAAATTATTCAAAGGATGAAAAAATTATTAAGAATATTAAAAATGCCAAATCAAAGGAGATAAAGCAATTAGAATGGCTTCAATTGAAGCTCAAGTAAATAGCGGGTAGATAAATTATGCAGAGACAAGGAAGAAGAAGATCGTGTTATTACATTTCCTTGTTCTCATGATCCAGTTGGTTTGTGAAAAAAATTTCCGAATATATCAAATTTGATAACCTGACTATGGCGGATTATTGGCCAATTAATAATGGTTTCCTAATATTCATACTTATATTAGCCGTAAGTAAATTCCTCTTCCTTGCCTTGTGCTATCCTACTCTAGTTATTACGCTTCCCAAGTAGCAGATTTCCTTAACTTCGTTCAAAATATCCCTTCCCAATCTAACAGCCTTTGTTATTCCACTATTTCCCATATTATACTCCATCACCTAGGTTTTCCCTCTATTAATCCTCATGTTGCACTCTTCCTCCAGGACCACGTTCATGCCATTTATTATGGTTTTACAAGTCTTCTTCTGACTCCCCTAATACTACAATATCATAGGCTAAGCGTAGGGTTTTTATTTCTTCTCCTTGCAGGTATGATTCCTTTTCCATATTCACATTTAACTTTCTTCATCGTCTGTTCCATGTATAAGTAAAACAGCATGGGCGACAGGCTGCAGCATCCTTATCTCAATCCTTTCTTGATTTCCGCTTTCTTTTCTTGCCCTTCAGTTCTAATTACTGCTGTCTTTTGTCTTATGGATGATTCTTCTTCCGTGATATTTTCTGCCTGTCATCTTCATATATATATACAGAGTTTGTTCTAGTTAACATTATAAGAGGTTTATTTCTAAAATTACAAATGCCTCTGTTTTATTTTTTTATCCTGTCTTCTTAAATTAGATGCAGAGACAATATTGCTTCCCTTGCACCTCCCTACATTCCTTCTAAACCCCAAACTGATCTTCGCGTAACTCGCATTCCATTTGACGTTCCATCCTCTTTAGTATTTAACATTTAATAAATGCTATAGATCAATGTTTGGATTTTATTCTGCTTCAATCACTGGAAACAATATGAAGTCAAAGAATATATATATAAAAGAAGAAAAGGTTTCTTTTTGAGGAAGGAGCGTGAAACACTTTTTCAACTGCTTATTTTACTTTCTTTATTCAGAAAGTTAAATCAATTATTTCGGTTTATTACACGACGCAATCATTATTTTTTATTTTTAAAAAAGAAAGGTTAAATTACATTCCTTCCGATTTGCCTATCAACTTTGGGGAAGAAATCGAAACGACGTCCTTGAGAAATTTGGGGTTTATTGAAGGCTAAGAGCGTCTCTCATTTATTCAGGTAAAGCAGAAATTATCGACCTCCTGGACTGTCCTTCCTCCGTATTCATCTCTGTTAGCCTGGGCAATTTTTTTCTCCCCCCGACGTGGCGGAGGAAAAGTCTGGATTGAACTGAGTAGGCTCATAAATCTCGCCTATTCCCCCTAAATTGATTCTCCTTCCCCCCCGCTCCGTTTTTCTTCAGAAAAATGAAATATTTTTTTTCTGCTGAAGATGTATGAGAAATTTTTTTTCCCCCCATGACTTCTTCATATATCTATATTATCATACGTCCCCGTCCCTCTTCGGCCTTTTCCTTATACTTACGTCATATTTACCTTTGGCTGATTTTTTTTCCCATTAATGTGAGATGTATATAATCCTAGATCTGCGTGTCCAATGTTACTCTAGTTGCCCTCTGCGACTACACATATTACAATAGCCCCGCCCTCCCCTCCCACAGGTGACGCAATTCGTTACATCGACTCTGGCCATCAACCCCCACCCCCCTTCTCCCTCCCCCTTCCCCTCCCTCTCCCTCCCCCACCCCCGACCTCTCCCTGTCTTATTACAAATTCACACAATAACCGTGCTGAATATGAAATATTAATTCGGTTAGACGGAAACGTCAGTAAGTCAATTATTAATGTCAAGCACTTTCGTTTCGGGAGGAGGAGGGGGGAGAGGGGGGAGGAGGAGGGGGAGAGGGGGAGGAGGGGGGCGAAATTGAATAATTTAAATTTCGTTACAAAGGGCAGCCAGAAATAGGATTTTATTTGCTTCATGATGAGAATTTTGATGTCGTTGTAGTTTTCTGTTCTTTAGGATTAGACGTGAATCAAGCAGAAGAGAAATACAAGAGAAACTTTGATAAATCGATACGGGATTTATAATAAATATGTATAAACACTGATGAGTGAGGCTAAGCAGATAAACGGGTATGCGGAGCATAGGCTAGAAACGCAAATCAACGTCAACCCTCAAATAATATTCGTTTTGACTATATTCCGCTGGCCTTTTCATTTTCGCATCCCCCTTTCTCCCTAGTCTGCTTACCGTATTCCATCCTTGGCCTCCCTCGTCTGTCCTTACCGCTGACACTACCTTCTAATGCTAATTTTACAAGACCCTCATGTCTTAAAACGTGGTCTATTAATCTATCCCTTCTCTTGGCCAACGCCCTCCATATTGTTCGCTCTTCGCCCTATTCTGCTTAAAATTTCCTCGTGAGTGATTCTATCCACCCGTATATCATTGGCGTATCCTGTTATTCCTACCGTCCACATTTCGCACCCATATAACGCCACGGTCCATACCAACATTATTAGCAATCATTTCCTAATATTCACACTTAATATTACCCGTAAAAAGATTCCTCTTTTTCGCGAAAGCCTTCCTTGTCTGTTCTATCCTACTTTTTATATCTACTATACTTCTACCATCCCTAGTTATTACGCTTCACAAGTAGCAGAATTCCTAAACTGCCTTCAAAATATTCCTTCCCAATCCTGACAGCCTTCGTTATTCCACTTTTTCCCAAACTACTCTACATTACCTTGGTTTTCGCTCTATTAATCCTCTTTCTCCAGGACCCCGTTGATTTTCTTTGGATCGTCGATGCGATGTATACGTAGATTTGTTTTTTTTTGTCGCGTCAGGTGTTTCAATATTTAGTGATTGTTTTTTTATCGGCTTTAAAACGTGTGAAATCGGACGGGACATGTTGAAAACAAACTGCGAGTTATAAGGTTTGCCCCGAAGCGATCATAAATTAATAATACCATAAATTTTATATGTTCAATGAATTCAACTTTATCAAAAATTCTGTACGTGCTGTTTCTGTTGTAGGGCAAAGTAAAAGAAGAGCTATTTACGTGCGAACGAAGTCGTGTCTATTGTTTACCGCAATTTAACAAATAGTTTTTTTTTTCAGTGAAACTATTGTCTTTGAGGAGACTTGCACCGTAATGCTCGGGGTGGGGTTGGGGAGGGGATGGGAGGGGAAGAGTAGAGAAGGAGGAGGAAGGGATGGGGATGGTTTACGATGTTGAAATGCTTCCAGTCGGACATCTTTTATTCTTTTAATAATGGAGGCCGCCTCCCAGCGACGACACTTGAGCACAGAGCACGCTGAAGAGACTTACTACTTTCTTTTCTCCCACTTTCAGCTTGCAAATTATTAGCAAAGTCCGGTGGCGAGTTATTTTTAACTACTCGTGTACCTCTGGTGTTTTAAGTTTGGCATCCGTCGGTCGGACGAGAGAGAAAGAGAGAAATAAAGAGAGAGAGAGAGAAGGAGGGGGAGAGAGAGAAGGAGAGACAGATAGAGGGGGAGAGGGAAAGAGAGAGGGAAAGGGGGAGGGAGAGAGAGAGCCTAAAACTGCCTTTATTTGCATAACTTTTCTGGTATACGCTTGAGTTAATACGCAGAGAATTCTGTCAAACGCTTACTGGAAAAAACCCTCTTATATTTATGTAAGAAGATCAAGAGCTCTTTTTCTCTCTCCCCCTCCACCTCCCCTCATCTCTCGCTCTTTAAAAAGAGTACAGATATTAGCAGAGACGGTGATCACAAGAACTAACATTTAGGATGGTATTTTTTTTTTAAAAAAGAGTACAAACTATAAGAAGATCAGACTAACGTAGTACTCGTTACCGTTCTTTCGGTTCACAGTTAATGCTTAACATACTATTTTTTTTTCTCTCCGTTACGAAGCAGACTGCTATCAGAACTGGAGCAAGCTGACACAATCAATAATGCCACCATTGTATTCAGACTAATTATGGTCGCTTTTAATAATTATTATAATCCTTAATGAGATAATGAAATATTCCCTCCCTCTCTCTCTCTCTCACCCCCTCGCTCCCTCCCTACACCTCTCTAATGCTCTTTAACGGACGTTTCATTATCATATCAAAATACACGTACGAATGTATGCGTCTGTTGAATCAAAAATAATATTATATTATATCAAGGCAGCACAAAAATAACTAATTAACATCACGGACTTTGATCCGGTGAACTTTGTCGTCGTTAATTAATGACAGCGAACTTTTGTCTGACTTCAGTGACACGGACACTCGAGCCTGGATTTCGAATATTTGTTTTTTTCAATATTCAACATTTCAGAAATGAACCTATATATGCCTGTTACTCTGTCTGTCTTTTCAAGGTTCCTCACAAGCCTTCATCTATTTTGAGAGGTGTCATGTACTGGGGTCGAAGACCTTGGGCATACGGTGAGAGTTGTCCGCTAATCCCGTTGGATCAGTCGGCCAACTTGTCTCTTAAAAGTGGTGGAGACACGGCGACCCCATAGCAAAATCATCTCCCGTCATTCTAAAGGTTGTAAGGATAGTACCCAATAGCCTGACCTACGTGATGCAGGTTTTCTAGGGTTTTCCATGCAACATCGGATAAGATCCTTAATTATAACTGGGGGCCCTTAGTGAATCCTTGGCTACCTTGTTCTATTTTCCCTGAATCACCGTTCCGCCCCGCACGCTAGTCTCAGTTTATCACCAAGTCTTAATACAAGCAGATTTAATCCTTATACGTCAGCTGAAGGCACGTAGACATACCATTAAGGCGTTAACAGCGACGAGTTTTGTAGATTACATTCTGTCGAAATGCAGCAAAAATTTTAAATTGACTGGTTTAAGGCGCCAAAACAGTTCATTCACAAGGCGTAGTCATAACTTTGTCAAAATGGCCGCCGGGACATCGTAACAATGTTTCACTCCTATTTACTTGTAATGAGTGTATATGGCAATCGCCATATTATTTCGTCACTGGGTGAAGAGTTCCCCCTTATTGGAGACACTCATTAAAAGTAAACGCCAAGGCGTCAGAGAGACGAGACATCGAAATACCGAACGTGCCAAAATCACCGCTAGGAGACTTAAAAATATGATAGCTGAGTCCAGTTTCTTGGAAGGAGGCGCGCGTACCTTTCCAGAAATGAAGGGGGAGAAACCGCGGGCCAAGTTAGATTTTAATTGGAGGCTGAGGGTCAGGTGATCCGCCATGCACCTCATGGGACAGGGTGTGTGTGTGTGTGTGGAATGAACGAGGCGACCTGCGAGGTTGGGTGGGAGAAATTTGGGCAGTTGTGCCACGGAGACTTGAAGAAGTCTGGAGAGGCTGCGCGGTGTTTGATCCACGGCACGGCAGTCGGACATGAAACATTAAGGAGATAGAGAAGTTGATGCAGTCGGGAAGGAAACTTGGAAATAGGAAGGTGGAGATTAGAGAGTTTGGAATCTGCCGATGAACATCAGAAATTAGGAAGAAGTCGCTTGAGAGTGAGAGAAGTTTACAATCTAATTTGGGGGGAAAACTGGAAAGAGGGTAGACTGCAGCGAGCAGAAGGAACCTCGTCTACGTAATCTTGGTCCCCAGAATTCCTATAAAGAAGACCAGGTACCGACGGAAGTATTCACCTCTGGAAGGAGTCGCCCGACGAACGCGGAAGCTGCCTGAATTACGAAAAGGGAGGACGAAGCCGCCGTTTCACAAAGGAAGAACAGGTGTGTGTCTCTGTCACTGTCTGAAATGTGTCATGACTGTCGTTATGCTGCAAAATGACCAATGTGAAACTGACTATTACCTGAGATGAGTATGTAAATTTTTAAATTGGACCATTTTGTAATCATTTTTGTTTTCTGTGACAAAAATTTAATTTTTTAAAAAATTAAACCAAGCCAATAATTTGTTTTAATTTAAATTGAAATACAACCCCCACCCCAGTTCATTATATACTAACTTCCAGCACTATCCAGTAATATATATCTTTGGATCCCCTATTAGTGAACAACTGAGCAAGACTTTTTTTATTGATAATAATTTACTTAACCTGTTTTCTAGATTCAATAACAGGTCTGTTTAACAATATTTTTCTTTTGTTGCTACATTTTTACGTTACACTAGTTTTATTATGATATTATTTTCGTGGTTGAGAGACTGAAGGAGAGAATTCTTAATTTCTTTGTCTCCTCCTCATCCTTTCCACCTTTATACATTTTGTTTGTGAAACAACTCCGGGGTGTTTTCCGGTTACGACCCTCACCCACGTGTTTCCGGATCTCCTCCATGACGCGTTGGTCGAGTAGTTGTAGGTTCAAACTTTTTTACTAATTTTATACTCTAATTATTTATGACTGTATTTGTATTAGCAGAGTTATGTAATTTGTTTAAGATAATTACTTGAATAATCTTACTATTACTATAATTTATATTCTATTTTATGTTATGATGTCCATATTTTGGTCCTTATACTCATCCGGTTCCTGGATTTGAAAGTCCCCCGGTCCGATGATGAGTATATTAAGTCTTATGATGTAATATTTAAGAGTCTATATTTTTAGTCCTGTATTTTGTCAGTTCTAAAGCGGATATCAGGTTTGTCAAATTTTCTAGAGCCGCGATGGGTGAGTGAGTGGTGGGTTTCTTATTATTTCCCATAGTCTTTCTCTTATTGTCTTGTCTACCTCATAATTGGGGCATTCCAGTATGGCGTGTTCCGGTGTTCCTGTCTCTCCACAGGCACATAGATTGTCTGGTCTGCTATTTATTCTTCCCAGATATTGTCCGTATGGATCATGACCAGTAAGAAAATGTATAAGACCCTTGGTTGGGTTGAGTGTTTAAGCTGTAATCTTTCTCTTATGTTAGGTAGAATTTCGTACACCCTTCTCCCTTTATTCGATGAATTCCAGCTTTCTTGCCAAATGTTTAATATTTCTTCTTTAATTTTCTATTTTGGTGTTTGCTTCCTTGCCTAAAATTTCTCCGACTTTGCACTGAGCAAGACTATTATCCTATCTGCCACGCGTTCAGACATGATGGAGGACCTCGTGAATACAGACGCTCAGATTGAATTTGTGCCTCGCCGCCGCCGCAGCCGCAGTCTTACTCGTCTATTTCTTCTATTTAATTCCGGTGGCTGGCAATTAAGGAGAAGCTAATCTGGACAAGTGCTCGCGCTTCACGAGGGAAACGAGACTCGGTCATATCTACACAACCGGGGCGTTGCCATGGCAACCACGAGTTACGACAGATTCCGGCGGCGAAGAGGCGCGGCTCTGTGTATGTGTGTGTGTGGGACTGTAACAGGCTGTAACAGAGGGTATTTCCAAAGGGAGGAGAAAAATCATTTTCAATTTATACACTTCTTTTGATTTTTCCCTCCACTTGGAAACATGTCTGTTAGAGGGAAAACCCAAGGAAATGGAGTGTAGGATGGGAAACGGTGGAATAACGGAGGCTGTCCGATTGGGAATAGATATTTTGAAGGCAGTTTATGAATTCTGTTACTTGGGAAGCGTAATAACTAAGGGTGGTACAAGACCATAAAGAGTAGGATAGCACAGACAAGGAAGACTTTCGCGGCAAAGAGGAATTTACTTACGGGTAATGTAAGTGTGAATATTAGGTAAACGTTGCTCAAAGTGTTGGTATGCAGTATGGCGTTATATGGGTGTGAAACGTAGACGATAGGAGTTGGGGAAAGGAAAAGAGCAGAAGCCTTTGAAATGTGGTGGTATAGGAGAATGAGATGGGTGGATAGGATCAGTAACGAGGAAGTTATAAGCAGAATAGGGGAAAAGCGAACAATATGGAGGACGTTGACCAAGAGAAGGGATAGATTAATAGGCCACGTTTTAAGACACGAGGGTCTTGTAAAATTAGCATTAGGGGGAAGTGTGGGAGGCCAAGGATGGAATACGCTAGGGACCACGTGGGATTTGATACTCATGCGGAAATCAAAAAGGCTTTCGGAAGTTTCAAAGGTTTCTATTATTTTCTAATTCCCAACTCCTATCGTCCACGTTTCGCACCCATATAACGCCGTCACGCTCCATGCGAACATTTTTAGCAATTATTTCCTAATATTCACACTTATATTACCCGTAAGTAAATTCCTCTTTCTCGTCAAAGTCTTCCTTGCCTGTGCTATCCTACTCTTTGTGTCTACTATACTTCTACAATCCCTAGTTATTACTTTTCGCTGGCAGCAGAATTCCTTAACTTCCGTCAAAATATCCCTTCCCAATCTCTCAACCCTAAACTGCACTCCATACCTTGGTTTCCCTCTATTTATCCTTATATGAACTCTTACTCCAGGACTACGTTCATGCCATTTATTATGGTTTCCAAGTGTTTCTATTGATTCCCCTAATACTACAATATCGCCGGTGAAGCGTAAAGTTTTTATCTCTTCTCCTTGCTGTATGATTATATATATTATAATAAAAGATGTTAATGTTATAATATGCCCTGTCATGTCTGCAGCTTGAGAATGGAATTCATTCAAAAATAAATGTTACAGAAGGGTATACCGATAGAAAATGGCGGCACCGTTTTGGGCGTGTATGCAAGTGCCGTTACCTTATTTACACAATTAATCCTAATATAGCGTTGAAAGCCACGACAAGACAACGCAATGGATTCACCGCACGTTAATTTCATGTCTGATGAAGACGTGCAGCACCTGCCTCGTCCGTTGCCAAGGGCGACGATGGCGTCTCTGCGGAGGGTCAGAAATCCCAGTTCCATCTCCGCCAGCATCCAAAGAGCACATAAAAAGGGAAAGTGCTCCAGGGAGGAGAAATATGCCTCCATATTTCCAAACACAGAGCTTTGGATTTTTTTTTCACTCCAACATTTCCGGAATATGGACGAAAAATATATTTTTTAAATATCTTACACTGAAAATTTGATGGCTCCATAATATTCTATTTTTAGGACATATTTTTCTAATGTCTGGAATCAAATTATATAGAAGGAGGAGTAGGGAGGGAGAAGGAGAGAAACGACACAATAACTGTTGCTAAGGCATTCACAAGCTCACTGACTGTGTTTCCAGAGCGCGAAAATAAAGTTTCACTCAATTATTCCAAAATGTTGAATTTAATCTAATGAAACGTTCATTACGCTAATTAAATGTGGGAGTTTTGAAAGGTAATGTTGGCCATGTAATTTATTTGACGATGATAATGAGTGTATGTATGTGTGTGTGTGAGAGAGAGAGGGCGGTTAGAGAGAGATAGAGAGACGTATAGATATAGGTAGCAAAGTAGGGACAGACAGATAAAGAGAGATAGAGATAGATATATAGATGAAGATACAGAGAGATGGAAATAGAGAGACATATATATTGCGAGAGATAGAGAGGTAGAGAGAGAGATAGAGACATATAGAGATAGAGGCAGAAAGGTAAAGATAGACAGATAAATATAGAGACATATAGAGATAGATAGAAAAGTAGAGAGAGACAGATAGAGAGAGATAGAGATAGATAAATATATAGATAGATAGAGAGAGATGGAGATAGAGAGATAGTGATAGAGGTAGAGAGGGATAGAGAAACATATATATTGAGGGAGATAGAGAGGTAGAGAGAGATAGAGAGATATAGATAGAAATACATATAGTGATAGAGAGAGGTAGAGGTAGACAGATAGAGATAGAGAGATATAGAGCTAGGAGGTACTTTGTAAAGGGAGGTGGTTTTTAGTGGGTAAAAATCCCACACACCGTGTAACTCGGGTTTCACGGCGTCTTTTGAAGATTTTCCCCTACCCTCGATTAAAAAAAAGATATAGAGCTCGATACGTAGATAGATAAAGAGAGTTAGAGAGAGAGAGAGAGAGAGAGAGAGAGAGAGATGCAGACTGTTTCATTATTAAAAGTAGTGTTGTTTTATAATGAATATAGGGGGATATTAATTATTGAAAGGGATTATTGATGTAATAATAATAAGATTTTGTAAAGTATAAAAGAAAGACAATCATTTAGTTGACCTCAAAATATTTTTACAAAAATAATTACAATTTTGATTTTTATGCCAGGCATTTCAACAACGCAAACTGCATATATATTTACAAAAAAAATATGATTTACATTAAATTTTTAAAACTAACAATTTTAACTCGACACCAGAAAGTATAAGAGGGTGAAATTAAGATCATAAATAGTTCACCTTGTTTTTTTTTCTTTTAAATTATTTCATCCTCTTTGCGAAGGCGTCTAGCATGTTTGCAGGTAGACCACTGTAGTCAGTCCCGAATCGTTCTATTTAGAAATGAAAATGTTCTCTGTATTGTGTGTGACTAATCTTGCTTTCCAAGTAACAGGTAAGACAGTTGCGCGAGGTTTGCCGCATCCGTGGTAGTTGCCTCGTCTTTAAACCGTTTAGCAAATTAGTCTTTGTCGTTGTACTTTCTCGTATTTTTTAATTGTGGGAACCCGAGAAGAGAGAACGGGGGGGGGGAGGGGGAGAGGAGTAGTTAATCCTCGTCGTCTTGGAGTAACGCGCGGGGTAATCATCCAGAGGTCCAGCCAGGTGCGGGAATTTCCCCCGCAGAAGAGACGAGCGAGGGAAGGAGTGAGTGAGTTTGGTGGTGGAACTGAACAATAGTAACCTGAGGTAAAGGTAAGAGGAGCTGTGTACATAAAACCAGCGCGGGCGGCGGAAGGAAGCAATTTGCAGTAAAGCTCCAAGTATCCAAGGAGAGGCAACGGTTAGGGATAACAAAAAGCCGTGACTTAGAAGCGTCTGCTTACATTCAATATGTACCTACCTAGGCACTGCTTCCGACGTAAAAATTTAATATCTAGCCGAATGTGAGGCTCGTCCGCTATAGCAATTTTGCCTCCCCAAAGAGATAGAGAGAGAGAGAGAGAGAGAGAGAGAGAGAGAGAGAGAGAGAGAAGGGGAAGGGAGAGAGAGAGAGATCCGCATCGAACGGGTTAGGATTCTATGCACAAAGCAAACCCAAAGTGAAATTGGACGACGCTCCAGCGTGTGTGTGTGTGTGTTCTCAAATAATTTTCCCGCACTGACTGACATGCTCCGGAAAAAAAATCATCAACAATTCACAAACTAACACGATTAAACAGTGTAGAGTTTTGGGTGACGCGAACACGCGATGGGAGGAATAATATCTACTGCACATGTGTACGAAAATGGAGTGCAGGAAATTAGGAACTATTGCTTTTATATTCTAACCGCATTGTTTTTATCAATTGACATGTTAGAAAACAGAAAATAATTAATAATACCTATATAATATTTCAACTATCTGACAAGTATCTGACATACAAATAACCGAAACATTATTTTGATTCCCCTTTGGAAATTACTAAAAAAAGTCTGAAAGTGGTCCGACAATATTACTTATTAATATAGAAAATTATTAAGTACTAGAATACAAAGAAAAATTGATAAATATTTACGTAATATGCCATTTAAAATCTAATTTAAACTGCGTTTCGGTACTTCTTCATGTTATTATCCTAACAATCAATACGTCAAGTGTCAAATTTTTAAAATATACAACAATTATGAGCATAACTGCAAAGTTTACAATATTTTGAAAACGTTTCCCCGTAGCTATACGACAATTTTACACTTGCTCAGTTGTACCTGAAGACGGTACAATCAAGTACCGAAACGTTGTTTGTTTTCCTCTTTGGAAATTGTTAAAAATAAAATAATACAGTTTGAAAGTGGTCGGAAATTTTTTACTTTTTATTATAGCAAAATATTAAGATGGAAAAGAAGTAAATCAGTCTCTCTTAAATAAATAGTTATTTAACGACCGATTAATAACAACGTTTCGGTACTTATTTGTATCTTCTTCAGGTAATTATCCTAATAATCAATACGTCATGTGTCAAATTTTTAAAATACACAACATTTATGAACGTAACTACAAATGTTACAATATTTTGAAAACGTATCCACGTGGCTGTACGACAATTTTACACTTGATCAGTTATACCTAAAGAAGGTACAAATAAGTACCGAAACGACGTTTTTTCCTCGTTGGAAATTGTTAAAATTAAAAAAATTAAGTCTGAAAGTGGTCGGGAAATTTTACTTTTTATTATAGAAAATTATTAAGAAGTAGAATACAAGAAGAATAACTAAATCAGTCTCTCTTAAATAAATAGTTACATAATATACAATTTATAATATAATTTAATTACAAGGTTTATTTAACGACCGACTAACAAATATACTCACTACGTTCAATGAAAATCGTGGCCAATAATATCCTGGAAAATTATTTCGACTCATGTTAGGCCTTTTTGTAATGGGCTTATTTAATTTTCAAATATGAAATAATAACATGGCGTGCAACGCTGTTAACATTTAATTAATCGTTTCGGTATTCAATTTCGCAGAACAACACTGAATTATCTGTTTTCCTCTCTGGCGAAAACATTAACATTTGATTTATGAAACGTGACGGAAATTGATTTTCCCCGGTTATTTGTCTCTTTATTTACGTCATTGCAGTTAAAACATAATGTGTTATGGAAACTGTACTGTAGTGTGTTATTCTACCCAACTGAAATAATCGTTCTGTCCTCCGTCGTAAATGTACCCTTTTTTTGTCACGAATGCGGTAGAGTAATATAACACAAACGTCAACTGAGAAGTAAGTTAGAGTAAAAGGTTAAATAAAAATTCATTATATGATAATCCGTTACTACAGGACTTCAGGGTCTTTACTGCTCTTTTAAATTTTTAATATCTCGCCTATTTTATATTTACGCCTTTCATCAATCGTTTTTATAATTTCTTGTGCTATCCATGCTTTTATATTGATGTGAACTATTATTCCTACTTTTTCTTCGATTTCTACAGTCATTTCTTCCTTCAAGAGCACCCATTTTATTGTATATTGTTTCTTTCTCCTTTCTCTATTCTTGATATCTTTTTTTTGAACTCTGAAGCATCTTCTGTCGTTTCAGTTTTTCTGATTCCCATCGTTTTGTTTTAATTCCTTTCTTCAGTTTCTTCATTTTGAGTTTCTTCAGTTATAAGTATATTGTAGTAAGCCACATGTAGTGGATACTATATATTAAGTAGTTATTAAGATAGATAGATTCCGTTTTTTAGTATCCGGCTGACCACATGGAATACACGTTGTTTGTTCGATGTGCGGGAGGAGTTGAGGTGGTTGACGAGAAAAATAACGTGAGAGCATCGGTCTGAGGATTTTCGCGGGGTAGGTGTGATTTTTTCGAGGACAAAGAGCTGCGAAATCCTTCGTATACCTGGAAGAACGTGCCCACCTACATAAATTTGTTTCTAACCAATAAGGGACAAAATGGTAAGGATAGACAAAATTCGCTGGCTATTAGAGGGAGTGTTCTTCCAAAATTTAGAAATATTTTTGGTGGTCAAGATGGGAAGAGAAAATGACGTTTGACGAAAAAGGTGGGGGAGAAAAACAGAGTTGGTGTAGAGAATCAGAGAAGAACACGGTCCAAGATGACAAGCCGAGAGGAGAAGAGCTGTCGTTTAAGGTTGAATTGTGAACCAAAAGTCCATATTCAACCACATATGTAAATCAAACTTTATTGAATTATAAAAGGCCCGACAGTAGACGTTTACAACAAAATTGAGAAGAATTTAAAACTTTAATTAGACGTTTCGACCATGCATTGTAGTCCCTGTCTATATTTGAATATTGTTTGGATTCAAATATTGACCAAGGACCACAATGTACGGTCGAAACGTCTAATTAAAGTTCAAAATTCTTCTAAATTTGCCTGTATATCGCTATTTCTTCACTTATATATGATATTCACTGACTTTAACTAATCTTATAATTAATTTAAATTTGAATGAACCGACGATGCTTGTCAAAAATGAACTTTTAAGAAAAAAATATTAATAAAAAATAAATAAATTCACTCGACGCCTTGTTATTTTATATATGACACCGCTTCAGCTGCTGTCATAAAAATTTCACAAGTCTAAATATTATATATGTATATAATTTATTTATTGGAATACGAGCATGTAATGAGGTAAAAGACGTGAGGGTTTTGTAAAAATAGTATTAGAGGGAAATGAGTGCACGGTAGATGCAACAATCTGACATATATAAAATCATTAACGCTCGGCGAACCACGGAAACGCTCGGCTTTAGCTTCCTCAAATATCTGCTATACGGGATCGTTATTTCTTCACCTATATATGTGTCATTCACAGACGTTAACTGTTCTTATAATTCATTGAATTATAATTGAAAAAAAACCACGACCCTTGTCGGAAATGTATGTAAAAAATATTAATAAAAAATAGTTCGACGCTTTGTTAATTTTACACGACACCGCTTCAGATGTTATCGTAAAAATTTCACTTGTCTGAATATTATATATAATTTATTTATTGGAATACGGACACGTAATGAGGTAAAAAGAAAGGTGAATCAGTCTCCCCGGTATTTCCGGAGCTTCTTTCTAGTATGATGTAAAATTAATTTTACATAATCCGTGTGTGTAAATGTTTATATAGCACAAACTTTGTGGGATAATAAGTTTTCCTGCCCCTTGGAAGGAAAAATAATGGCCGTACCTAGAAGTTTGAGTCCGCCTCTGCACTTTTTTTTCCGGGTCACTTAACTCGTTACTCTAAATGCTCTTTGACAACTGAGGGTTGTGATATTTCTTCTCCGTCCCCTATAAACTTAAAGTAAGAAGACGACGTCTGTGTTTGTCGATTCCACCTCCTCTCCTCCCCCCTTTTTTTATCCAGCAGAGATGGGGATAGGTGGGAGGTGGGGATAAACAGAGTGAGACAAGTTTTGTATTCACACACACACACCCACGTACAATAAAAAAAGGGGGATAGAAGACGAAGAAGAGGAGGAGGTGGAGGAGACTGAAACGACCAGAACGCGGCACAGTTTTGTGAAGTTTTCTTTCTCTGCAGGAACCCGATTTCAGCAGGCGACACGTTACGGTCGTGCAATTTCTGGAATTTGTAAATATTTTGCTGCGCTCCTGGCGGAAAGTTTCGTTTGCGGTTTTCCGCGGCTCTTTTTTTTTCTTTCGTCTTCGTCGCAGTCCTTTTTTTTTATTTATTTTTTTTGTCAGGCGTTCCTTCATTCACCCGCAGTCCTCGCGTCTCGACGTCATCAATTTTAAATTAAATAAATTGACGACCAGATACGGAACAAAGTTTTTATTTCGTTCAATCAACGTTTCGTGACCATATTTTTGGGACTTCCTAAGAGAGGGAGGAAAAGGATGCCTTGTGTATAAAATCTGAACTTTGGTAGATTCATCTTTGTCTGTTTCTGGTCGTTAATTTATTTCATTTGATTATTGTAAAAAGCCGAATTCTTCTTCTTTCTATGGCTCTTTATCCCATAATCATGTCCTATGAAGCTGAATGTATCATAGGGTAGATATTTATAATTATGAAAGAACATTATTAGAACACTAATTTTTTAGTATGGGATGTAAAAATATTTATCAATTTTATATATAAGGTACAAATTGTATGTCTTCTGTATAGAACTTAAGAAAATCTTATTATAAGTTAAAAATTAATGAATAGTTACAGTATATTCTAATATTAATAAAGCAACCTAAGTAAAATCTCTGACTCGTTCCACATCCTTGAAGCTTGTGCTTCTCTATAGGATTTATGGAACATGATTTTATACTTATACTTATAGTAGTCTCCTCTCTATTGCTGTTCTCCATGTCTCCCTCTCTTCTCCATTCTCGCATCCTCAGAATAAGCCGTGCATCTTCTATCACCATATCTTCCCATCACGCTCGAGGTCTTCCTCTTCTTCGTCCTCCTTCAAATCTATCATTTAGTATGTTATTTTTGGTATTCTAATTACATGTCCAGCTCATCGCAGTATTGTCAATCTTACCCAGTTTGATGGCGGGACTTCATCAAACTGACTGTTAAAGTTCTCCATTGCATCTTATTCTCCACCATCTTGTACTGGAGCGGTTGTACGACGTAGAAATGCTCTCGCGGTAGAAATATGAAGTGCGGCTTCCGCCAAAAACAAAACCTTTTTTGAGTTCTTCTACATGACTGCCGAGTTTAGTGACAATATGTCAATGAATGCAGCTACAGTCAATTTATGAAATCGTTTCAAACGTTTGTAATAACCCCAAGTACACGGCTCCCTCAGTCAAAACGTCGCTCTTCCAAACACGCATTAATATAATTCCTAGCGGTAAACCAAAGATATCAAAGCCTCGCTTATCTCTTTGAATCAGATATCTATGGCCCCAACGAAATAGAAACTAAATTTACAACTTTCTGGGTTTTAAATCATGACAATGTATACATTAAAAATGTGGAGGGATAAACAAGGCGTCCGTAAAGAATAAAAGCAAACGCAATCATAACAAAAAGAAATCACTAAAATAATTATTTGGTTAAATTCTGCGATATTAAAACAAATCATATTAATAATAACTCTGGTTTTGGAGGAAATCGGATTGCGGGAATTATAGTTTAGCCCCTCTGCTCTCCCCACTCCTCCTCCCTTTCAATACAAACTATATAAATATGCATGAGGTTCTCATTAATACTATTTTACGTGGTGATTATCGATAATTCTGTACAATTGAATAATACATCCGAGGTTCCATGGAGAAAAAAAAAGTTGTTAATTTTTTATCTTCCGGTTCCAGAGATCGTAACTGAACGTTGTACAGTTTTAGAAAGCGGAATTGAAACACACGGAGTGGACTTTCATACATTCAGTTGCGGAGGAGTGGGTGGAGAGGGGGGAGGGGGAGGGGGAGGGGGAAGTGTATATATATTGTGCGGGAGAGTTTCATCGGCGATTCGTCTTGTTCTTTTTTCAATTTTCCTGTTGTAGAAGGTTCGATACATCACGACAGATTAATTTAAAACTCTCTCTCTCCCCTCTCTTTATGTCCCCCCTTTCTCTCTCTCTCTCTCTCTCTCTCTCTCTCTCTCTCTCTCTCTCTCTCTCTGTATGCGTTGTAACAGGAAACATCCACCCGAATCAAAAATTTATGGACGTAGTCTCCCACAGAATTCTCACTCGCCAACATGTATTGTGTAGATTGGAGGGAAAATTGAGAATATCCTGGCTTGAAGATTTATTTTTAACCTATACCACAATGAATGAAAAAAAAAAGAAAACAACGTGTAGACTTTCCTCACAGACGAACCAAAAACGAAAAGGCAAAATTTTAAGCTTCTCAACAGAAATTATCAACACACTCAGCTAGAAGACCCGGAACATCCTTCACCGGGTAATTTCAATTAAAGCTGCCACTGTAAAAATGTTTCGTAAGGTGGAAGGGGGAGGGGAAAATATACACAGAGTTCCGATTTCAGTTTTTTTTTATTCTGCCCCCCTGCCAGAGGAAAGTTTACGAATCTAACTCTATTAGAACCTGAAACGGAGACAACAAATAAAATACGACAGTACAACGAAACTAAAGTAATAATTTATACTTTTCGAAAAATAGAAAACAGTCTCAGACAAAAATGAAGGGAGATTTTAGAAAAAATGTGAAGCATAAAATAGGGTTTAAGCGACTAAAAAATTATATATTAGAGGCAGTTTAATGCGCTACATGTACAACAGATAATTTGTAACGGTTTAAATGATAGAAATTAAAAGAGTTAATGTAACCTAGTTTCAAGAGGAAACAATTTGAAGGCAAACTAATAAGATAGGAGAAGACTATTCCAATAAATGTACAAAAGAACTTCAATTAAAAGAAAACAATATAAATGAGTGGAATAAAGGGAACAGCACGGGAAGAAACGCAACTAACTAATTTTGATTTAAAAAATTTAACTTAAAATAATTGAATAATAAAGTGGAAAACTATAGACTTAAAATAGGGTAGAAAGGAGGACAGTTTCCAGAAAAATGTGAAGCATAAAATAGGGTTTAAGCAACTAAAAAATATATTAGAGGCAGATTTATTCGGTACATGTACAACAGAAAATTATTAATAAAACCGTATAGGTGACTGAAATTAAAATAATAATAAGAAATAAGTTCAAGGGAGACTCATAAGCTAGGAGAAGAGCATTCCAATAAATGTACAGAATAACTTCAATTAAAAAAAACGGTATGAAACACTGGAATACAGAGAGAAGCACAGGAAGAAACGAGAAATTGTAATAAAAATTTTAACTAAAAGAATTGAATAAGAAAGTGGAAAACTATAGACTTAAAAAAAGGGCAGAAAATTACAAAAAAAATCTGTAAAAAAGAAGAGAACACGATTAAATGTAACAATTGAAAACAATTTAAATGAAGTTTAAGAAGATGGGAGGAGTAATTGAAATAAAAGTAGAGAAAATTAATTAGTAGACGAGAGTGTAAATGACTCCTGGAATTAGGATAACAGCACCGGTGAGTGCATTTACCAATTCAGAGCAGAAAATATGGAAAAAAGCTAAATATTCTGTAAAAAAAATAGTGCGATACATGCTGTGCAGCTGCTCCTCCATCTTTGGTAAGTATCCAAGTAAGTGTATAGATTCACCGTCGAGAACAAATGACTCTAGTTTGTTGATGTTAATTCTTAGGGTTTTGGTCTTCTTTAAGTTAGTCCTAACTGTGTCTGTTAGTGGTGTTAAAAAAAAGACGCGCACGATGCATGGTCGCTTCGTCTTGCCCGGAAGTGGGGGAGAGGGGTGTCTTAAGAGGAATAGCAGGTACAATGAGAAGACTCAACGACAGTGGAAGGAGCCAGTGCCGTCAGCGCAGGAGGCGTAGGGGCGTCCGGTGTCCAGATTCCAAGTCAATTCTCGACGAACTAGCCTGCAGTGCCATCCTCCTCCGTGCTCATGTTCCTGCGTAATTTCGATCCCCGCCCGCACCACCACACCTCCTCGCCCACCCCTACAGATAATCCCCTGCGCTACTACGGTGTTTTCGCGGACACATGCACAGCCTCCTGACGCCAGATTCCCTCACAACCGACACGTGACCTCACTTGGAACGTTCATTAACGCGTCCAGTTATCGTTGAGTGTTTTTCAAACCCTCCCTTTTGACCCTTCACAAGGATGCAAACCGTCGTCATATACTCTGCGCGAGCCTATTATATGGACCCGCGGCATCTGCTCATCATAAACAGGTATCTTCACATCCCTTACTAATGTGACAACGGCCCATGCATGCGTGTGGTGCCCGACTTTAACCCTAGGGCATTACTGTTTCCTCCCGTTTCACGACACGTCTTGCCAGGCCACCCCCGAACTTCACATCGCGTCTCCCGACGTTCATGACCCGCCCCCTGTCCCTACCACCAGCTGCAACTTTAAGTCAGACACGCCGTTCGGATGCCCGGCCCTTGGCCAAACCTCCCACATCGGGTGTCACGGGACGGTTTATTGTCACCTGCCCTCCGTTCCCAATGCGCCTCGTCATCTGGGCACAAAACCAATTGTGCATAAAGGACTCCCTCTGGAGATCACTTCTTAATATCTGTGACCATGTCTTCGCATCTACCTCCTTTCCGATTTTAACAATTTCTTCACCCTTAGCCATTCGCCGTGAGGACTCAGCTAGTTCCCTCCCCACGCCTACCGACCCACCACTACGCTTACACACACCCGTTTCGCCTCGCTTTCCCCCCGTGTACCATGTTAGCCGTTCCACCTTCCCCTCCCCTTTATTTCTACGCCGTTCCGTTCTTTGCTGTTCTCTCTCCTTCTACCTTCCAATCTCGCATCCTCCCTCCGTTGCATTCTTCGAGCCCGCGCCCTTTCTTTTTCGCCGTCCCTTCTCTCCCCTTTCTAATTTCTTTTTTGCCCCTTCCGTCTAAATTTATTTAGTTACTTCACTCTGCTTTTTATTTTAGGTTTCGTCTGTTAAATGAGGTCGTATTTGCTGTCATAACGTTGATTTTGTAAATTTATTCTGTAAAAATTTCACTCGCTATCTCTGTTGCTGTTGTCGCTGGATTCAGCCCTAAGACTGGTCTGATGTTAAACCTATCCTGCGCAAACATTTGCACCCTGTGTACCCCCATATTTCTTCACATGCTGGTAGCTCATCTCCTGTTTGGAAACCGGAAAAGTGGTTGGTAGGGACGCAAAAAAAAACCGCCCACGAGCCAACAATAGCGACACCGACCTGTGTCACTGTGACGCGTGTCTCAACAGTCACCGCTCGCTTACGTATGTATTGTCGAACGTGGGGGAAAGTAGTGTGTGTGTGTGTGTCGTTGATATCCAGGTGACGACGGAGCTTCAGCAGAAGAAGCCGCTTCCAATATCCTTAAAGGCACGGAAAATCTAACACAGCCATTTCTATAAATTTTTAAGTTGTCTTTTAAATTATATTTCACGTTATTGTCGTCTCTACAATGTAATGATGTAATACGATTATTTTTTTGGCTCTTTACATCCGGCGAGTGTAGACAATTAAGTTTATTACTTCCGTCATTAAGTTTCGTGTCAATATTTAATCGTATATCACTGTAAATATATATACATATTTTTTGGTTTTGTCGCTTACGAGAAAGAGATTATGGCGGTGACAACAAGAATAAAAGTAGCCAAACCATATTATTCTAGTGTATAATTAACAAAAAACGTTTAAAAAAAAAACATTTCCTTTAAATAATAATATAATGTCTATAAAAAAATCTATATTTACTCTACCTATTCCATATAAATCCTCTCTTATAATAACCTCAACCAACCAAAATATCCTATCCAAACACTCTAAAATCAAAACATTAAAAATAACAAATAACTTTATATTAATTAAATTAATTCAAAATTCTCCATTTCCTAAAAAAAAAACAAACCCACTACAGTCAGAGACACACTCTCAAGTTAACCCACTATCAAAACACCACACAAAGAGATATATATAATATATATAGACTCTCACACACCAAGTACCAATTATCCTAGAGCATAACACCCAACCACCAAACTTATCGCAAACAACACATCCTCTTCGAGTGAGGAGAGGTGACCTCTTATATAGTCTACTCTCTCACACTCTCATCACTCTACTCACACACACTTCCATACCTAATTTTGATATTCGCTATAAATATGCTGAATTGTTTGTAAGGTATCGTTAATTTGATAAGATTATTAATTGTGTAAGAAATAGTGGAGTGGATTGTATATCTACTAAAATATTTTATCTCTTATCCCCTACATGTTTTACTATCTAATCAAAGATCACTATATTTAAAATTATCATAGATATTCCTCTCACTCGACAAAACTAAATCATCTTTCTTATGTTTTTATTGTTTGTCTCGTGTATCATCATCTACCGTTCGCAAACTCATACAAATTACCAAACACCTACTCACTATGATCCTTCACAATATTCACTCATCTCTTTTTGCACCCCTCAACAATACTTAATTCTATTTTTAGCTTTTTCATCCAGCCTTCATATGGCCTCACTCTTGCTGTTTTACACAAATCCACTCAAAAGTAGTCAGTGTGTAAATGTTCAAAACAATCTTCTCCACATCCAGAACAAGAGATCTCTAGATTGACGTGAGTCTTTTCATACATATAAAGCTTAGTGAGAGATGTTTACTCTACATCCCCCACCAACCCCCCCTAAATTCTCTTACAGGATCAATTCTTCTCATAGAGTCGTGAGTGAGCTCGACTAGCGTGACACCTATAGTGTACTCTCTCACACACTTATACCTGTGTGTGTGTGTATAGAAACACACGCGCGCATCCATTGTAGCACTCACATCTCTCAGGCGCTCTCACACTCACCTCTCTCATCTTTTAGAGCAGCGTTGCCCGTTTATTACTTGGATGCTTCTTGATATAGAGAGACGTAGCGTTTTTATCGTGTGGGGGAGGCGTCTTGACACCCCCTATAGCGCGATGTATAACATCTACTCGCGCGCCGATTTTTCGCTGCGCTGCTCATGTGTGTGAGGGAAAAATAGTGGAAAACAATAAGGTGGGTGAATCGCGGTATAAGAACTCGAGAGATATGAGGTGAGTGAGTGCCGGCGGCGTGTGAGAGGTGTGGGAGTAGTGTGTTTTAGGACCGGGGTGTGGTGGTCGGTGTGGGGGGTGTAAGCTGCTACTTGGGCAGGCTAAATAGCTTATGGAGGGGGTGTGTGGGAGTGGGAGGTGGTGATTGGGGTCTTGCGCGCGCCTCGGCAAGTCAGTGCTGCGTGGTTATCCCTCACCGGGGGTTTGTGTGGGTGGAGGTGGGTGTTTCGTAGGCGTGATGGTGTGTGAGTGGGGGGGGTTGCTGTCCTCTCCTCATGGGTGGAGAGAATATCGATGAGAGAGAGATAGATGTGTAGAGAGATGTATTGTGGGTGGGGGGGGGCGGGCTTGGGATTCGTATGGTATGGAGTTATACGGACGCGAGAAAAATGAACGGTAGGAGTAGCAGAAAGGAAAAGAATCGAAGCCTTTGAAATGTGGTGCTGTAGGAGAATGAGATGGGTGGATAGGGTAACTAACCAGGAAGTTCTAAAGAGAATAGGGGAAGAGGGAACAATTTGGAATATTTTGACTAAGAATCGGGATAGATTTGAAACGTTTTGAAACATGGAGGTAGTGTAAAATTTGCGTTAGAGGGAAGTGAACAGAAGAGGATTGACAAGGATGGAATACAATAAGCTGATTAGGGAGGCTGTGGTAGTTATCTAGAAAAGGCTTGCGCTGGATAGGTTAGCATGGAGGGTAGCTTCAGATCAGTCTTAGGACTGAATATCTCAACAACAACAACATGAGAAATAAAGATAAATTTTTAACGAAAAGGGTAAAATGTCGCAATAGATACATTTCCTTTATGTGGATTGTTTTCATGGACAAGTTTCCTGTAAATTACGAAAAAAATCTAAACAACGTTACCATAATTTTTTTAATTTCTCATTTTTTTTGTATAAGTGTTGCTGCAACTTTGCACCATCTTAATCAATAATTAGCACATGATCAATTCTTAATTTTCTTCGCCGTAACATTTACACTAAACACTGTGGCAATTCTAAAAATAGTTCAGAGGTGCGTTTAATCTTAAACAGTGAAAGCAACAAGATTTATTATCTCTTCCCCCGAACTTGTTTACATATGTCAGTGAATATTCTGTATCACCATACGGAAAAATAATTAAACAAGTCACTTCTGCCAACCTCGACAGTTGAAAAACAATCCCTGCTTCAATCGAAAAAATAATCAATCCAACCTCTACGTCAACAACCTGTCATCTATCCACATTATCTTATTAAGTTCAATAGTAGTTCATTATGCGTGTGTTGCTCAGCCTGGCTGACGTGACGTAAGCATGACGTCACATCTGCGACTCGGGCATAGTAATGAGATTGTGGGGGGGAAACGTTGTTTTCTCTTGAACCAATATCTAGAACTGAATATATCGGAATTGCAATAATGTGTTTCTAATCACGAAGAAAACCAAAGACACATTTTCTTCTACTAAACAACTCTGATTAATCGAGCACTGATGATGTTTAGAAGTATACTTTATATAATTTGGATTAGCCCGGTGGTCCAGGCAACATCTTCTTGCTTCCTGCGTTCCAAAGATTAACTCAACATCTTCTTCTTCATCTTTTTCAAGTACATATTCCTTCAACCCTATTTCACCTTCATTTTTAAATTTAACTATTAATTGATTGTTAGAAGATCGATGGGCTACAGGGGACGAGGTAATAAAGGTGACCAGAGACTAGAGTAGAGTTTAATCCAACGGCAAGTGTTGACTCGTATTACGCCGTTTCGTAGGTCGACGACATGGCTGCAGGAAATCCCTCTTTCGCCCTGGAAGCACGTTTCGTATTAACGCAGCTTGACACGTGAAGCCGAGGAATTGCCGACTGGTCCTCCAGGGTCACGTGAGATCCTTTGGTCCTAGTAAAGGGGTGACACGTGAAGCACCTGCGTGTTTTAATGCGCTCTCCGGCCTCGCTTTTTTCTCCCCTCCAGTTCTGGAGAATCTAGATCGATGGTCTCTAAAGCTCTCTGTACGTTCCTCTCACATGGACGGAACGTTGGAGGCGAGTACCTTGTGGTCCCGAAAAAATTAAAAAACCAAATTTATTAGGAACGAACAAATTATTAAATTTTTTAACCTCATATCTATTTCTTTCGGTAATAGTAAAATTTACATCACAGATGGAGCGGGGAGAAGCGACGAAATAATTAATAGATTAAAAAAACCAGTCACATGTATTCTGAAATGTATTTTAATAAAATGGAAGAAGAGAAAAAAATTAATGAAAAAAATAACATCACAATATATGGAACTTCTTAACGTTTAAATGTAAAAAAATTACAAGTCTGAATGCCTAAAATTTATGGACAATAGGATTATCAGTAATTATAAGTGAAAATTTATTGAAAATTATTTAAAGATTAATTATATATGAAGTTAGGAGATTGCTACTTTATTTTTCATAGATTCTAAGTAAGGAAATCCTTACACACTGTCAAGTTTTCGGCTGTTAAAAATCTCTATTTTAAATTCGTCGGCCACCTTACAGGACTCTGCATATTTCAGTTGAGCCGATAAATGAACAGATGTTAAAATAATTATTTAATTTATATAATTATCAGCTTCGCGTAGAACAAGATTGGATCTAGATGTGGGGAGGTGAAGCCGGAACAGACTGAAAGCTTGGTCCTGGAAAACGGAATAAGATGATGAAAGGAGTTGAATTACAGACGAATATATGTCTAAAGCTTCTGTAATACGAGTGAAAAATTAAATAAAGATTTAGACAGTGGAAAAATTGAGACTGTGTAAGAGTTTCCTTACCTAGAATATACCTTAAAAAAATTATTTTCGGAAATATTTGTTGCGCTTACAGTACAGACATCACCACATTCATTCCAGCGTGCTGCAATATCTGTGGCAAACCAAAGAGAAGACGAACGCGTTGCCATGGGCAACGAGTCGTTGTTAATCAACCGCATGCTTCCAATTCTGGGAATTTATGTTTCCCTGTCATTCTGTTTGCAAAAGGTTCCTTTAATCCTACACATTAATTCGTAATAGAAAATTAAGTGGAGAAAATTTCAAAAGAATTTTCACGGAACTGCAGTATATGATTCCAAAAACACGAATAATGTTTTATGTAAAAATTTTAATCCACCTTTAAAAAATATTGTTTTACGCTTACAAAGGTTTTGTGAATTATAAAGTAAAAACATGAAGAAGAATACAATGTGTGTTTAATATTTTGAACGCAGGTAGTAAGTAGAGTGGATAGGGAAAGAGATGATGTTGGAAAATTATATTATTAATATTTCCTAATTTTCTATTATATTAAAATATATTTAAGTTAAATATGTCTGGATTACTCCTTTTAATGTATTGAATTAAAATATTCCTATTTTATTTATTTGTTATGCATTGAAGTCAGGTTACTATTTGTTAATAATAATAAAAAATTCACCTAGGTTCGTAAATTTTACAAGTACGTTCCTCACCTTGTAGTGAATTATGGTGGCAACGGCCAATTTATTTAATCCGTGGCGATACTCTGGTAGTGAAAGTCCGTCTTGGCGTCAATCAGACGGCAATAACAAGCAGCAAAATCCGATTTGGCGTAAAGGACGGATTCTAAGTGTGGAAAAACCCCTGAGTTTTGCAGATAAAGAGCCGTTTACCTGGCTCAGGGCATCGAAATTTCGGGAATTTCGAAGGACCCTCCTGCCTCTATATAATTTGAAAAAAAAATAATCCGCGGGCCGAGCTGGACATTTGATTTGGGCTGGGGGTCACGTGATCCCCCATCCACCCCATGTTGGGGGAATGAGTGAGCAGAGTAGACCTGGGGAGGAGAAGAGACAGAAGTTGGGCAGCCGGGAAATAATTTTAGAAGCGGGGGAAAGTCAGTGGGAAAAGAAATTCAAACAAGAAGGAGGAAGTCAGAGGAGATGATAGAGTGAATCACAGTCGGTAATGGAAGCTTGAAGTAGGAACGTGAGCAGGAGACGACGTATTGAGAATTAGAGTCTGGAGTGGCACTTTTAACGGGGAGGAAGTCACTTTCCGTAGTCACAGAGAGACGGAAAATGTTAATATTTCTGGTGTAAGCGAAGGAAAGAAGACCGACGGCAGGGTAAATTCCCCCATCAACGTAATCAAGGAACCAGAATTCTTAGAAAGAAGAGCCAGGTAGGGAGGTCAGCTCCAGGTAACCGAGCCGGGGCCAACGAAGGAAGCAGCTGGCTCACGAACACGGAAGTACGTAAAACAGGTGTGTCAGTCAATGCCAATTAATGCACCGAAATGCATTAATGACTGTCTTTCAGCTGCAAACACATTCATGGCATATCGAAGGACCCCAAATTTGTGTTTCATATATTTGTTTTAATATTAACTTAAGGGTTTTTTAAAAAATTAACTTTTCCCCTGGTTCCCTTTTTAATCTACAGAGAGACTTGGAACGTCCTTGTCTTCAATTAATATATATATATATATATATATATATATATATATACGTATAAATATTTTGTCCGACTTCTAACTTATAATATTCAGATTCTTTTATTTTTCGGAGGAAAGTCTGCAAATTCCTCAAGTCATTACCTGAGTAATTTATTATTTTTTTAGGTAATTGTATCTTATAGTAATATTTACTTCCTTTTATTTTGAATGTTTATTTACAAGTCGCATCTACCGTGTAGTTTATTAGCGACAGACAAGATCCTTTGTTCTGTGCTTAATATCAATACTAAATTTTCTTTCTTTATTTACTGGTACAAAGGAGGAATGAATTGTGTGTGTGTGTATTTTTTAATAATATTTCGTTTCTCGTGGAAACTGAATCGTGTGTTTCAATTTTCTTAAGGTAAATTTGTGTCTGTATATAAGAGCGGGATGAATTTATTGATATTCTGTTCTCCGCATTAATAACATGTCAGACACAGGTAGAAATTCATTTTACAACAGGAAGCTGTATGGATTTTTATCTGAGAGAGAGAGAGGGAGAGGGAGAGGGAGAGAGAGAGAGACGCGGTCCCCGTTCTCCAAGTTCATGTTTCCATGTTCAAGAAAGGAATGTTTCCTTCTGTCTCGGAACGGATGGTATTTAATAATAATTATTTTTTGTTACACAGACAATTCTGTGACATTAATCGTCCATAATTATTGGTGCAGTTGTATAGAAGCAACGTGGGGAATAAATGACGAAAGATTTGGAATTTTTATAATCAGAATTCTGTTCGACTTGTTTAAATTATTTATAAATGTTTTCTCCCCTCATGGTTACCGTTACTGATATTGAAATTTTTAAAAAAACTGTCATGCATTCGTCTTCCTGGGATGTTGTTGTGGTTGTCAGTCCTAAGACTGGTCTGATTCAAACCTTCCATGCGCAAGCCTTTTCATTACCGAATAACTACAATATACCAAACCGTAATCTGCTTAGCGCATTCCATCTTTTGCCTCCCTCTTCTGTTTACTTCCCTATAATTTCTCAAGATCCTCATGTCTAAAAACATGGCCTATTAATCTATCCCTAGTCGTGGGCAACGTTGTTCTCTCTTCCCCTTTCTGCTTAGAATTCCCGGTTAGTGATTCTCATTCTCCTATAGCACCACATTTCAGAAGCTTATATTCTTCTTCTTTCTACGACTCCTACCGTCCACGTTTCGCACTTATATATCGCGAACCTTTTTATCAATGTTTTCCTAATATTCACTATATATGACACGTAAGTAAATTTCTTTTTTTGCGTAAACCTTCCTTACCCGGGCTATCCTACTGTAGTTATTATTCATGCCAGAAGGCACAATTCCTTGGCTTCCTTCAAAATATACCTTCGCAATCTAACAGCCTTTGTTATTCCTCTTTTTCCCATAATACACACCTTTATCTAGGTTTTCACTCTATTGATCCTTATATTGAAATTTTTCTCCAGAACCACTTTCATGCCATTTATTATGGCTTCCAAGTCTTCTTCTGACTTCCGTAATACTACAATATCATGGGCAAAGTGTAGCGTTTTTATTTGTTCTCCTTGCAGTAAGATTCCTTTTACATATATCGTTTTACCTTGTTTCATCGCGGTTTCTATATATAAGTTAATGGGGCATGGGCGACAGACTACTGCAAACTTACTTACTCCTTTCTTGATTTCTGCTTTCTTTTCCTGCCCTTCAGTTGAAGCAAAAGCTGTTGGCTTGCTTATGTAGAGGTTATGTATTGTGATAAAAAAGGCGGATTTTGTGATGTTGTGGCCATTATGAGGCGCAGTTCGGCCAACAACAATGGCTAGTCGGCTGAAAGATGGTGATTCCCCGCGGGAGAGTCCCGCCGAGCGTGTGTAAAAAAAGAGGGCGGGAAACCCCGAAATTTTGTGAAATAGGGGAATTCCCGTCGGAAGATTTAAAAAAGGGGAAGCCGATGGGTGGCTCAGTTCAGTAAGTGAGACGAGAGGAGGAGAGGAGGAGAGGAGGAGAGGACGGACGTGGTCCGACCATCCCAGAAGGCAGACGAGTGGAGGAGAGGACGGACGAGAGCAGACGTGATCAAATCCTGCAAGACGCCAGAGAGACGCGCAAACATTCGAGAGGTGGATGTTTGTAGGCCCAGTAATTGTGGGTAAGTTATAAAAAAAATTGTGAAACTTGCTCATTGCTCTGATTAAATAATATTTAATGATTTTTCTTTCTATTTTCAGCTACTGCATACTCCATCTCTTGAGAGACCCAAAATCCCCTGAGATTAAGCCCGTGTATTCACTTTAAATTAATAAATGAAAAATTTTAAAATTGATCATAATTTGTTCTATTAATTAATAAATGTTTTATACCCAAAAAAGTATATTACAGTATAATCCTGCTTTCTCGATATTTTATTCCTGTGGGTCTACAAAATTCTAAACTTGGTAACAAGTATGTGTTCATGATTCATGTCTATAAAATTGGGACTATGAAGGCTGGTGGAAATTACAATTGTGAACCTTTACACGAGGGAGGAGCTGATAATGAAATGGATTGTGTTGCGTTCTGGGGGTCGGGCAGCTCAGTTTTTGTGACGAAGCAGTCGACGTCGACGCTGCCGTGGGTGTGTCTGTCTGTCTGTCTGTCTGCTTGTCTGGCGCCGGAGGTTCTCTGGGTGACAGCGCCTTTACGGCCTGTCAACAGTTTAATGTCAGCAACACAGACAGATCAATAGCCGACTGATCATACTCCAACCTTCTCCCCCCCACCCCTCACCCCAACCCCCTGCGACTAACTACGCGCTCTCCGGCTTTTATCACTGCCTTTGCACGCCTACACGAGACCACAACAACACCTGATGGCGCTGAAACCACAGCAAGAGTGCCAAATTAAATACCTCCTCGTTTACTCTTTGGTGAGCATTCACGTCAAACCGCTTTATGAAAAATTATGAGTCAGCAAGATCCCTTCACCCTTCTAATCATATCTCTAGTTTTTAGTCAATTGTTGTTTTTGTGGTATTCAGTCTTTTTTGCAACCCTCCATGCTAACCTATTTTCCGCAAGCCTTTTCATTACCTTATAACTAGCACACCCCAACATTCCTCCCTATTCCATCATTGGCCTCCCTCTTCTGTTCTTACCCCACACACTTCCCTCTAATGATAATTTTCTAAGATCCTCGTGTCTTAAAACGAGGCCTATTAATCTATCTCTTCTCGTAGTCAATGTCCTCCATATTGTTTGTTCCCTTTTCCCCTATTCTGTTCATAACTTCCTCTTTAGTGATTCTATCCGCCCAACTCATTCTCCTATAGCACCACATTTCAAAGGCTTCTATTATTTTCCTTTCCCCAACTCCTATCGTCCTTGTTTCGCAACCCATATAACGCCACGATCCATACTAACACTTTTACAGCAATGATTTCCTAATATTATTGACAGTTAGTTAGTAATATTGTAAAAAAAATTATTAAAAGAAGAATTTTCTGTAACACTTTTTCTTTTTGTAAGTTTGCTAAGATAAGGCCTGTTATAGATGAACCAGAAGAAAAGGTTAATTATGATGTAAATAATTAATAAAAATCCTCAAGATCACTGCATTTTACAGTCACATGGAAACGGGCCACTTAAAAAACAAAGTTTGGTAACATTGCTTAATTGTAGAACCATCTATTCTTCGTGACGTCATTCGTGACGCTTACAGAAATCACTCCATTTTCTTCTGTCATGAGAAATAAATGGTGAAAGAATTGGAATTTTTTACACAGCATAATTCGGTTCGACTTCTCTTTTATTATTATTGTTAATAATTCTTTTCTGCCACCATGGTTACCGTTACTGGTGATCATTAGTATTCCGGGATAATTTATAATATCATAGAACTGAAATAGAAGAACCCAATGTTCTCTATCCTAAAATTCTCACCTATTATGATAATAATGACAGCTTAGAAAATTGATGGGCTAGGAAGGCAAGTGGAGATGAAGGAAGGAGTAAGCCAAGGATGCAGTCTGTCGCCCAGTACTCTTTAACTTATATATATAGAAAAGGCGATGAAGAAAGTTAAATCGGAATATAGGAAATGAATAATACTGAAACAAGAAAAAATAAAAACACTAATGTTTACCGATGATATTGTAGTGTTAGTGGAATCAGAACAAGACGTGAAAATCATAATAAATGGGAAGACCGTGATCATGAAGAAAGAGTACAACACTGGGATTAATAGAGGGAAATCCAACGTGATGGAGTGTAGTATCCGGGAAATAGTGGAGTAACAAAGGCTGTGAAGAAAATATGCTACCTGGGCAGTGTAATAATTAGAGTAGGATAGCACAGGCGAGGAGGAGGAGGAAATGTATGAATATTTGGAAATCGTTGCTAAAAATGTTCGTATAGGCTGTGGCGTCATGTGGGAGCGAAACGTTGACGGTAGGAGTTGCGGAAAGGAAAAGAATAGAAGCCTTTGAAATGTGGTGCTGTAGAACAATAAGATGGGTGGATAGAATCGCTAACAAGGAAGTTCTAAACAGAACAGGGGGAGAGCGAAGAATACGTAGGATGATGATCAAGAGAAGGGATAAGTTAATAGGCCACGTTTTAAGGTATAAGAATCTTGTAAAATTAGTATTAGAGGGAGAAGAGGGAGGCAAGGATGGAATACGCTAAGAAGATAAGGAAGGATGTTGGATGCGGTAATTGTGCGGAATTTAAAAGGCTTTCGTAAGATAGGTTAGCATCGAGGGTTGCATCAGACCCGTCTTAGGACTGAATACCACAACAACAACAACAACATTTTCTCTTGTAAATGATTACATTATTGGAAGATTGGCCTCTTTTTTCCTGAGGATGGCGATTCCAAAATGAAAACGCTTAGAGAATTCTCTTAACAGAAGCGGGGGAAAATGGTTTGCCGATTACCAAGTGAAGTAACCTGTGTTCGACTCATCATATTCATGACCAGGATTTTAGAGCTGTTGTTGAGGCCAAGTAATACATAAATTATATAGGTTAACTAAGGCACAATGTTGCTGTATTTACCGGGGACCGTGGCTGGATGTTAATCCTTCATTGAAGGTGCGATTAGTCCTCCTCATTTACAATTCTACTCGACCGCCCTTAATGGAATACGCTCGGGAGTTTGCAAGCAGCGGAGGAGGAAAGGTTGTTTTACGCTTTCATGACACGCCGAACATCATCAGCAACTAGGAAAGTGCTGTCATTGTTAATTCATTTTGGCGTCTCTCTCTCTCTCTCTCTCTCTCTCTCTCTCTCTCTCTGTTCATTTACAGACAGTTAGAAAGGGGACGGTTGCGGAGGTGACGTGAGTCTGCAATCACGGATATAGTCTAGAGACGTTTCTTATCAATCGCGAAGAAAAAAAACTAAAAACAGACTGGAGTGAGTTAGAACTTAGGGTGTGTTTTACAGACGAAATAGCTGGGTGTCCGGTGTTAACCAGGAATCCATTTATATCAACGCCTTAGAGTTACGTCTTTGTCAACGTGTGATTAAACTCTACAGCGAGGCGAACACATTATTTAAAAAAAATACCTTTTCATACCCCACCCTCCTCCCAAACATTATGACACTCGAATTTCATCATAGCAACCACCGTGACGACTCAGAAACTGGTATCTGAAGTAAGCACAATAATAGACGGTCGATTTGGAATGAAATAAAGGATATTAACGAAATTTAAAAGGTACATACATGGGAATTTCAAATAATAAAAAAAAAGAATTTCGTTAATGCCTCAATAGTCGCAACAAACTTGACAGGAAGTTTCAACAAAAATGTAGCTGTATCCAGGGCGTTGATTATTTTTCTCGTTTTATCAGCGTCTCCTTTACAGAGCGAAGGCTTTCCCGGTGAATTTGATTCAAATATAATTTTCGGGTTTCAACCCGGGTTACAGTTTGTTTCCACAACGTTTCGACGGCAAGGGTTCTTCATCGTTTCATTTACTCAGAAAAAAAATCATCTTGTACCTCCTTTTAAGTGGGTCAGTTAACAACATATTGGAGTAGTATGACATCGCCGGTTCTGACACCGGTCAAGGTCACTCCCTCTCTCAGATTTTGCGGCTCAGCCTGCCATATTTAAACTCAAAAGCAAATGTTATAAACTTGTCATAATATTTTCATATAGATTTTATTTTTAAAAAAAGTAGATCAACAATTTCCTGTTACATCCGTTGAAACAAACATGAAGAACATTTATCCTCGAGAAGTTGGTACAGAATAGACTACTGATAAGAAAACACTGCCAATAAATAAATACAGATTTACAGTGTTGAAAAATGGGCTTGAGTGACTGAATGTTTTTCACTACAGCTTAATTTTAACAAAACGTTTTGCAAGTTTAATTTTTAATAACGGCGTATGCCACTGATATTTCCTTATACTTATTTGATGTCCCGTTTCACTTTCGACTGATTGACCACTTTTTTATTCCCTCAATTCCTTTCATTACATTTTCCATCAAGCCTGTTCCTATGTTCACGCAACTTAATATCTCCCCTTCCTTCAACACTTACAAATATATTAAAAAATAAATAAAGGTATATGGAAATATAAAATTTCATTCGTATTTGTTGCTGACATCTATATTCTCGGACGAAGGGGAAACTTTTACCCCATTCAGCAAGTTTTTCAATAACACAGTTTTCGTCGGTATGGTTAAAATTATGACCGAAAAGTTGGGTAATTAAATTCTCGAAGCGAGCCGAAGAGACTGTTAAAGTGGAACTGTGGAGACGTCGAGGAACAAAAGTTAAGGAGGAGGGAAGGGGGAGAGGATAGTATAGGGGGAGGCTTTCTGCTTAAGTGGATACAACCTACCTGCGAAAAATGTCGAGAAAGCCACTGGAGTGTGTACAGTGTCACTCTGAAGATGCACAGAGCTGCGGTGAACAAGACGAAATTAATATGGAATATAAAAGAACAATTAACATCTCTATTAAAACAAATAACCCTGGTATTAAACGGTTCTTGCACTAAAAAATTTCAAAAAATTATAAATAATATATAAAATTATGTTCCTTGTTTATATTAGTGCTTGAAAAATTAAACTAAATAAATAAATAGTTTATAAATAATTAAATTATTATTCAGACAATTAAATATATAATAATTGATTTAAATATCCTCTTTGTCAGTATTTTTTATATACGTAATATTTTTGGACCGACGGAGTCATAAAGTGAGTTTCCACGTACAGGTAAATTTTTACCTGAAGAATTCCCAAATGAGTGACGAAACGTCCCTATTAAAACAAGTATTAAACGACCTGTAGACAAAGAAAATTTCTAAAAGTTATAAATAATCCATAAAATTATGTTCCTTGAAAAATTAAACGAAATAAATAAATACTTTATAAATAATTAAAGTGTTATTCTAACACTTAAATATATATAATAAATGATTTAATTAGCATTTTTATAATTTAAATATGAAATATTTTTCTGCCCCGAAGGATTCATGGAGTGAGTTTCCACATACTGCTAAATTTTTACCTGAAGAAGACCCAGAATGAGAGACGAAACACCTAATATTTCACATTTAAACTATATAAAAAATACTGACTAAGAGGCTGATGAAGTCATTTAGTTTATAAATGATTATAAATATATATAATGAGTCAAAACAACGTCTTTGTCAGTTTTTATTTGATTAAATATTGACCTATACAACGTTTCGTACCTCTTTTGAGACTTCTTCAACCTAACGTAATTCACTGTAATTTTCATTATAGTATATCTGAAGAAGTGTCTGAATAGGGACGAAACGTGGTATAGTTTGATATTTAACAGAGTGAAAAAACTGGCAAAGAGGTTGTTCTAACTCATTTAAAATAAATAAAGTTTATATTTTAACGTCTCTTACAAAGTTAATAAAACAATTTATTACCTTTCGCCTTTGGAAGAAGAAACCTGAAGAAGCCAAGAACAGATTCCGAAAAGTTTCAGCTAATTAAATTTGAAGAAATAAAGTCTTCTTCCTTTGTTGATCGTGCAGAAACCTGGCCGGACTATTTCTAAAAACCATTTATGAATAGTTTAGATCAGAGGAACGACGATCTGTCGTTTGAGAGTTTTTCTTTTGCAGTTTATCTGAGATGGTTTTGCCGCAGTAGGCAGTCGCCCTGCACGCTTACCCCTACAACGCCCGTTCCCTGAAGAGGTTTTGTTTTGGGATGCAACGTAAGTGTTTGGCGCAGTGTTTGAGCAATTGTCAACGTCATCGTCCTCTCTCTCTCTCTCCCTTCCTCCCTGGAATCTCTGCAGACGCGAACGCGGCAATCAGGATCCTCCCTGGAGATGAGCTAAGGTTCTCTCACCACCGTGGGCGGCTTTCTTTGCATTCCTAAGCAGGCTCAACTACTTTTCCCGCAGGCAAAACACGTTCGTACCTACCGACGCTGGCCTCTCTCCCTTCCCCCATCCCCCCTCTCCCTCTTCCACGTGAACAGACCTGAACAAATAATTAAACACTGTCGTCATTGCGTCGTTTCTCACAAGTCATAAGTTCCAGAAATAATGGAAGGTACAAACCAGACAACAACCAGATCTTATTCAAATTAACTGAAGGTCTTTTTTAGGGCGGTTAAAAATCCCTCACTATCCTGCATATAGATTTATTAATGTGAACTAATATAATGAACAGGAGACCTATACTGGGTAATCAGCAGGAAGGGCATTTTCCCATTCAGGAAAATTTCCCCCTGCTTAGCATATACAGGAACATACGAAATAAAATGGAGCCCAAATGAAAAGTTCCATCCATATTGCCTTGCATGCTCTATTCTTATAATTCTTGTATAGACTTGTTAATAAAAAGCAATGAACAAATGCAGTTGACATTAATATGTTTTCCGAGGGACGTTTAATGAAGTAAGTGATGTTGTAATATTTCGCCACTGTAGCGATTTTGAGCATTCGCGATCACTCCCCCTCCCCACCAAACTCATTAAAAGATCAGACCTAGTAGCTGTGAACCATCACCACTTTGCAATTTGCGTTTATTAGAGCGTTAAGAAATCTTCTACTGTACGACTTGCTGACAGATCAGTGATTCGATCCTTGAATGCTAGGAATGTTACAACGCAAGAAAAATGATAGAAATCGTGACTAATTAATTCTCAGTGATACTATTTAGAGAATAATATCCCACTTATTAATTATACTGTTTGTTAAAATATAATGCCCCACGTTGAGCGCCAATAAGGGGAGCGTAGTGGGAGGTTTCAGGAAAACTTAAATAAATTGTGACTAATTACGTCTCAGTTATACTATTTAGAGAATAATATCCCACTTATTAATTATACTGTTTGTTAAAATATAATGCCCCACGTTGAGCGCCAATAAGGGGAGCGTAGTGGGAGGCTTCAGGAAAACTTAAATAAATTGTGACTAATTACGTCTCAGTTATACTATTTAGAGAATAATATCCCACTTATTAATTATACTGTTTGTTAAAATATAATGCCCCACGTTGAGCGCCAATAGGAGACCGTAGTGGGAAGTTTCAGGAAAACTTAATATAAACTGTGACTAACTAGTTCTCGACTGCTTTAGGAGGAGTCTTGCTGAGTTTATCTACAGGAACTGATGTTCGTTTCTCTTACATCTCACTAATGTGTGCGTGTGTGCGCGTGTATGTGGAAACAAATTTTTTTAAGAGCGTCGCATTTACATTTCCCACAGTACTATCCCCGTGTTCAGTATCTCCTCATCCCCCGCCCCGCATTTCGAGTAAGTTGTTGGCGAGGCGGTCCGAGTGTTAATCCGTTGCCGATACTCGTCCGCGATTTCCTTTGAGTAACACGACGCTTTGTTGCGGTGGGATTGCGCGCCGCCAACAGACAAAGCGTCGCCGCCGCCCCCAGTGCGCCAGATAAAAGCTCGTATAAACTCTCTCCGTCTCCCCTCTCGAGAGGTTAAAAAGAACTGCGCGTCCACGTGGGTCCATTGCCGGACCAATTAAAAGTAGTGAGAACGTTATCTTTTGTGTTTTTATTTGCTGTTCATTTGTACAGTTGCCTTGTGACGTCAACAGGAAGGAGGCTGAAGAGGACATTTGAAGGAATAACAGCGCCAAGATCCCGCCGACCACTCAAGAAGACTATCACAAAGATAAAAGATCGATTTTCTGCATTAATAATAATGTTGATTATTTTATATTAGCAAGAGTTCTCAATACCTTGGTAGGGAAGAATAATTCCAGTGATCATGGAATTTCTTTATCTACTTGGCGTTGCTGACCGTAGAACATCTAAATGCATTATTACTGAGCTATTTTACTCTCGGTTGTTTTTAATTTATAGTTTGTTACGTTACACAAATTTTTTGTCTGTTTTTTGGCCTTATTTAAACTTACAAACATTAATAACTATTATGTTAACTGAATACATTTTGAATATAACTGATATTTACAACTACCAAATTTTAGATGCTGCTTACACGGAGCGGCACAAACGACCCCAAAATCTCTCAACAGTTAGAAATTGTAAGCTTTCAACATTATCAGAATTTTCAGTGCATCCTTTACTTTTGGCTCTTATGCGTTCTAATTTTCAATAGTTATTATGCCTTGCAAATTAAAATACTATTTCGTGATTTCACTTCCTTGGGTCACAAAACGAAAAAGTATTTAGAATATTTTATTCCCCATTTTCTCCAACATTAGACTTATTTATTAAAGGAGTGGTAGGATTGTTTGTATATCTGAATAAGCCATGGTATTATTATTATTATTTTATTTTTTTGGTAACTGTGTTGAGGTCACAAAAAAGAGGGAAAGCGGTCTTGTTGTTGTGGTGGTGCTCGGGATGGACACGTCCGTTGCCAGAAGATGTCACCGTCGGGGAAGACATCGCCTGGATTAAAAGTTAGTAGGAGGTCAGAGAGAAACGTCAGCGGTGAGAAAGAAATCCAGAGCTGCACACAAAAGAGACAAAAAAAGAGGACGAGATCTGCACCATTGTACACGCCCAAAATCAATCAAATTACTTGTAGCGGTTAAATTAAATTACCTCCTTGTCAACCTGGGATTTTCAATCATCATCACACCAGAGTAAATTCTTTCCTTCAAACCACGAGTTGGTAGACTGTTTTTTTTATGAACTGATCGGTATTAGCCAAGTGATAAACGTCAATGCCAAACGAAAATTTTGCTATTATGATAAATCTATTATGCAAATGTAGCCATTTTGTAGCGTAATATTTATTCGTATTTCTGCTGCAATGTAGCTAATGCAAGATGATTTCTCTCATATTAGCTGAAGAATACTTAAAGTGTACAAGTATCCCAAAAGTAATGTAGTCTTACTAGGACTGATAAACTATTACAGACAGTTTATTATAAAATTTTTAAATTGAGTATCATGAGTACGGAAATGACCCATAATTAGAATAATGGGCAACGGACACGTGAGACCTGCTTGCCGGAAAACTAAGTTCAGCTTGTTATTCTCCGAGAACACTAATGCAACACGTTGACAAAAAGTACGTCAAAATGGTTTATTTCGCGTATTTTCATTCAATTATGAGCCTATGGCATCTCTAATTGGGGAAACTGCTCCAGGAGTAATGAAATATTTAAGTTGCAAAAGCGTGCAATTAGAATACTTTCTAGCACGAATTCTAGATCGAGTTGCAAACCTTTCTTCAAAAGTTTGCAAATACTTACTTTACCGAGCGTATATATTCATGAAATATTAAAGTTTGTAAAGCGAAACACTAATTTGTTTCAAACAAATGGCGAGTTTCATGAATACGCGCGTGACTAGAAATCGTTCAGCTCTAAGGTCGGACAAGCATCGCCTTGCTCTACACCAGAAAAGTATTCACAATACCCCCGGGGATAATTTTATACAACAGCCTTCCTTCCTTCCGCCAGAGGTTAAAAATAGTACCTACAAAAGCTTCGTGAAGCAGAGTAAAACTATTCTTTTAAATGGCGCGTTTTACTCGGTACAGGATTTTCTTAATCGTCCTTCTAGTATTTAAATCAAGGTTCCTGCTGCAAGTGTTGAATGAGCTGCCTTATAAAATAGCACATCACATATCTTTAAAATTTCTATTCAGTTTTTTCTGCTCTTTTGTTTGTTTGTTTCATGTATATAGCTGCTGGAGCAAGGACAGTTTCCTGGTCCAAGTAGTTAAAACTCCATTGCGTGTTCCTCAGTGTGTGCTTGTTTGTGTTTCCCAGTGTGTGTCCGTGTTGTGTTTATATTGACTTTTGTCTATATACACTTTCTTTTACTAATTTATTTTAAGTTTATTTGTCTTTAATTATTTACTTTATTTTGTTCATTTTTAATTTTTAATGTATGACGTATCCTATTTCCTCAATCGAGGATTAATGGAAACAACAATAAATCTAAATCTAAACCGTCACGGAGCAGCAAAAACGACTAAATCATTGAGTGCTGCACAAGACAGAGGTTAGAGAAGCCGTGTCTAAAGTAAATGGGGACAAAGAGTGCACGGAAATATTTACAGCGCGTTCGAAACGGAGTAATAAAAACAGTCAAAGAGCCTTTTTTTTAAAAAAAAAATATGTAAGTGTGAAGCGTGGATAGAATGACACTTAATTAAAAGCGGAGTACGAAGAGGACGCTGGAGCTTGAATTGCGCTTCAAAAAAAAAAGGGACACGACAAAAGCAACATGTAACTCTCCTCGCTTTTCAGGGAAAATAATATTTTAAATCCTGTGATGAACATATTTCCTGAAATTATTATACTGTTAAAAGGTTATTTTTTATGAAAAGCAACATCAAATGTAATAGATTGAGATGCTGAGTGCAACTGAAGCTATGTATGTATAGTGTGTTAAAAAAATTAATCTCGCCCTCTAAAATATAAATTAAATATTAAACTGAAGTAAAGAGGCACATAGTGAAGTAGAACGAGCTTTGTGACTACTAAAATATCCGTACAGAAATTTCCTCGCTTCGATTTTCACACACACACACACACACTCTCACATTCAATTTGTTCAATTTCCTTAATTAAGTTTCAGTTTCTCTGTGCCGTAGGCTTTATCCCCTTTCCGAGGATATTTCGTATTTGGTTGGTTGGCTTCACTGATAACTAAAATTACACGTGTAATTTAGCTTCTTGTAGGTCACACTCAAAACCAGCAGACGTAATCTCCGCTCGTCCGCAAATGTAGCCATTTTGTAGCGTAATATTTATTCGCATTTCTGCCGTAATTCAAGATGTTATCTCTCGAATTAGCTGAAGAACACTTAAACTGTACAAGTATCCTAATTTATTGAAGTATTACTAGGTCTGATAAACTATTACAGACAGTTTATTAAAAAAATTATAATGAGTACGAAAACAACCCATTTACGTTAAAATCAAATTTAACAATAAAATTCTCTTTATAAATTGAGCAAACTATTCGTCATAGGTTTAATATTAATTCATTTCCCCTCTCATTAGTTCACTTTTGGCAACCACAGGCTCAGAGAATGGCGGCGAAGGATTTTTCTTACGTCATCCCACCGGAAAAAAAATATTCCTTTCGTCACCCATTCTTCTTCCTTGTCTCCGCAGACCAGACCATTCAGGTCGATTGCGGACTGTTATCCTACCTGACACATTCCGAATTTAAAGTGACACGTGGTCAGCCAACCGATCCTCCAGCAGTCTTAATCCCAGTCTCCGTGACCGCGACGACACAAACACACAAGTCCATGCCAGGATTCGATCCCGTCGGGACGTCTGAGTTGTGAGGCGGCGACGCTAGCCACTAGACCACAGGAGTTCTGTTCGTATGGGGCGTGGCGTTATATCGACGTCATATTTATATAATGTAATATTACAAATGCACATTCAAATTGCTGATGTCTTCGCTCTTTTTCCTCAGTTCTTGGAAGACGTTTCTAATTTTTCTTCTTTGAAGTATTGAAATGATAAAACATTTCAACTTTTAAATTAAATATTTACATACTCTGAATTTAATTTCCAGAAGTACAGTGACTGAACTAGACGAGAAGAAACTTCCTGGAAATAACTGATTAAAAACTGAATATTTATCCGACATATAACTATAACTTGAAGGGTTTCTTGCAATTTATAAAAATAATTTTAAAAAAAAATTAAAGAAATTTATATTTCATGGTTGAAGACTTGTCAATTAAACTTCTTACATCAATTAGAATCCAAAATAATCCTTCTTTAATTTAAATTCCATCAGGAAAAATGTTTTATATTCTATAATTTTTTTCTCATTAATGTATATGTATGTATCACCTGACGAAGTCCCAAATTATGGAAGGAATAACTGGGCGTCTATTTTATTTAAATACTCTCCGTATGAATTGAATCTAAACAATGCAATAATGATATATTTACTGACTTACTAATTAATAGCTTTTTTTATCATTTCTTCGTTTTAAAAGTAAAACAAGGAGATCTCTCTATGCACACAGCTTATAATATTTTGAATAATCATTAGAGATACTCTTTAAATAAATAATACTACACTTGTTAGGTGTGAAGTTAAGGTTTTTCTTAAAAATATAATAAAAAAATAACACCCCACGTTGGGCACCAAATACGCAGTGAATAAAAAAATCTATTTTGGCGATTTATGTGCTGTTACAAGAAATTTTAGAAGCATAAAAATAAGAATGTAATATAATACTCATTAGAGAATGAACAATACCGGAAATTTCATTGGTTTCTACTTTGTAAGATATTCGCCGAATTTTGATTGGGTAAGAATAATTTTTTGGGTTGTGATTCAAGTAGTTAAGAGAGGGGTCCGTAAGAGAGGTAATTACTGAAAAATAAATAAGAATAAGGTGCCAGTTAAGTAATGGGTTAAATTGATTAATTGGATAATTTTATTTTTTAGAAATTACTGCACGTAGGGCGGCCAATGAGGGGAGTTTAGTGAAATATAAAACTTGAAATAAATATTCACTATTGAAGAAGCCGTGTGCAAGACGTTCAGAACTACAATGGAATGACGTAATAGGACTTTTCCAAAGAAAATATTCTGCTGCTTTCTTCATCACTGTCAAAAATTGTTAATGACTATTTCGTCATCTCATCGTTTAAAGTTTATCTCGTTCGAGAGGTTCTCGACGGTTATGTTATAAATTGCTGGATCGACGGCACGTGCCAAGACTTTCAAAAGATGAACACGTTTCCGCCGTTCGAGTTTTCAGGTTGATGGATAGAGGCGGGTAGATAGGAGGTTAGGGAGTTGGAAGAAGCTAGCCTCCAGGCAGGAGAAGTGGTTTCTGTGTGTTCCATCAGACGAGGCTGTCTCACGCAGGTGTTTCTCACGCTGGGAGCTTCCTCGCAAGAACCAAGTTTCCGACGATGGGTTGTTAATCCATGAATCACTCCGGGTTCCCACCTCTAATGCTTTTAGCAACAAGAAGATTGCACCGCTAAAATCTTTACTGGACGGAATTTCCCTCCTCTACTAACAATTAAACATTCTCCTACAACGTTTTTTAGATGGCAAAGTGACTATTAATTTTTCATTAATATGAAGGCATATAAATAAATTAAAAATGGCAAAGTGACTATTAATTTTTCATTAATATGAAGGCATATAAATAATTTAAAAATGGCAATTTAAGTTGTTGTTGAGTGATAATGGATGCGGTGAAGAGTTTTTGGTAAGATGGAGGCCCTTAGTTGGCTCATACAAAGTTTTTTTTATGTATTCAGGGGCATAAGTAATAAAGTACCCCACGTTGGGCGCCAATGTGGGATTGCGATGCTAAAAATTTTGTTGGAAAAATAAGCACAGTTCAAGTATAGATAGTCTGACAAAATAGAAAATTTTGCACATATTTTTTTCATATTTATGAATAGAATGGACCTTAACATGCCGATTGGTCACCACGTGAAAAATGATACTCTATTGGATACTAAGACATGGAGTATCTATAAAATTGTTTCTATTATAATATTTCTAAACAAAATCTCTGCGCATTACTTTATATTATATATTATCTTAAAAATGGTGAAAAATGGTAAAGTTTGATAATTATTACCTATCATCAATGTGGCGGCATCTAAATAGACCTGAAATAATTGTTGAGTGGTAATGATTGCATTGAATAATTTTTTCAGCTGGAAATAGCTCGAACATAAAAAGGTAATTATACTTAGAGGTTGAAAGAAGGAAAACCAAACGTGGGGCGCCAATAATGGTAGTGTGGTAAAATTTTAAAAACTCTCGGAAATTTTAGATGCTCTTACCTCATGTAATATACTTGAAATCAAAAAGAAATTTTGATTATTTAGAATACTAATGTAATTGAGATATTATCCAATGTACTCAACTAAATCTGATGATGTTTCATAATATGAGATTATTTCGTCTCTGATACTAAGGCAGAGTATCTGAATTGTTACAAGATGGCCTTACGACTTTTTCTGTTGCATTAAGTTAATTTTTAATCAATATGATTGATTAGGAAATATAAATCTGGGAACTTAATTTAAGTTACCGCTGAGAAATGATGAATGCGGTTAATAAGTTTCTGTCAACACGGAACCTCTTAGTTGGTTCACCCAATGTCTTATTACGTTATGTGACTAAACGAATAATAATACCCCACGTTGGGCGCCAATAAAGAGCTAGTGTGTGTAATTTTAAAAATTTCGCAAATTTTATGTGTTGACCAATATTGAAATATAAAAAATTACTGATGCAATTGAGGAGTTTTCTAATTTGACTCAATTTTTTTCAGCTAAATGTAATGATGCTTCACAATTTGAGAGAATGTTTCGGTCTCTGATATTTTGGCTGAGTTTCTAGAAAATTATACCGGTGAGACTCCTCTGTAAATTTAATATTCTCATATAAAGTGTAATAAATGGTGTTGGGGTTGTTTATGCTGGATTAAATATTAACTTGTCTTCAATATGGAGGATTATAAATAAAGTTGGGAACTTTTTGTATGTTATCGTTGAGTGATGATGGATGCAGCGACGAATTCTTTTTAAGATGGCGGCTATTGTATTATTCTTCTTCGATCTAAGATAGTGATGCTGAATGCGGACCTCACGTTACTAAAATTCAAGTTTAGTATTGTGTCCAGAGGAATAAAAAGGGCGCCATGCTGCGAAAGTAAACCCCTCGCCATTTTACAGTAACTATTTGAGAGTGTTCCAGTATAATGGCATACGTGAAACACTGAACAGTTTGTTTGACGTGAGTTTTCCATTTCATCGTCAACAAAGGGGGTACAGTGAGTGAGTGACAGAGGGGGAGGGGTTGATGTGTTACTATCCCCCCCTTTTTTTCACAAAGCCAACTGCAATCACGTAATTCAATGTCATTCTGTGCCCCCGACCCGCCCCCCGCGTCCCCCCCACAAAAAGGGTTTCAAATTAACACTGCTTTATTCTTTGTCCTTGCTCCTGCCTTTGTCAATGTTTCAAATCCGGATGGTGTCCGTTTCAAGCTTATCGTATTTATGTATTCTTTTCCACTCACTTTTTTTCCCCTTTTGTTTTCAGAGGTAACGACGCGTATTGTGACGAATACAGTGTGTTTGGTGATATTTCTGTTGATTAATACGCCATCGGGTGTGTTATGGGGGGTTTCGGTATGTAATACAAAACCTGACAGCGTGAAAACAACTGGAAAGATGCTTGTCGGTGGGAGGAAAAACTCCAATAATCCCCGCAAATTTATTAAAATTCAACATGGTGCCCTACGTTGCTAGCGTCAACACACAGGTCCCGGGTTCAATTCCTGGGACAAGGACATCGGTAGACTAAAGAAAATAAGCTACCTAATTGGAAAGTCGCTAATGACCGTAGATGTTGGCGCGACTATTAACAGAATTTAAAAAGAGGGAGAGAGAGAGAAAAAACAATCGTGGTAAACAGTTACAACGAATTTAAAATTATTCCTCAAGCAATGTATATAAATACGTAATATGACTTAATTCCAATTTCGTGTTCGTGTAATTATATCCCCATAGGGATGTAAATCAATATGAAATATTTCACATCATTTTATTTAATTAGCAAAATAGCCTACGTCTAATAAACGTATATACATATATATAATTTCCTTCACTATAACTGGCAACTGTCTGTGAGCCTTCAACAAAATGTATTAATTGGTATTTTAATAAATAAATATTTTCTGTTAAACGAAGAGTTGATGAATGTAAACGTGAATATTTATCAAATTGGGGTGAATTGGAAATTGCGAAGAGCTCTGTGCTGTATCATTGGTTTTTCTTAAAAAAAAATATACCCCACGTTGGGCACCAAATACGGAGGGTGCATTGAATTATAACATAAAAAAAACTCTTTGGGTGTTTTATGTGCCGTTCCAAGAAATTTAGAAGCCATAAAATAATGATGTATTTGACAATTAATCAAATTCATCTTACTTTATTATAAACATTTTTAAAAAACTCATTAGAGAATCAACAATGCCGGAAGCATTTCTTGGACGCTACTCTTGTAAGATTTTAACCAAAGTTTTTTATTCGACAAGAATAACTTTGTGAGTATGTAATTAAAGAATTTCTGTGTAAAGTTAAGAGGAGGACCCGTGAGAGAGGTGATTACTGAAGAAGAAATAAGAATAAGATTCGAGTTAAGTGACGGGTTAAATTGATTGTATTGGATAATTTAATTGTTACGGTGCCAATTCAAGGACCTTCAACGACCTCCTAGTTCCATACGATACTTCCTTCTGCGTATATCTGTGGACAGAGATAGTGATACCTGAGAGGGAGTCTCATGACGTCATCGTGACGCGACGCATAAAAATAATAATGCAGTTGAGAATTACTCAAATTTAGCTTAATTATTTTAAAAAAATAATAGAACTCATTAGAGAATGAACATTGCCGGAAATTTCCTTGGGCGCTACCTTCGTAAGATTTTATCTGAATTTTTATGATTGGAGTCTAATAATTTTGTGGAGATGCAATTCAAGAATTTCTATGTAAACTTAAGAGAGGGATCCGTAAGAGAGATGATTAATGAAGAATAAGTTACCAGTTAAATTTATTCATTGAATAATTTAATTGTTACAGTGTCCATTTTTAAAAAAATGGACAGAGATAGTGATACTAGATCGGGAGTCTCGTGACGTCATCGTGACGTCATCCACGACTGTGGCTAGTACAATTTGTTACCGGCGCCCTAGAAACTTTAATTTATTCAAAAATTATCATCAGTCTGAGAGAGAGAGAGAGAGAGAGAGAGAGAGAGAGAAGATGGTGTATTACAAAATTGACGTAATTATAATTAATTCGAAAAATTACGAAATTGACGCCCGAACGTGGGACTCATTCAATCATTATAAAGTCTCCCATTTTCTTCAGGCGCTGGATTAAATAACTTGTTCGTCATCCTGTAGTAGGCGCGTAGCTCGTATCTGAAATTTGACCGAATCAGGCAAAAGTTGCACAATTCATAATTAATTCTTCTTCTCCAGACGCCATTTTGTTGTAAAGACTCGAGGTTAATATTTCAAATAGCCTGAAAAAAATTAATATGATGTGATGATCAATTAGTAACCTTGGCATCTAGAGCAGTGGCCCTGTCGGCCATTATTCTTACATTCAATTGAATGGGCAATTCCGGGATTTCCGTCGTATAAAGTTGCTGTGAGTTTCCTACAACGGCCACCATTTACATCCAATTAGCCCAGAACTTTTTAAAAAACCTCATCCGTCAACTCATTTCTCTATACGCGAGTAGAGGATTTACTTGTTTTTTTTTCTAAACCGCAAGTTCCACTCACCTCCGTAATCAATCTCCCATCAGCCCTAAAAAAAATACCAAAAGTTTTACTTTTTTCTCATCCTGAAACAATTTCAATATCGAGTCCGCGCGCGTCCTGCTTTTAATAGTCACGAATTGTGTTTATACGAGCTCTTATAGGAAGGTGGGGGAGGGGGAACGTATCGATTGACTTGGAATCTAATTTAAAATGCACGCACGCGCTTTTGGGGGGGCGGGGGTGGGGGGAGGGCGATGCATTTAGCGTGGCCCGAACTGGTAAAACGGATTACTCATGGGGATAATAAAAACCTATTAGCTGTCGTTGACCCGGTGACTGAAAGAAATCTGAAACACAGTGAGTGCACAAAGTAAATATATATCACTACTTTGCTCTATGGAAGTGGACACTTACCCGGAAATTAGGCGCCAGGGACCTTCTACTTCCCATAAAAGTTTAATTGCTTGTTACTGCTTTAACAACTCAAATGAGTTTCTGATTGCGGCTTCCCTTTTTTTTGCTACTTCCACTTTGTTGAATTGTCCCACTGTGTTTTTTGAAAAAATTACCATTCACTACTGACAAAACTCAAAAAAATTAATCCAAACAAATCAGTACTAATGTTTTTGAAACGGCTGATTTTATAATTGATATTTATTCCGGAAGCAAAAAATGGCGGATCCAATATGGCGGAAAATAAAAATATTGAAAAATTATGTAATTCATATAAAAAAAATTAGGTTTTAAAGAGGCTAGTCAGTTCGATTATTTTAATTTGTTACCTAATTTCAAAAAGAAAATGGCGGATCAATTGTGGCGGACGTAAAATTTACATTTCTTACGAAACAAATGGTTGTATTTAATAAAAACTACAGGGAATTTTTTCTGGGACAACTCAGTGGTATTGGTTGGGAATTTAATGAAAATGATGACCAACTTCAGAGCTGGAATTTAAGGGTGTGTAGTATAGTTTAAAGACTAAGTGTTTAATTATTTTTTCTCACTTTCAGCTTACTTCTTTGAAACGAATTGTCTTTTCCCCTTGTTTGTCCAACAATCCTCCACAGCGGGTCGACTCCTGGCGGTATTTAAAGCGTCCTCACGGTGACGTCATCAGTCTGCGACCCAGATGCGGGGACAACAACTCAGATTATTGGTTGGAATATTAATACAATGATGTCCAACCTTCAGAGCTGGGAATTTTAAGGTGGTAGTATAGTTTAGAAGGAGTGGCTAAGCAAAAATGAGCGTAATTCAGTGTTAAATTTACCTTGATTATCGGACAACTGTTTAATTCTGTGCTGACTGCAGTCAGTGTTGAAGATGGATAATGCACACCTTCCTTCCTGTGCAATTGACAATATTTTACATTTTTTATACAGATTATTTTTGTTCCTTGTATTGAAGGGATGAATATCAGTATTATTCAAAAGTAAGTGCCTATTTGTGATTAAAAATAACATCAATGAATAAATATATTGGCACGTTAAAGTGAAAATGCCTAACTTTTTGAACAGAGTTGTGCAAGAAGTTGGTGTGAGGAAACCTGCCTCACATATTGCTCTAATAACACGCTTTGACTAATAAAAATCTTATCTATGCCTGCTGCTGAGTTGCCCCAAAATATATGATAAAATAGAATGAAAATATGCAAAGTATACTAATTTTCTTGTTTTTAGATGACTGAAGGTGGAAGGACATTGCATCACATGTAGCTGAGCTGAGTTTCTTAAGTAATTGATTAATCTGATCATCAGTCCAATTTAATTTATTATTTACTAAGAGACCTAAGAATTTAACAGAGGAAGTTTCACTTACATTTTTGCTGTTAAAGAAAAAAAGGCAACGCACGGACGTAGGAAAATTATCATTTGTAAAGAGATCAATACGCGATTGAAATTCCTTCCTTGCCTACTGCAGAAATACTGACGACTTTTCCGGGTAGCGTCAATCAGTTTAGGAATAGGCTAAGAAAACTTAAGTAAGTAGTATTTTTTTTTAGAATCAGTGAAGTGATAATAGTGAAAAGCAGTGAAGCGATTTTTGTGTGACTCCTTTTTTTTTCTTTTTCAGATCAAAAACTACACTTCAAAATTCTTCCTCAGTGTAAACTTTTTGTAATTTTATTTGTGTTTTACTTGTATTTGTATTAGTGTTTTCTTTGAATAGAGCAGTCACCGGCCAAATATCAGCTAAGTAATAATAATAAAATAAAAAAAAATTATCTCCTGGTTTAACGGCAGATTACACGAATATTTTCAAATTTTGTATGTAATCTCACTCTGGCCAGACGACAGAGAAAAGAAAATCATTTCCATGAAACGGTCTTTCATAAACATATTTTATTTCTGAAGAAATCGTGACTGCAGCCAGTACACATCGTTAACTGGTGAAAATCCCTTTTTAAAATATAATTATTGTAATCATTTTGCCTCGCTACGGCCAGAGATAATAACTCCTCCAACGATGATAAAACCAACTCCTCTCTTCTTTTTCCCTACTTCAAAGACGAAACACATTCTTCGGCACAAACGAGCCAATACAAATACAGTCATAAATAATTAGAGTATAAAATTAGTAAAAAAAAATTTGAACCTACAACTACTCGACCAACGCGTCATGGAGGAGATCCGGAAACACGTGGGTGTGGGTCGTAACCGGAAAACCGGAGTTGTTTCACAAACAAAATGTATAAAGGTGGAAAGGATGCGGAGGAGACAAAGAAATTAAGAATTCTCTCCTTCAGTCTCTCAACCACGAAAATAATATAATAATAAAACTAGTGTAACAGATGATGATCTTAGGCGCTGCGGGAGTTTCTCGTAGACGCTTCAGCCCAGAGTGACTGCGGGGCTTACCTGATCATGTCGGGGATGCCTCGCACTCTCTCTGGGTATTTTTTTATCAAAGTTCTCATATGCCGAGACACCTTCACCTATTTTAGGAGGTATATGTACTGGGGTCAAAGACCTTGGGCATATGGCAAGAGTTGTCCGCTGATCCCATTGGATCAGTCGGCCAATTGCCTCCTGAAACTGGTGGAGACACGGAGAAGGGAATGCTGCGTCCCCACAGCAAACTCGTCTCCCGTCATTCGGAAGGGCGTGAGAATAGTACCCAATGCCCGACCTACCTGATGCAGGTTTTCTAGGGTTTTCCCTGCATCTCTTTAGGTGAAACACCGGGTAGGATCCTTAAACCATAGCCCGGGGGCCCTAGTTAACCCTTGGCTACCTTGCTCTACCTTCCGCATCCCTCCCCTTTTCAATTCCCTTCCTATGCTATTAAAGGGGAGTTGCCTGTTTCAGGATCACCCTCATGTAGCCTGTTAACCAAAAAAAAAAGATGATGATCTTACATGCTAAAACAAATTTAAATATACGCATATAATTTATTATTGTATTCATACATATTTATATCTATGTAAAAAAATGTACCAACAAAAGAAAAATATTGTTAAACAGACCTGTTATTGAATCTAGAAAACAGGTCAAGTAAATTATTATCAATAAAAAAGAAACGAGCCACATTACAGTATAACATGCGACACCAAATTCTTCATATGTTAATTCAACAATCTGACGGAGCCAATGAGTAATGCGACGTATTGCTAAAATTTAAACCCGAGGAAGTCTCAAAATGGAGATGAAACGTCGCACTTTTTTTTGGCAGTCTTTTTATTTATTATAAATTTGAAAGTCAGTAAACTATGTTGTAGTTTTTGAAACATCCTCAGATAGTAATATTAATTTTGTGGCATTGTTATTGTTGTGGGGTGTCTGTGAGGACAACGCCTGACCCTGCACTCGTAAGTGACGACGTCATCGTCCTCCTCTGAAGGAAAGTCAAACACATTTCCCTACCTACCTTCCTTGTCGTGGCCGGGTTAATTGGCTCCTGAGAGGAGGCTCTTTAGGCTCGTAATTAGCTGGAAACTGCGAGGCAGTTGTAGGGTTGTTGGCAGCAGCTGTCAAAAGCCTCGGCAAAACGCGAGACGTCGACGTCTGGAGGCGTCTGCGGGTACTAATAACAAGTGGGAGCAAAACCTGGCTCTGGCGAAATCTCGTTATCTCCGCCCCCCGCAGATACATTTAGATACGGCGAGTTCACAGGTAAGGGGATTCCACGTCACACTAAGTTCACGGGAGGTCAAAGTACCCGGGTACGCCCTTTCTCTTTTTTCTCAACACTGATATTTAATTACAATTATTCTTTTAACTCCTCAGTAATTTTTCCTTGAAACACGTATCGTATTTTCTTTTACAAACAAACAAAATCCTTTCAAACAAACACGCTACAATATTTTTGAAACAATAAATAAAAAAGGCGGCCAAAAAGTCAGCATTGAATTTGTATCACCACTATTTATTCACACACGCGACGTTTCGTCACCATTTTGAGACTTCCTCAAGCTTAAAATTTAGCAATAGAACCGTCAGGGCCTGGAGATGGTCCATGCCATGCGACACCAAATTCTTCACATGTTAATTCAACAGTCTTTTCGGCTGAGGGAGTCAAGGAGTAAATATGACGTATTGCTCATTTTTAAACCCGAGGAAACTCTCAAAATGGAGACGAAACGTCGATTTCCTGACTAAATAGTGACGTATTTAATGATGACTTTTTTTTGGCAGTCTTTTTATGTATTATAAATTTTAAAGTCAGTAAACTATGTTGTAATTTTTTAAACATCCTCAGAATAGTATTCCACTGTTTCCGATAATTAAGAGAAAAAAAAAACAGTTTTGTCAGACAGTCTTCATACTAACCTCTTGCATCCAAGAAAATTTAATTTCCACATAACTATCACGTATTCCATACGTTGCCTCCCCTCTTCTGTTCTTACCTGACACACTTACCTCCAATGGCAATATTACAAGACCCTCAATGTCTCAAAGCGATTCTAGTATTCTGCTCAGAACTTCCTAGTTACCGATTCTATCCACCCATCTCATTCTTGAATAGGATCATATTTCAAAAGCTTCTATTCTTTTCTTTTCTGCAACTCCTACCGTCCACGTTTCTGTTTATTTTTTAAGTAAAGGCGGCACGAAATTAAATAACTCATTAGCTAACAATTTGTTTCTTTCTTTTCTCTCCCCTCTTTGTAATAATAGCATCAGTGTGCAAAGAATTAAATACTAGTCCTTAAAATCTCTAATGCTAATTTAATACACACGATGTGCTATTATTTCTAAATTAATTTATGCATAGGTTAAAATACTAATTTATGATGCTGTGTCGCATGATATTTGCCAAAATGTTCTAAACGGAATTTAGGTTATTTATGAAAAAATGGATTATTATGGCGGAGTCTTTTTTTACATTTTAAATAAAATACAAAGAACGGTCAAAAGTTAGAAATAAATTAATTTAATTGGATATTAAAACGGTTCGCCCCTAACTATGAAAGCCTCTTCAGGTCAGGAATTAAAATATCGTGTTGCTACCGCAACATCCGGGGCCTAAAATATTGGCATATTTTGTATCTTCTTAACAATATTAAGTGAGATTAGTTGAGTTCTTTTATTTATAACGAATGACTAGACAAACATTATTTATGAACATAGAGTGAAATGGAATGGCTTCGAATACAGAAGACAAATGTAATTGAAGAATAATGTTCGCAAATGTTCAATGATTTACTGAAATGCTGTAATTAAGTGTGAGTACATTTTTTTTCGACACCCTGTATTTTATATTTTATTGCATTATGCATAATTTCTCCTGCTGCGTAGGCAACACATTCTACTGACTAATCGTGCAATATATCTAAGTGTCAGGCGCTAATGCGGTGGCCGTCGCCTTTGGTGGCGTGATTTTGTGTTAATTAATTAATTAAATCATTTTATCTTTACTTCTTAAATAATGAGATAATAATAATAATATGACCAGTTTCTGTATTTAAAAACCTTAGATTCGTCCGTTGACATGAAACCTTATGTTGTTATACGGGAAAAATATTTACTATCCATCTACAATAAGATTTTACATCGCTACTTATTCTACCTACAGTAGGTGTGTAATTGCTAATTTTCCGGCCGTTTGGAATCATTCTGGTTCTAACGTGGTTTTCTTTTACAGTAGTTTCAGTAAATTAGATCGAGTTAGAGCTTGGAATTGCAACGGAATTCCAGCCGTGTGATTTCTTTCATTTATTGAATGATTTATTTAGGACAGTTAGGAATAATGTAGAGGTTGAACGTTGAAGATGATAGGCAGGAGCCAAACAGGTAGTTTCTTTTGTCTGTGAGCTGTCGGCTAACACCCTTAGAGGAGACAAGATCAAGTCTCTTTCAAGAGGCGTTAACGCTCGGCGGAAAAATCCTCTCTTTCCGGGGAAAAAGGGGAGTTTCACTCTAAGTAAATTCACGTCAAAGAGCGAGCAGTCCCTTGGGCTTTGCCGTGTATGAGACACAATGGAGCTTCAACAGGTTACTAATAACAAAATAATTTAATTTAATGATAAAATAAAAAAATCATACGACTTCTACAAATTTTGCTCATTTATTCTGGTTTACAGTTGAGAATAATCTTTTTTTTTAAAAAAAATCACGCAGATACGTTTCAAGCTACACGAACAAGAGCAACGATAATAACACAAGCAAAGACGTTAGTCATTTCAGTAGGAAAGAAGAACCAACATTTCGGTCTCAATACAAAACCGTGCTATAAACTCGCACATCACAAGAAAAATTTATTTATTAATTATAAGGTATGTCCAAAAAATAATCCTTAACTGACAAATTGATTGTCAATGAAGCTCAGCGAAGAAAGCCGTCAAACTGAATGTAGAAGATGAGAGTAGAAAAAAAATCCTGCCCGGTCGGTTTGGTTAGCCATTTTAACCCTTCTAAAGTTAAAAATGAATAAAGGGAAGGGAATCAAAGTGCAAGGAGAAGAAATAAAAAAAACATCAAGGTTTGCTGATGGTATTTCGGCGTTTGGGGAGTCAGGCGAGGACTTGGAAAGACTAATAACAGTCCCGGAGAAAGAGTTCAATATGAGGATTAATACAGATAAAACCAAGGTGATAGAGTGTAGTATGGGGAAAATTAGAATAACAACGGCTGATAGATTCAGAATGAGGTTAAGGAAGTCTGCTACCTGGAAAGAATAATAACCAGGTACAATATGAGGATTAATACAGGTAAAAAAGGTGATAGAGTGTAGTATGGGGAAAATTAGAATAACAACGGCTGTTAGATTCGGAATGAGGTTAAGGAAGTCTGCTGCGTGGAAAGAATAATAACTAGGTACAATATGAGGATTGATACAGGTAAAACCAAGGTGATAGAGCGTAGTATGGGAAAAATTAGAATAACAAAGGCTGTTAGATTCATAATGAAGCTAAGGAAGTCTGCTACGTGGAAAGAATAATAACTAGGTACAATATGAGGATTAATACAGGTAAAACCAAGGTGATAGAGCGTAGTATGGGAAAAAATAGAATAACGAAGGCTGTTAGATTCAGAATGAGGTTAAGGAAGTCTGATGCGTGGAAAGAATTATAACTAGGTACTAGTATAGCAGACGTAAATACGGTAAAGACCGTAAGTGTGCAATTGACGGAGTTGTTGTCGTGACGTACTAATTTAGTATGGAAGAAGTAGAAGGTGTTGTTGGAAAAACTTTGGCGTCGTCACCTGAGGCTGTCTGTCTCGCCATTAATATCAAACTTTTCTGAAGGACGGAGGGAGGCGTTGACTCCGGTGACCGTCGCCGCTGGAGGTGACGTCAGCGTTGGACGCCGCCGCCGCCGCCACAGGCAGCTTCTTCCAGGAAGCAACAAAGGCGGCGAGATAATTTATCTCCTCGCAAAGTGACGGTGAGGAAGGGAGAAAGAAACTCCTGACCCAAATTCTCCAACACAAAGAAAGAAAATTTTTCAGCGACTTTTCTCCTCCTCCTCCCCTTCCCCCGTCTCCCTCAAATTGCTTCCTTTCGCGTCCCACACGCGTGGCAGGATGCGCTCAGGAGGAGGTTAGTTATGGCTTCTTACTGTCTGGACGCATTAATGGAATCTCGCCCCGTTCTTCTCTTCCCCCACCATCCACTGTGGTCCGTGTAATTGTACAAGAATACACGAGTGCGGATGAAGGGAAATTCTCGACTCGCCACTGACGCAGGACGCTCCATATATATGTATGTGCTCGTATACATGCATGCATGCATACACCTCCGAGCCAGCGTTGACTAGAGATGGCAACAATATCGGTATCTTAGCAGGAACCAGCCGAATTCCAGCACACGAGACGACTTGAGCCAGCTACACCACCTTCTACGTCATCACAGCTGCAGCTGAGTCGTGGCTACATCGCTGACTAGAGTAGTTATCTCTGCACTTCCGGAGGAGACAAAGAAGAGAAAACGTCACGCAGCAGCAAGACTAATGCACACTAGCTTTTGAGTTATATGATGTTCTTTGCTGTTAACACGCAACAGTTATATAGAGTCGTTATCCAAGCGCATTGCGTAGCCACATTATTCACCTCATAACATTATTTTGCATATCAACATTATAATTACAAGTTTAGTAAATGTAATTTTTGTTTTTCGTCGTATTCGATCATAAATAGTATTTATTTATCCCCCCCTCTGTAATCAACGGAGTCATACCGCCACGTATTTGTGACGTCACGACTCCGTTGATTATAGAGAGGAAAATAAATAAATACTACTTTATAATCGTCCGTTGATTATAGAGAGGAAAATAAATAAATACTATTTTATGATCCTCCGTTGATTATAGAGAGAGGAAAATAAATAAATACTATTTTATGATCCTCCGTTGATTATAGAGAGAGGAAAATAAATAAATACTATTTTATGATCCTCCGATGATCATAGAGAGAGGAAAATAAATAAATACTATTTTATGATCCTCCGTTGATTATAGAGAGAGGAAAATAAATAAATACTATTTTATGATCCTCCGTTGATTATAGAGAGGAAAATAAATAAATACTATTTTATGATCCTCCGTTGATTATAGAGAGAGGAAAATAAATAAATACTATTTTATGATCCTCCGTTGATTATAGAGAGAGGAAAATAAATAAATACTATTTTATGATCCTCCGTTGATTATAGAGAGAGGAAAATAAATAAATACTATTTTATGATCCTCCATTGATTATAAAGAGCAAAATAAATACTATTTTATGATCCTCCATTGATTATAAAGAGCAAAATAAATACTATTTTATGATCCTCCGTTGATTATAGAGAGGAAAATAAATAAATACTATTTTATGATCCTCCGTTGATTATAGAGAGGAAAATAAATAAATACTATTTTATGATCGATTACGACGTAAAACAAAAATCACATTCATTAAACTTGTAATTATAATGCAAAGGATTTAGTACTCTGTTCCCGATGCTGTTTAACTTATATATATAGAACAGGCGATGAAGCAAGTCAAAACGGAATATGGAAAAGGAATCGTGCTGCAAGGAGAATAAATAAAAACCTTAACGCTTTGCCGACGATATTGTAGTATTAGGGGAGTCAGAAGAAGATTTGCAAAAACCATAATGAATGCAATGAACGCAGTTCTTGACAAAGAGTTCATATATGAGGATTAATAGAGGGAAAAACAAAGGTAATGGAGTGTAGTACGGGAAACAGTAGAATAAAAAAGGGGTGTTATTAGATTGGGAAGGGGATATTTTGAAGGAAGTTAAGGAATTCTGCTACTTGCGAAGCGCAATAATTAGGGATGGTAGAAGTAAGTATAATAGACATAAATAAGAGGATAGCACAGGCAAGGAAGGCTTTCGATAAAAAAAGAAATTCCTTACGGGTAATATAAGTGTGTATATTAGAGAAAAATCCGCTAAAAATGTTGGCATGGAACGTGGCGTTATATGGGTTCGAAACGTGGACGGTACGACTTGCAGAAACGAAAAGAGATTGGTGGATAGCGTAAGTAACCGGGAATCTGCAATCAGAATAGGACATGAGAGAACAAAGCTGTAGATTGTTTTCACGCCTGAGGAGATTCCAAACAAAGGAACGAAACGTCGTGTTATAATTTAATAAGGACGATGACCATGAGAAGGGATAGATTAATGGACCACGTTTTGAGACATGAGGGTCTTGTAAAATTAGCATTAGAGGGAAGAGAGCAGAAGACTCAGGAGCATATTTGGGGGATGTGGTAGCTGTAATAGAAATGAAAAGGCTTGCGCAGGATAGGTTAGTATGGAAGGTTTGTGTCAGACCAGTCTTAGGACTGAATACCACAACAACAACAACAACAACAAATCGTGGCTCTCCTGACGAACTGATTTAGATTTAGATTTATTGTTGTTTCCATTAATCCTCGATTGAGGAAATAGGATACGTCATACATTAAAAATTAAAAATGAACAAAATAAAGTACATAATTAAAGACAAATAAACTTAAAATAAATTAATAAAAGAAAATGTATATAGACAAAAGTCAATATAAACACAACACGGACACACACTGGGAAACACAAACAAGCACACACTGAGGAACACGCAATGGAGTTTTAACTACTTGGAGCTCTGCGACCAGGAAACTGTCCTTCCGTTGTATCTCCAGGCAATACATGAAACAAACAAACAAAAGAGCAGAAAAAACTGAATAGAAATTTTAAGATATGTGATGTGCTATTTTATAAGGCAGCTCATTCAACACTTGCAGCAGGAACCTTGATTTAAATACTAGAAGGACGATTAAGAAAATCCTGTACCGAGTAAAACGCGCCATTTAAAAGAATAGTTTTACTCTGCTTCACGAAGCTTTTGTAGGTACTATTTTTAACCTCTGGCGGAAGGAAGGAAGGCTGTTGTATAAAATTATCCCCGGGGGTATTGTGAATACTTTTCTGGTGTAGAGAGAACAAGGGCGATGCTTGTCCGACCTTAGAGCTAAACGATTTCTAGTCGCGTATTCATGAAACTCGCCATTTGTTTGAAACAAATTAGTGTTTCGTTTTACAAACTTTAATATTTCATAAATATATACGCTTGGTAAAGTAAGTATTTGCAAACTTTTGAAGAAAGGTTTGCAACTCGATCTAGAATTCGTGCTAGAAAGTATTCTAATTGCACGCTTTTGCAACTTAAATATTTCATTACTCCTGGAGCAGTTTCCCCAATTAGAGATGCCAGTTAGAGATTGTTATTATTGTTACGTTTTTGGTGGTTGATTCCAAGAAAAGTACAATAGAAAATTGTGACTGTAAATAAGAAAAAAATAAACTTTGTACTCTGTCGTATTTTTGCGTGATTTATAAATTATTAAATGACACGGCAAGGATTGTATTTTGTGCACGCGTAGCATTGGTCTTGGTATTAAGAGGTTATCCACCCGGTCCACATCACCGTAATTATTGTAACCCCTTGAGCTCCCCTGTTAATGCTCTGACTATTTACTTGTCTCTCCTCTTCTAGCCCAGGGGTTTATGCACGACTTAACAGGCCTCAGAGAGATATGTACCTACGCATCCATCTGCCTCTCCTTTCCTCCCTCGTCCCTTCCTCTCCGAGTGGCCCACTTGAGGATAAAGTCTTATTCATAGGTTCACCTCTCATGCTCCGTAATAAGCCAGACACTCCAACTCTACACAGAGAAACGTCCTTGCAATCTTGTTCCGCTAGATACATTCTCACGAAGGGATTTAACGTGGTTTTTCGAAAAATAAAATACAGTTCCGCGTGAATGGACAAGGATGAAACAAAACCATACGTTGTTTCCCCTTCTACTTGTCTCTTCATTCAATCCGAAATTGAGTTTTCTTGGAATCAACCACCAAAAACGCAACAATAATAACTATCAGTTTGTCATGAGGACCCACGGGTTGTTGTTGTTCTATTCAGTCCTAAGACTAGTCTGACGCAACCTTCCCTGTTAACCTATCCTGCGCAAGCCTTTTCATGCCTATACAGCCACCACATCCCCCACACATATGCTCCTGAAACTTCTGCTCACTTCCCGCTAATGATAATTTTACAAGGCTTAAATTTTACGCGGCAGACGAACGAAACGTATATACTTTTTATGTTTGTAAGAGCGTGGTTCATTAAATACTGCCTCATATTTTTTTCCTTCCTCACACACTTACCTCCAATGGCAATATTACAAGACCCTCAATGTCTCAAAGCGATTCATTTTAATCTATCCCTTCTAGTATTCTGCTCAGAACTTCCTGGTTGCTGATTCTATCCACCCATCTCATTCTTCAATCGGATCATATTTCAAAAGCTTCTATTCTTTTTCGCAACTCCTACCGTCCACGTTTCTGTTTATTTTTTAAGTAAAGGCGGCACGAAATTAAATAACTCATTAGCTAACAAATTGTTTCTTTCTTTTCTCTCCCCTCTTTGTAATAATAGCATCAGTGTGCAAAGAATTAAATACTAGTCCTTAAAATCTCTAATGCTAATTTAATACACACGATGTGCTGTTATTTTCTAAATTAATTTATGCATAGGTTAAAATACTAATTTATGATGCTGTGTCGCATGATATTTGCCAAAATGTTCTAAACGGAATTTAGGTTATTTATGAAAAAAATGGATTATTATGGCGATGTCTTTTTTTTACATTTTAAATAAAATACAAAGAACGGCCAAAATTGCGTAATAAATTAATTTAATTGGATATTAAAACGGTTCGCCCATAACTATGAAAGCCTCTTTAGGTCAGGAATTAAAATATCGTGTTGCTACCGCAACATCCGGGGCCTAAAATATTGGCATATTTTGTCTTTTTTACAATATTAAGTGAGATTAGTTAAAATTCTTTTATTTATAACGCATGACTAGACAAACATTATTTATGAACATAGAGTGAAATGGAATGGCTAAATAAGTTAGTTATGTGAAATATTTGAATTTGGCGCGATTTCTCAAGCATTCTTCTAGAAAACCAGAGCTCCAAGAAACTTCCTACGTCGACGGGTGACAGCACCGCGCCCTCTTGCAAAATTGCTTACATTGACGTAGGTATTAGACAGCGCTCCTGTGATTGAATTCTTAAATGCGAAAGGTGAAACGAGCTATTCTTATTCATGAAAGGCTGAATAACGTGTGTGTGTGTGCTTATCTTGCCCGGTGTTTCACCTAAAGAGATGCAGGGAAAACCAGCATCAGGTAGGTCGTGCGGTTGTATACCGTTCTCACGCCCTTCCTTACGAATGACGGAAGACGATTTTGCTGTGGCGTTTCGTAGCATTTCCAATTCTCCGTGTGTCCGCCAGTTTTAGGAGGCAGTTGGCCGACTGATCCAATGGGACCAGCGGTCAACTCTGGTCTTATACCCAAGGTCTTCGATCCCAGTGCATATACCTTCCAAAATAGGTAAGAACTTTGAAAAAAAACCACCAAGGGAGTACGAGGCATCCCCGATATAGTCAGGTGAGCCCCGCAGTCAATCTGGGGAGAAATACCTGCGAGAGAAAACTTCCCACAGGAAATTGTTATTTTGGAAACGTATGTGATATCACTGGAGGTTGTTTGCGACTCGCCTGACGACTGTAAACGTCGACGTCGTCGTCGCACTTGTCCTTACAGCAGTAAGTGAAGGAGCTTAATTAAAATTCAATGTGACTTGTAGCGGTGTTTCGTGGTTGGCTTGAGAGTAATTGCCGTCAATGGGTTGTAATGTTAAGTTATTAATGGAGGCGGGAGAGGCAGTTCCTCAACAAGTTCGCACGCCATCAAACTTTCCGCCAACTTCGCCGCAGCTCGACGACGGGCGCGGGGCGGGGAGAGGCTCTTGGAACAACAAAATACAAACACATACACAACAACGTATAGAGGGAGAGAGAGAGAAACAAACAAACAAACAAGAAACCTTAGCTGGTACAATGCGCAAACCTCTTTACAGAGAATTATTAAGGAAACCAGTTACACGGCAATGGAACTGGAGGAGGAGGAAGAGGCAATTACGCAGCAGACGTTGCTAGAGGAGGACAGACACTTATCAAGAGACAATTTAATTTACGAACCTCCCGGAAAACGTAAAACGAAACACACGGACCAAAGTTCATATATACGAGGTAAAACAATAAAATAACAATTAAATTTCAACGATCATAATGCAACAAGACTGTGGTAATCAGAGAAATTAATTCTTTGCTAGGTTGTGTAAGATCTCTGAACTTCCGCCTGCTAGCGTAACTCCATCTAATAAACTCCTTCCCCAAATCACAATACACGAATAAAACCATCTTTGGTCACAAGATGTAAATTACCCGTTTCGTAATATCACTTTAATGATTTTTTTTTGTGTGGTGATACAAATCCTCAATTTACAGCAAACCAGTAGCAAAAAATTAAATGATAATTTAGAAAATTAATTCTGAGAATTAAAAATTACGCTTTCATATACATTTTAAGTTCGTCCTTTAAAATAACGTCAGCCAACGTCTAGCACCACGGTACCTTTTACACGGGATTACACTTCCTCGACTTCCTCCTGAGTCTATCAGTTCTTGTAACTTTACACGTATATAATATGAGGGGGACGGAGTTTGGGATTTCCAATATCCCTCGGTTGGTACCAAACAAGAAACTCTCCAGGTGTGTATAAAGCAGTGTAAAGTTTCTATTACGACCCAGAATTTACTGCCTTATTATTACAGACAGGGAGGGTGAGATGAGGTGAGGTGAGGTGAGGGAGAGGGGAAACATGATAAAATAAAAGTCCACTCACGTCATATTTTTCCAGTGTGAAAATATTATCTTATTTGTAATAGGGGCTTTCCGGAAATCTCAAGAGGAAATTTGACGGTTCTCGAAGAGATTAAGACGTATCATGGTGACTATTAGAAACGTAAAGGAAAGGTAAATACTAATGCTGCCGGCAGTTCGGCTGGAAACCGAACATTCCTCGCTGCTACTGCCAACATAACCGCCGAAAAAACGAGGAAAAATATGTCGAAATATAGAGTAAGTTGACAAAACATTACAACGTTATCGATTTTCCAGACGAACTTCCGGTATATTGTAATTGCCGGTGTAAATTATTAAATATTCATTTAAGCTATATGCTCAATCAACTGATTAATTTTGGTTTGTGTTGTATCTTAGATATTAAGGCTTTTTTGAATTGTCGTTGATTGTATTGACCGAATTAAAGAAACATTATCTCCTGTATACACGTGGGCTCAATTATCGGTCTGATTTAATTGTAACTGTCACGTACAATTAATGAGAGTCATTTAAAGAAGACGCTAAAGTCTTGAATTATTATTTAAATGATAATTATCTGTGGACGTTACAGCGCTGTACGGAGTAGCGTGAGTGAAAGTGACGTCATCATTACGTCATGTGCCTAAAGTTCCACGCAGATGAATTAGTACTATAAATACTTTACAATCAATTTTACTTTAAATGCAAACAAGGATATCACAAATGTGACTGTTTTAAATGGTTTATTAATCCGTAAATTGGATTTCTTCTGAAGAGAGAATTCACGTGGACTCAATTCCTGAAGCCTGTTACAGGTCTAATTTAATTGTAACTGACACGTACACTTAATTAGAGTCACTTAAATAGTATCCTGAGGACGGTAAAGGCTGTGAATATTTATTTAAATGATAATTATCTGCGGAGGTTACGAAGTAGTACGGAGTAACGTCAAAGTGACGTCATCATCACGTCATGCGCGTTAAGGTTGACGCTCATGAATTACGGTCACGTTTACTTTAAATACAAACAAGGATATCACAAATTTGGCTGTTTTATATTTTTCTTTAATCTGTAAATTGGGCTTCTTCTGAAGAGAGACGTGATTGCACGTGAACTCACATTATAAATCAATGTTATTGATCAACAGTAACTTATACTATAATTAATGATAATCATTTAAAGAGTATCTGAAGACGGTTAACTATGGAATTTTTATTTAAACCTGTGATGGTTACAGCTTTGTTGACGCAATGTTATTTGTCTAATAAATAATACAAATATCAATAAAATAAATATTCAAAAATTTACCGTCTTCATGATACTCTTTAAATGGTTCTCATTTATTTTCTGTATCAGTCACTGTGGAATTAAGTGATACGTACAATAAATGAAGAAGAGTATCATGAATAATGTAAACGTTTTGATTATTTATTTGATTGATATTTATCTATGGAGGTTACAGCGCTGTGTGGAGCAACGTGAACGTGACGTCATCATTGCGTCACACGTCTAAAGTTCAACGCTTATGAAATGACACTGTAAAAAATGTACAATCAATGTTACTTTAAGTACAAGGAAGAATATCACAATTTTTGGCGTCCCTACCAAGGATCACCACGAGGTAGGATATTACACGTTTAAACACTTTTTATTAAGGGGAACTTAGCAACAACTGTGGCGACCTCCAGTGGTCCATTGGCTAGCGAAACCTGGCTTGGGTTTGGATGTTTGTGTGGTCACGGTCACGGAGACTGGGATTGAGACTGCCGGAGAATCGATACGCTGACCGCACGTATCACTCTAAATTCGGAATGCGTCATGCAAGATGACAGTCCGCAGTCGACTTGGTAGGGCAAGGCCCTCAATGGACTGTAAAGCCAACGAAGAAGAAGCAACAACTGCAGGACCGACTACAATATTCAGAGTAAGTAAACGATCAGGTATGAGACTGTCGTTAAAGAAAAAGGGAAAAACCTCAAGTCGTCCGCGGCGATTTGAACGACAAAGTGAATCGAGTCCGAGAGCGAACACGGAGAACAAAAGCAAGCCCAGAGGACGATCTGAGGAGTTTCGGAGCGACCCCGAGGGACTCTGCGCAAGTGTATTAGGTTGAGGGCTAATATCATTAGTTGTCTCGGTGTGGCTGGCTCTGCAGGGATCTCGCTACACTATTAATGTCGGCAATGAGAAGAGGGCGGAGCAGCAGCACATCAGCTCTGATTAATGGCGCCCACCAACAACTCTTAAATATTTACAGAGGGGGAAAAAAACAAACAAACGACGGTGTTTAAGGGAACCGACAGGGGTGATGTTTTGACAAAGAATGTCGCTCAAGGTACACAGATAACTCATGTTTCTAAATGTGTGGCAGATCACGCAGCCGCGGTACAACCTCAGTGAAAATAAAACGGGACATTTTAGTTTTTAAATACATGGCTGTTCGTCGTTGCCCGGGTCTATGCATGTATTTATATTACTCCGAAAAATACAATATAAATGAAACTCAAATGGCGTTTTGAATGTCATAATTAAACTCCGCGGCTTGCATAGCCCCCGGCTTCGACACAAATCTCGGTGGTGTTCCCGTTGTTCTTATTGTTACGATTCCACCTGCCGTTTCCAATCTCTAAAAATTAAATAAATTATAACGGTCTTCTTTGTTACTGCTTTTATTCGGTTTGATTTTTAGGCCGAGGAAGTCCTGAAGTCCATGAACTGCTAAATTTAGACTTAATGAAGTCACAATAGGAGAGAAGAAGAGTAGTACATTGTGACTTTGACATGCAACAACTGACAAAGATGGCTGTTTTATTTCATTCAACCATCAATCTCATGCCCAAGAAAATTTTTTTAAGACATAAATGTTGTTGTTGGTCCTATGACTTATTCTGATGCAACCGTCCATGCTAAACCTATCCTGCGCGAGCCTTTTCATATTTACATACCTACCACATCCCCAATCCTCACTAATCTGCTTAGCGTGTTCCAATACTTGGCCTCCCTCCTCTGAACACTTCCCTCTAATGCCAACTTAACAAGATCCTCATGTCTCAAAACGTAACCTCTTAATATATCCCTACAAATTCTTCCGAATTGTTCTCTCTTCCCTTATTATACTTATAACTTCCTGGTTAGTTACTATTCCCAACCATCTAATTCTCCTATAGCACAACATTAGAAATGCTTCTATTATTTTCCTTTCCGGTGCTCCTATCGTCCACATTTCGCACCCATATTACGCCACGCCCCATAAGAACAAATTTAGTAATTATTTCCTAATATTCAGACTTATATTCCTTTCCTGTGCTCTCCTACTCTAGTTATTATTCTGCCTCAGTAGCACAATTCCTGAACTTCCTTCAAA